>PVLA01000406.1:0-573707 GCA_004027455.1 Hydrochoerus hydrochaeris
AGTGTGTAAAATAGATGACCATATTGCTGAATCTTTGTTGGATCTTTGAGCAGAACTGTTTGTAGTCTGACTGTTTGAATGTTTACTATGTACCCTTTAACTTTGTAACTTGAACAACTACATCCAGGATGACAGTATGTAATTTATAAATTACTGATTTCTTAGTGGGGCTTTTTCTCATTTTCCTTTTTCTTTCTTTTAGAATTCTGTATTGTTGCTACCCTTTTTCTGTTTTGCTTTTTTTTTCTTCTCTTTAAATAGAATTGTAAAAATATATAATTGTTATTGTAAAAAAGAGGAAATAGGAAGCGCTATAAAAGATATAGCTGCATGTATGTTTAGGTGTGTGGGATTGAGAACCATATTTCTAGATTCTTCTTGGATTGTTGAACAGATCTGTTTGCACTCTGACTGCTTGAGTGTCCACTTTGTGTGCTTTTATTCTGTAACTTGAATAACTATTTCTAAAAAACAATATGTAATTTATCAACTAGTGATTTCTTACTGTTTATCTTCCTTTCTTGAAATTCTGTAATATTTCTACCTTTTCCCTGTTTTTTTTCTGTTTAAATAAAAAAAAACTACAAAAAAGGGGATTTTTCTATAACTATTCTGTATTAAATTTTGGTATGCAATAACTTGAGTAAACCTTCAAGTAAGGTCTGCCGTACTTGTAGTTTTTTAAAACGCCAAAGAGAAAAAAAAGACAACTGAAAGAAAAAAAATCAATTCAAATCAGTGGTTTTTAAAAGTGGTGATTTTCCACCCACCATATGGACTTAGGCCTTATACTGGCTCCTTGGCATACAAGCACAAGAATGTGTCTGAACTTTCAGTATGTTCACTGGTGGCACTCAGATGAAATTTCTGGGGTAAACAATTGATGGACAAATATATTTTAGAAGCTCTAGGGTAAGCGAGCCAATGGACAACTCTAGATGAAGAGTGGAGAAGGCGTTGTTATGTGAGCATGGTAAAGGAAGTCATGATTTTTTGTGCCAGGAAAAAAAAAAAGCAGTAAAAGGCTATGATGAGTCTATAGAATTAGTCAACAATAGAAATTTTCTAGAATGATTTGATCTAATTACACCAGAGGATTTTCTGGCTGTTTTTGTAAATGTCTTAAGGAGTAGCCTGCTCTGCAAAATGAGCTAGCGTCATTGACAGGTCGTGCCATGCAAAACTCAGAGCCAAAAGAGCTTAAAGACTCTGTACAAAGAGCAAATGAAGCGTAGGGTGTAAAATGAGCAAATCAGGCGTATAGAATTGTCACGCTATTGAGAACAGAACCGAAGCGAGAATTTGAAACTCTGACTTTGCAACAACTAAAATAGAATAAAACAAATGCAGAACCCAAGACAAATAATAAGTGAAAAGATGTCGTCCTCAGTCTAAATTCAGTTTAGATCATCACCTTCATCATCCAACTATTACAGATTTATTTAGCACCTATGCAGATACAGTGTTTTAAAAAGTATTGAATGTGACAGCTAAAGAACAGTTAGCAAGACATATTCTTGACCCTAAAGAAGAGCTGGGCTACAGCTCAGTGGTAGAGCATTTACTTATTCTTGACCATAAGGATTATTTAAAATTAATCAGCAATTAAATTAACCAGCAATCATTCATTTGGAGCCCCAATATGTGAAAGCATATAAGTACCCTTAAGATATGACTTCTTGTAGAAACAATCATTGTAAGCGTATTTTAACCCATATTTTACCAGAATTTTCCACTGGTACCTTTCTGAGAAAGTACTTTTCTTCATCTAAAAAAAGTCTGGACTTTCTCTCCATAACAAGCCACCATCCTATTCCTCTTCTCTTCACAGCAAGATTTTGAGGTCTTTGTCTAAAGAAGGGTTTCTCAATATTAGCAATGTTGATATTTTGGGTCAGGTAATGTTTTTCTGTGGGGCTGTCTTGTGTATTGTTTGATGTTTAGCAGCATCCCCGAACTATACTTGATAGATGTTAATAGCATTTACCCAGTTGTGTCAATCAAAAATATTTCTAGGTACAGCCAGCTGTCCCCTGGAGGGCAAAAACCATCCCTGGCGGGAACCACCGCTGTAGTTTTCCATCTCCATTTGTTTCCATCCCAATTACTAGTCAGGGCAGACCAGGGCAATACAACTTGTGCTCTAGCAACTCAAGTCAAAATGTACATCTACAGAACATCAATATTCTAAAGGCCATACCAATAGCTACTTTCGGTCTCCCTTTTTAACCTTTATGTTGTGATTTTTTTATTTAATTGAAACTTCCTTCTTCAGTGGCTTCTTAGAGTCCTCCTTTGGTCTCTCTTGGTAATTCCCTTTCTTCTACCTTAGTTTTAAATTTCACAGTGCTTATTTCTCCTTGAAGTCTCAGGTCCACTTCTAAACGGAATAAATTCAGGTGAATGATTCTATAAGCTTAACTCCATCTCAGATTCCTTCTCAGAACTCCAGATATATACTAGCAGCTAATAAATAGTAGTATGCAGTGGTGACAAAATTTGTACTGCAAGTATAACTTCAAGTGTCAGGTAGTTGTCAAACTGTAAGTCTGCTAGTCAATATGTATACCCCACCCACCTCCTGCAGTGATAGGGACTCAACCCAGGGCTTCACACATACTAAGCAAGCTAGATACACCAAGCTAGATACACACTGAGCTAGATACACCAAACCTATGCTAGTTAAAACACAAAGTCCTCAGAGGTTATAAGGTTACTTTCAAAATCTAACGAAACTCTCTAAATGACTTCTTCCACAATTCCCCAATCAATCCTACCTTCACGTCACATAAGAATTTCTTTTTATTACTAAGATATATGTGATTTCCTGACTTGTCATTGTTCTTGCTCTTTTCCGTGCTGGGAATGATAGCAGAATACACTGTGGATTGCTTCCTTATGTATATATTCCTCCATCTTCATAATGGGGATTTCTGTGTGGCTAATCTAGAAGATTTCTCAGATCCCCTTGAAGTTGGAGGTCTGGGCGTGGCTTTGGAACAAATGATCAGGGCATATGCACGAGATTTACAAGTCAGAAAACGACTCCTGTATGACTCACCTTCTGTTAGTTCTATTGTTTCTATATTAAATACCATCATGGAGATATTTGGTTTTGTAAAAATGCAGATGGCCGAGGGCTGAACATGGGGTTGTCAGATAAGGCAGAACCTCGACATTCGCGGCAGGTTAATCATCAAAGAGGTGGAATGGCCCCAGAGTTTATTTTCTGGATCTTTCTCTAGATTCTTGATGGCGGCAGAGCTCTTTGGCATTCCATCCACCAAGTCCATGATAGTATTATGGAAGCTGACCTGGAAATCTCATCCTGCAGCCTGACCATCCAGGCTCTGCAAGGCTTCTAGGAGTGCTAGCTTCTTGTATTGTATGACTTTCAGCTTAATGTGTTTCAAGCACTTTGATCATCTGACCAAGGTAAATGATGACCAAAAAAGGGGTTTGCTTTCAAATCTTACTCTCCTCCATCTAATTTTTGTTCCACTATTCTGTACTTGTAATAAATATTTATTGTTCTGGTAAATTTTTGCAGCTTTTACACATGTACAGGTAAATCTAGCTCTATGGGTATGTATGATTTATACAAAGGGACTTTCAGAGACAATGACAACATGTACAGGTAGAAAAACCAAAAAAGCCTCTGAGTAAAAATGGGCCAGATGCCTATGTTTTGCTCATCAGCAGCAGCTCCCCAAAACTGAGCTTGTGTTTTATATCTCTACTACAACCTTCTGTAACTCTGGTTATATATCTCTACTACAACCTTATAAAACTCTGGCTATAGCAGGTTGGTGGCCCATTTTTGTGTATATATTATCAAAGTGTTGATTATGAACCCCTACCTTCTCCAAAAGAAAAAGTTGCATAGGAAATAAAAACCCCAGATAATAGTACCTATCCCTATACCCCTCCCCAGCCTCCTCCCACATTAAACGGCCTCCCTCTCTGGCTGATGTGGTGAGATCCTATTTGCATTCAGAGTCAGCAGGAAGAGAATTTCTATCTTTCTTGGCAGATTGTGCTGTTTATTTCAGTCTTTAAAGAGAAATGTTCTTATTTACTTATGTTAGGTTTTGAGCACAGCTCCACCAGGCACTGGCTGTTTGAGATCTGCCTCTTTCTTGATGTTTTAATTCACCATCAGCTGACATGCGTTTCTTAGCAGCAGGCAGGTTGAAAGGCCGACCTCTGCCTGGAGCTGCTACTAATCAGACTCCCTGGTTTGTTGCGGCATTTTAATTCCCTCCACTTATTTATTTATATATTTGTTTATGTTTTCCATGCTTAAAAGTTGACTGTGGCAGTGTATACTTGCCCACAGTTTAGGAAGTAAAAATTGAATCAATACATACGTCCCTTTACTCAGTAGATGATTCTTTTAATTATATTTCTCCTCCAGAGTCTCTTGCATTATTTGTGATTCACTTAGACATCATATTAAGGCAAATAAAATATAATATTAATAGCTAGTATTAATTGAATACTTAATAAGTTCTAAATGAATCACATGCAAAAAAAAAATGAAGTAATGGTCATGCGAGTCCTGTGAGTTAGCTCCCAATTTCACAGTTGAAGAATCTAAGGTTTAGGCAAGTTAAATGAGGTTTCAAATGAATATAAAGAAATTCCGGGTTCATGTGTATGAACACTGATATTTCTCAGACCACATCACTCTGGAGGTAAATTGTTCTGCTCACAGCCTTAGAAAGAAGTGTCTGCCTTAATGTGATTATACTCCTAGCAAGGAGGGTACTTGAGATTTGAGCCAAGTACTAGTCACCAGAACCGGGAGTGTTCTGAGAGACTCCTGTGCTCATAGTTCTCTGGCAGACCAGAGTCCTTCTGTTTCCTTCCTTTCTCACTTTTCATATGCCCCTCTGCCTGACCTACTCACTGCTATTTCTTTTTAGTGCTATTCTAAAATTTAGGTTTTGAATCAGGGAATATTGATTCTGCTTGTAAGAGTTCACATCAGCACTGCAGACTTGGGAAGTGAGAGCCCAAGCAGTGCCAGTTTTGAACAAGTATCAGAATTAGTGATTTAGTGTAGGTTAAATTCAGGTGCAGGACCTAGTAGAGGACTAAAAGAGGGAATCCAAATTGATATGGGAATACTCTTACTGAAACCAGAGAAAAATTAGTGAGACACAGAGTTAAAAACTATGGAATTAACGCCCAGTCACTGAAGAACCCCTCTATCTCACATGCTCTTTCAATGTCGTCATTTCTCAATCAAAAAAAGCCTTAGGAGTAACTCAGAGGATGCCCACAACAAACAGTTTAGGGGAAAAGGTAGCTTAGCCTAAGTCTCCTTTGTTGGCAAAGTAGTACCTGGGACATAGTAGACATTAATTATTAGTTGTAGGGAAATGCATGCATTCTGAAATGGAAATGCTTGTCTGTTAAAATCAAGGTTTGTTAAGTCAGATTGAGAAAATGTGGATTGCTCAGAACAGGCTCCTTTCCTTGATTTTAATTCTGAGTTTAAAATTGCTTCTATCTTTTGGTACTTTAGTGCTATTTATGGCTGGCAAGGGAAGATTTATTGGTTTAAAAAGAGAAGGCATGCACACCTCTCTACACAGTAGCACGTAAGACTTCCCCAGACATCAAATAACTTTAATGATGGTTTGATGAGTTAAGGGTAAGTGAATAAAGAATCTATTGATTCAATTTTCCTTTGCAATACACAGGGTTTAAAAATTCAGGGAAGAGCTCAGTTTGAAGGTAGCAAGTTTAAAAAATAGAAAGCAAAATGTCACTAAGCTTTAGTACAATGATTTTCACCTAGTTCAAACTAGGAATGTCTATAAAACAGACATTCAATAAATTTCTTAAAACTTTGGCTTAGTTGGATTGAGGTTATTATCAGACCCTGCTCCATTAATGGGTTGATAAAACCAATAATAGCTAATATTCATTTAAGAATTAGTATGAATCAGGCACAGTTCTATATATTTCACATACATTGCTACTGTCTCTGTTCACAATAGTATTAAAGTAGATTCTGTTATTGAAATTTTGGAGGTTAGATTACTGAGATACAGGGAAATTAATAAACTTGTTTCAAGTCACATAATTAATAACCAGAAAAACCTAGAATTAAAACCCAAGTAGTCTAATTTCAGTGCCATATTCTTTGAAATTCTTGCCCTAGATGTGCTGTGAGTTCCTTCCAGTTGGATATCATTTGAATAACTGCCTATCTCCTCCATGGCGCCGTCAGAAACACTGGGATATCAACTGGTGGAACAGACCCAGAGCACTTAACTAAATATATTTTAGCAAATATTTAGAGAGACAAAATGAAGTAGCCATGGGTACATGGGATGCATGGCCTTTTGGAAGGTGGGTGTGGGTAGTCTAAACTAAAATCTGAGCTAATTTTCAGGGTCCTCCCAGAATTCTCACTGGTGAAAGTGTGGTTATTGGCATATGACGCTGGTCTCTTAGTGAGTCAAATATGGTGAGAGTGGTTGTCATTTTGACTTACCCTACCTAGGAGGGTGTGATGTTCTTATTTAAAAATGCTCTTATGTCTATAAAATAGCATTGTTTTCAGCGACTTTGAATTTGAACTTTTTGACTGAAATATAGTTGTAATAAAGTATACTTAATTTTTAATCAGTACCTGGGGATGTAGTATTTGATGTTATAAGGAATAGTAAAAATTATAAGAAATAACAAAAAGGAATTATCTCATTAAATTGTAACAGTAATAAAAATGGGTATTATTAACTTTTTGTTTTTTGGTTTTTTGACCTACGATCTTACCGTGGAATTCAGGCTGGCTTTGAACTCACTATGTAGCCTAGGCTGGTCTCAAACTCAAGAAATCTTCCTGCCTCATTGTTTTTCATGCTGGGATTATATGCATGTGCCACTCTATACAGCTAAAATGTAATGTTATTACACATTAATCACATAAGTACTCCTGTTTCTCGAAACATGAACATTCCCGGTGAAATATATGAAAAGAATAGAATAAAATATTGAAAATAAATATGACCATACTAATATAAAATTGACAAAATATGAAATGAATCAAACATGGGTAAAAGACTGGGAGAAAATTAACAAAAATATTAATAGCATTTGTCAGTAGGTAATTGCTTAATGACATGCATCTCTCAAATTTCTTATAATGGTTATACACTTTTATTATCATAAAATAGAAATCCAGTTCAGTAATATGTAAATATTTGTTACAAGAGTCTCTGAAATTTTTAACAGTATCTTTGCTAACATATTTAATTTGTGTGAATGCCCCCAATGGTGCCGTGACACACAGCAGAAGAAACAAGTAATTTGCAGTATGAGAAAAAATATCGAAAGAATAGCACATTATGAATCAGATGATGAGGTTTCTTGGATTTGCTATTCACTAGTTCTGTAACTTTGAAAAATCATTTAACCTCTCTGAGCCTCAATTTCTTCATCAGAAAAATAGAGATAATCATATTTGCCCTTTATACCTCTGAGAGTTGCTGAGAAGATGAAATGTATACAGAAATGCTTTGGAACATTTAAAGTAATATACAATGGACCTTATTCTTATTAGAGAGCTATGGTTAACTATTTAAATCTTTGAGAACAATACAAGAATAGAGGAATATCAAGTTACATATTACTTAACATCGATTATGACTTTTCAAATTGCCTTGACCATTAGTGGATAGTTTCAGCACTGAGAGCTGTAAATGAAGGCTACAATTTACCAAGTTCTAGTGTAATTGTTGATAAATTGAGAATTGAGCTTATGTGACAAATGTGGGGGAGACTTCAAGAATAACACTGAGAATAACAGACAGGGTGGGTCCTTGGAGCAGAATAGGATTCCAGGAAAAGAGGACCATTAAATTGGAAAACAAATGCTTTCTTTTCCATCATGTACAAATCTATCACTGCAAGTGCAGAATCTCACCATGCATGATTAGTGCTACTGGCACAAGTGCAAAGGGCTTTGGAAACATGGGGAAGGATGGGGCTGCCCCTGCCCAGGGATGCTGAGGAAGGCTTCATACAACAGGCAGCGAGGGATTATGCAGAGCGCTCCATGGGGAAGGAGAGGAGGAAGGAGCAGGCCCTGTTCGTGGGATTACCTGAGCTGGTGTCAGAATCACAATTAAATGGGAGTGGGGGCAATGGGAGATGAGCCTGGTAATAACTGGGGAAGTGTGAAGTGCCTTATACGCCTTTATCAGAAGTCTGTATTCGGTGTAAATTTACAGCACGCAGCTAACATTCAACTCCCAGAATTGTGCGGTTGTGCTCAGCATTTAGAAAGAGAACACCAGCAGCAAGGCAGTTAATGGTTGAGACTGAAATTTATCTGAGTTGGAGGTTGGAGGGGGGCAGAAGCCTGCTAGATAAGAGGTGATACGAATCCGAAGGCTATATCAAAGTGGACATAGGAGCATAGTGAATGAAACATTTAAAAGATAATTGGGGAACAATAGAATCAAGCTCACATTTATAAATTATTACTACGTGCCACACGTGGTGTGTTGTGGTTTTCATGGGCCATCTTTTTTTCCCCTAAACCATTGTGATGTAAGAATCATTATGATGGCGATTTTACAGATCAGGAAAACAAAGCTAGAGACTTTATCTGACTTGACAGAAGTCAGAGTGGTGGAGGTAGGTCATAAATCCAGGCTGCCTAAATGTATGTATTAGGCTTGAAGATGAACTACTAGAGAAATGTAGCAGGAAAATGAAAGGTCCAAGTGATTTTTCATGGCTCCAAATTGGGATTGTGGGTGGGTGGAAAATGAATGCTAGAGAAAGCAAAAGGGAGATGTATTTGAGGATATGGTACTATAACTGGTATTGAAGCCATTCAATATTAGATGGCTGGGGAGAGATCCCAAGAGAGAAGTGGAAGGACTCATTCAGCATCAAAAAGAGATTTGGGTTGGAGATAAACATTTAATTAATTCATGGGAAATTTAAACTGTTACTAAAATGGCTGTAAACAAGCAGCTATGTTAATTGAAAGAAAGAACAAAGAGACAGAGACAGAGAGGGAAAGAAGGGAAGGAGAAGGGCAGGCTGGCCAGATAGGAGAGATGGAGGGAGGGAGGAAAGGAGGAAGAGAAGGGAAAAAAGGAAGGAAGGAAGGAAGGAAGGAAGGAAGGAAGGAAGGAAGGAATCTATGGGAGCACGGCACATCATGAACCTCGGAGATGAGGAACCCAAGGCTAGGATGCACTTTTTAAGCTACACGGAGGATTACTGGACCCAAGGGACACATTTTCTTTTCTTTTTACTTTTTCTTTCTTTTTTTTTTTTTGAGTCAGAAAAAGGTCTAATGAAATATAAGCTCCATTGTGAGCAGGCCTGGGTGATCTGAGGTTGGCAAAGAAAATAGCTTGCTAACTCCTGTGCTGAAAGTAGCTTCTAAAACGCCAAGATATTTGTTGCAATCCATTATTTTCCTCACACAAAAGATCACTTCAGTTCTATTTGAACTCTGTATTTGATTGGTTAATGAAGAAATCCAGTGCTTATTCTGAGACGCAGCTAAAGCCACATCTTGATGTATTGACTGCTCAAGCTTTGACATAGCAAATTATACCTCCATAGCACAGGCAGAATATGTTTCTTTGAGAACAGTTACAACCCCCACTCCCTAGTTTCTTGCTATTGATTCTGCAAAAAGCTACAATATCTCAAAACAGTGAAACCGGTCCTCATTTACATGGGCGAAGTATTTTAAACTCTGTGCACTCTTTGGGGGTAATATTCTCCAATGTGAAAGCTGTTAATACTGTCTAAATTTTAACAACCCCAAAAGCATCTCCATCAATTTCATGTGAGAAAAACTCGTGAGGCCACTTTCTATAAACCTTAATTTTATAACAGAGTTCTGCAGTTCAAATGGGCTTTTTGACCCAGCTAATTTAGTTGTCTTTGTTATTTATAGCTGAAGAACTGTAAATAAACTTAGTCTGAGAATGTGCTTGTGAGGTTTACTTTCAAAACAGAATTTTGGATGACCCTCCAATGGTGGCATTTCCGTTTGTTTCTGCAAGGGTATCCAGTTTTCCTTATAATCAAGATAAGAAAGTGACATGAAGTGTTTATGATGGCAAAATAGAAAGCATCAAAGTGATTTCCAACCTGAGAGCCATGATCCCTCACAGATGGTCTAGGGTTGGCTCCAGGACCACTTTCCCGGAGGAAAACACAGAGCTCAGCAAATTCAACACCATTAGATGTATTTTCTTCTGCTCCATCTGACTCAGTCCTCCCTCAACTAGAGGAAGGTGTGGCTAGGGAGAATCCTAGAGAGGAAGTCTTTGCAGAGAAAGAGTTAAAGGGAAACCCTGGAAGAAAATGAGGACACTAAATTAAAGTCAAAATGGATCAAAGATCTAAATATTAAAACAGAAACACTAAATCTGCTGGAAGACAAAGTAGGTAGGAATGTTGGAGACATACCGGTAGGCAGAGAATTCATGAACAGAAATCAAACTTCATGGGAAATATTTCCCAGAATCACCAACTGGAATTTCATCTTATTAAAAAGTTTTTGCATGTCAAAAGAAATATCTAACAGAGTGAAAAGAAAACCCACAAATTGGGAAAAATCTTAGTCAACTGTCCCTCAGACAAAGGACTTCTATCTAGAACTTACAAAAAATTTTAAAAATTAGGTCCCCAGAATTCAAAGACCCAATCCAAAAAAGAGCATCTGAGATCAATACACAACTCTCAGATGAGGAAATACAAATGGCAAATTTTACATGAAAAGATGTTCAGCATCACTGACCATTAGAGAAATGCAAATTACAACCACACTGAGATTCCATCTCACTCCAGAAAGAATGGCCAGGATCAAGAAAACCACCAATAACAAATGCTGGAGAAGCTGTAGGTAGGAGTGTAGACTGGTGTAACCACTGTGGAAATCACTTGCAAGGTTCCTCAAAAAGCTGAGATTCGAAGTCCTATTTGACCCAGCTATTCCACTTCCTGGCATATTCTCAGAAGAACTGAAAACATCATACCACAGTGATATATGTGCATCCATGTTTATAGCAGCACAATTTGTAATAGCCAGATCTTGGAAACAACCTAAGTGCCCATCAACTTAGGAATGGATAGAATTTTTATACAATGGAATACTACTCAGCTATAAAGAAATAACACTGAGGCTTTTATAGGTAAATTGATGCAACCTGAGAATATACACATAAGTGAAATAAATCAAATATGTGTAAGTACTGTACTGTTTCTCTAGTGTAAGAAACTGAAAGAGTAAATAAGATACAAAATCTTCAATAAATATTGTGAAAGGGTAAGAAACTGCTCAAAGGGGAAAAATAACTCAGGGAAACAGAAAAGAAGGAAGGGAAAAGAAAAAAGATATAAATTTGTATATACACATTTAAGATAGCTAAGATAATTGTGCTAGTAATTCTATTAGTTCTTAGATCAATTTGCATGTTTATATCTGGTAATCTGAGTAACTCTTTTGAAGATAACTATGCAAAATTAACAACTTATGTTCCTACTTCCTTGTTTTGAAGGCCTGTATTGTTACAGTTTTAAAAACTTTGCTATTGTTATTTGTCTCTTTTGTTTCTTGTTTTTCTCATAATTTCTTTTGTTTTGCTTTGTTTTGTTTTCTCTCTAATACAGAAAGGATACATATACATGTATAGGTTTGATTTTCTCCACTTCTCCAGCTTAAAAGATGCCTCACTTAAATACACTTGTATATATTTGCTATGCAGTCAGCAGGTGAGTTTCTTATTCCAAAGGCACTGTGTGGAATTTGGTTCCTTTGGCTACAATGGTTTCCATAAGTGCCCTACCAGGTTGCTTCTCATCAGCAGGACAGGGTAGTTCCTTATTCCCACAGCCTTCCAGTGCTTAGGCTTTTCTGCAATGGGAAATATAATAAGCCTAATTTTTGATGAATTTGATTATTTTTGCATATGTTTACAAGCCTTTTTAATTTCTTTGTGTGTGTGTTAATAACATGTTTATGTCTTTAAAATATTTCCCTATATGGTTGTTATCTTTCTTTTGTTGGCTTGCAAGAGTTTCTTATATACCTTATGTACCTTATATTAGCTTTCTTATAAACTTTTGATACACAATTAAACTTCTCCAAATCTGTTACTTACATACTAGTTTTATCCTAATGTTTCTCTTTGAGCACAAATTCAGATGCAAGATTGTTATTCATGTCATATTCTGTTTTACACAAACATTTACTTCTGTGTAACCTTTCTGGATATATAACAATTTAGCTTGTACATCCTTTCAAACCAATGTATTTTGGGACATTTAGAAGGAAAAGAACATGAAAAAGGAGTAGATGAGATTTTGATAATGCAGACTTGGAAAGTACAAAGGTGCAGAGAATGAATTTGCTTCTAGAACACACTCAATTTGCTTACTTATATAATTTGGATCGAAATCTTATGGAGAAAGGACAAATGGATAATTATCCCCATTTCCCAAAGTTGCAGTATTCTAGCTGGAAGTAGCACTGAATACAGTAGATGCTATAAGTAACACTGTTTGTGAAATTAAATGAGTTTATTAAATAAAGATTACATAAGTCTCTTTTCATCCCAGGTATACCAGTTAGTCTGTGCTCTTGGGATAAATTCTAGAATGCTAGAGGAGAAAAATCAACAATTTGAAATCATAAATCAGAATGACATATTAATTTGAAAGAAACTTATACCAATATGATATATATATATATATATATAGATATAGATATAGATATAGATATATAGATATATATATATATCAGTGTTCAATTACAGGAAAACTTTAATCCACTAAATCTATTGAAAAGTAGGCTCCAGAAAGAGGTTCCCAGAACAAATCTGGAAACAACACTGCAGAACTGACCTACCAAAGAAATGACTGCTTTAGCCACAATAAAGAATATAAGGGATAATCAGAAACTGTAGGAACCAGGAAGCAGTTGCCTCAGTTGTGGGGTTTGGACTACACTTCTTTGGAATAATTAAAGAGCTGCTCTCCAAATGACTGGCTCCAGAACTGCATTATCACAACCACAAGCACTCCCAACAAAATGGAGATATCTCATCAAACTCCAAATTCCCACCGAAACACAGACTCGCTACTTGGACTGGCTTCTGCTATTTCTGAAAGGCTAAAATGCTTCCAAGGTTCTGCCCACAAGCAATAGTCTTCCACCTCTCTTGTACCTGCCAGTTCTTGTGTGGGTATACCTACACTGTGCAAACCAACCACTTGTAGAATCCAAACCATAGGATAGCTGTGCAATAAGGAAAACACAAGGAAACTAGAACAGAGTTAAATGAATCAATATCTATAATTCTTTACATGGTGTGTTACCTGCAACCAAGCAAAGCAAATTTTTAAGTATACCCCAAAAATTGGTATAGTGGGGAGATTTTGAAAAATTACCAGTGGATAAAATAACAGTAGGAAATCAACTGTGCTTTCAATTTATATTAGTTTTATATGTCTAAATTTCATGATGCTGTTCTTCATTGATATGCATTATTTTCATATGCATATGTAAAATTATTCACATATTTAATAAAATAAAAACATTTTCAAACACTTCTATTGTTTCACCTAACCTGAATCGTTAACTTTTTTTCATGATTTTTAGTCACTTGAAACTTCCCAACAATGAAAGTTTTCAGAAATCTAAACATCAGAGTTAAAGAGGACACAACACATTCCATAAGAATTATTTTATAGTCATAGAATGTAACAGTTCTACAAAGTTCTTGACTTCTCCAGCTTTGTGATTGCTCTCTTTTTTTTGTAGTTTTTTTTTTTCCTAATAAATTTTATAGGACTTTTCTCCCAATCAGATAGAGGCATGCAGATTATCGCAAAACATACTTTTGAAAATGCAAATTGAAGGGTTATTTATAGAAAGACACACAGGCCACCCATACAAGGATTTAGGGAGATGAACCCTAACTAATGTGGTTGAAGGATTACTGTGACCTCTGTGGAATCTTGCCTAACAGGGTAAGGGCACAAATGTTTGGAACAGTAGGGTCAATTTTTCAGTGGCCTGTGTAAAAAACTAACTGGATATTTAACCAAAATCCTAAGTCCTAAATGTGTACAGAGCAAATCAGCCCTTTAGGGACTCCCACACATTACAGCACTTTGAATGGTCGAGCTGAGGGTCCTTCTTCAGGTCTTGAGAGAGAAGCTCATTCGTACTGTAAGCTCACTGCACTCCGCGTCAGCTACCCTTAGAGAGAACCTTTCTCATGGTGAAGAGCACAGAATTCTCAAAATCCTCAGATGATAGAGTAGGGTGGACTGGGTGGTGGGAGGAATGATTGCATGCCCAGAAAATCTTAGCAGTTGAACTTGGGGGGCCCTGGACACTCGTGTCCCACTAGCTCATTACACAGAACATGAGAGGTTTTCCTGTATGCAGTCTCCTCTCTCTCCAGACCCTGAACAGAAAGATAGGGTTTTTTATACTCATCTGATGGACAAAGAAATAAAACTTAGATTTTAAAACTAGTCAAATTTACATAACTCAGAAGTGATAGAACACAGAATGGAATCAAATATTCTGACTTTAAGACCTGTGATTTCCCAGTGCTGTGGTTCTATTCTGCTAGTCATCTTGGTTGGGACAGAAAAAGCAAAGAAAACTATGTCACAAAGTTGAATTTAGTCAAAAATATTCTGACAGCGAGGGATTGAATTCAGCAAGTAAATTGTCTTGTTAAATGTAAGCAGATTTTTGAAACCTGAATTCTACTTTCTTGCCTAGGAATATTCTGAAGCTACAGTATCATAAAACAATAAATTTTCAGAAAAACATCAATGTCAAAGCTATGGCTAATTTATTCAATTCAACTAAATGATAGTTATTTATATGATAAAAAATGTTTAAAATTTGGAAAACACGCAGTCACGGTAGTTATTTGATGCTGTGAAGTCAGCTCAATAATCCTTTTCTTTTCTTTTCTTTTCTTTTAATCTTTCTACTAATGGTGTTGACTCGATGTAGGGAATCAAACTCCAGACTCCTAGAATTGTATATTTATGTTTCTGAGTGAGTTATGTATCATTTCTCAAACTGTATATTTCTATACCAACACTGAATTATGAATCTTACTTTTCCTACTCTCTCTTTTACTTCTTGTGTTAGAAGATTTATTTGGATTTTTAATTTGCTATTCATTTATTCACTCATTTTGTAGTTTTAAGTGCTTATTAGATGATGGGTAGTACGTGATTGTTATAGTGGAAATATAATAGCATTACTGTATAAGAGAAAATTTGATACTGTGGAATTGTAGCTGAACCAGAGAAGTTTGATACTTCTTTCTGGCGCTAATCAAAGGTTCATAGGAAACTCAAAAGAGAATACTAAAACAAAGATATCATTGAGAACACTGACTATGATAATCAGGAAGCATTTCTGGTGAAGTGAAAGTAGTGCTTCATTATGGTAAAGATATTAGAACCTTTAAAAAAAAAGCTTAAAAACAACTCAAATTGTACTTCTGCGGGTGAAAGGATAAACTTACTGGATGCATTCACAGAATGGAATATTACTTGGCAATAAAAAGGCATCAATTATTCATTCTTGCTACAACATGGAGGAGTCTCAGTGAATTATGCTAAAAGAAAGAACCAGACTAAAAAAACTTCATGCTGTATGACTATCTGTATTTTACTTTGGAAAAGTGGAATCTATAAAGAAAAGGAGTAGATTAGAGGTTGCTAGGGTCTGGGGTTAAGCAATGCTTGACTATAAACCATGAGAAAATCTGCAGAGGTGAAAAAGGTGTTTCACAGCAAGAGAGTGGTGGTGGTTTTTTGGCTGTGGGTGGTGCTAAAGAATAGAATGACATAAAAAATGATGACATTTCCTGTATACAACTAGATCTAAAACATAGGCTTGGGTTCAGAAGTTCCATTTGCTAGGTTCAAGTCAAATCTCTCTTCTGCTTATTTGTTGCATCCTGCACAAATGACTTTGCTTATTGAGCCTTATTTTAAAGGCACCATTTATAATACAAGTATTATAATAATATTCGCCTCATCAAGTTGTCACGAAGATTAAGTGAAGTAATCTGTGTGAGTTGCCACAGTGCCTGAACTGGATTCACTTTCAGCCGAATGAAATCACGAGTGCTCGCAAACAGCAGCCGCATCTTTTCTGCGGCTGCCTCTGTTGCCGTGACATGGATCCTGCCAGCACCCTCTCATACCCTCACGGGGTCACAAAGAATCACAGTTCACGTTGGGCTGTCCCATTTGCCACCTGGGATTGGAATATTACCTTGGCCACGCCACCACCCCACGTTGCACCTTTTACCAGTCTGGTACTCATGACACCTGGCTCCATCACACCTTTCCTCTTAATGGTGGCCACACGGTGTGCTTGTCAAGGCCAGAAAGAAAGAGATGACAGCGCACAACTCAATCATCACTCACTACTGATTTATTCATGATGCCTGACTTTTTCCTCATCCAAAATATCAAAGAATGTCATTTACAAACAAAAATAAGAAATTCGCAGGAGAATTTATGCCACTGCTTCCTTGTAATTCATTTCAAAGCATTATTAAGTTCTGAAAACTATTCTAAGCAGAATTATTTGGTAGCATAGAGAGTTAGTTTAGTTTGGAGGTCAAAAAAAAATGGAAATTGCTTTCTTCCAATATCAAGGCAAATGATGAGGAACCATGGCACGGATCCTCCGAAACAAAGGATAGCACCCGGATTCTCTACACGGTGTGCTACATTGCTTTAGAAAGCATTATCATTCCTTTTTCCAGCAGATTGCTTTTCTAATTATATTTTGCTTATGTCATCGACATTACTTTGCATTTTCTGAGAACTCAACAAAGGACACTGAGGATAGAAAGTAGCAAAATGACCTAGAAATGGGATTCATTTCTAGAATGTACAATTTTGCTTCTTTGACTTGCTTAATTATGTCCAAATACAAAGGACATGTATTCATCTCATAAACCTGGTCTTACAAATGATGGAGCAATGATGATTCTATAGTGTCAATATATTCCACTTTATTGATCATTTACACCTTAGAATAAGCTTACAAGATGATTGTTCATGGCAACGGGGTAGGGAAGACAAGAGCTTTAGCCATATGCACAGAGAGAGGGACATTCACTTCTCAGGGCTTTAATGACATAGAAAAAAGGCTTGCAAGTCACTAAACCAATTTTTCCTACTTATAAATGTCAACTTTCAACCCTCAGAATTATGTTTTGTGAAAAAACATAATTATAACTTGCTTGTATAATGAAATATTATCACATAACTAAATAATACTTCTAGCCCTGGATTTAAAAAAAAAGCAAGATTCTGACATTCAGCTAGTAACACAATCTCAGATCAGATACAAATAGCATTTCTTGTGACTTTCTGGAGAGTATATACACACGCACAAATTTACCTGTATATACGCATACCAGGTCCAAAGACCTTTGACCTCTTTTATAAATAGATCAATAATTTAAACTCATTAATTATCTGTAAACTGTCATAATCTAGCATTCAAGTTATTTTTAGGTAAACAAAGAGGAATATATACAAATGACAATGTGCTTTGTTCACCATACCCAACACCACACTTTATTTCAAGTATGTGTCAGTGCCCTTTATTCTTGGACAAAGATGATTCTCTAGCAAAACTATTCTTACAGCTTTCTTAGTCAAAGCAGATAGTGCAGAGTACAAGTACTTGTAAGAACAGTATAATATATTCTCTATGATAGTCTCTAAGAATGGCCAGTAGCAATTTCCCCTTCCTTGTTCACTCATTCTATTGCCATCAGGGAGAAGAGTATATTTACCCCCCGCTTTTAAATATGGACAGGCAGTCTGATTTGTATGACAGAGACAATTTGGTGAAAGTGATTCTTTGGATTTCTGAGACCAGATCTAAAAAGATAGAACTTGCTTCCTCCAAGCATAAAAACCAGACCATGGTAGAGACCACCATGCTATGAATAGGTGGTCATGTGGAAAGACCAGACTGAGAAGCATCAAATATCATACATGTGAGTGACTGTAAGAGAGGGATCACTCAAGTGAGCCTACGGAGCTTATTCTGATTTTAAGGCCCTTTGTTTTGAAATGGCTTTGTATGCAGCAATGCATAGCAGAAGCATCTTCCTTCCCTACTTGTCAAATATGTGTCTCCTCCAACAAGAATTAAAAAGAAAGCCAAAAAAAAATACATGCCCATAATTGAGCAAGCATACACATGCATAAGTACAGTCACAACTTTCATTAAGATCTAAGTGACCAAATTTTTAAATTTAATCTTTCATTTTAAATTAAACCACCATGATCGATAATTTTGTATTCAGAAATCAGCCTCCACATTTATTAGGTTTGGGAGATTCCTTTTCTAGGTGGTACCTCATTCTTCTAATATAAGCTGAAGGCAGCAATAAAATCAGAAATGCATGTAATTGAAAAGTACATCCATCTCTTCATTCATGTTGTTTTCTCTGATCCACATTTAAAAAAATTATGAGCTCATTTGAAAAATGTGAAAAAAAAATCAATAGAGTAACCATGATTTATAAAGGTGAAACATTCATGTCATGAATATTTCATCAAGGAAATGTGGAAGCCATCAGATTTTATCTCAGTGTATTTCTCAACCTGATATGATTAATTTGTAAATGAACTGACATCCATTATTAATGGAGATGATCACTAGGTATATGGGAACAGCGTGAGTGCTACAGAACAAGCACTAGCTTTAGGGGGCTCCTAGGAGTTTTGGGAATAGGCTAGGACAAAAGTAAGTGAAGAGAGGGTAAGATTTCCTTTGCATCTTGTAGAGGAATGTCAGAGTGAGTTAGATTCTTTACTCTACAGAACTTGACCAAACACCTCTTTTTCCCAAGGATGGATCACATGCCTCTGTCAGAAGCCAGTCCAGTGAGGAACTTGGTCACCAATATTTGTCTTGACTGTAGTTCAAGCTTTTTAAATGCCCAATTGTATTCAACCTCTTTTACTCAGTTCTATGGGCTCTGGAGAAATTAACGTACAAAAGGGAGAAAGCAAAGAACATTTTGTGGAGAAATAAACTGACCACATTCAACAGACTCCCAGTCAAGCAATTAGTGATACAATCAGTGACACAAAAAAACATCTATCGATCCCCAATCGAGCAGAAGGCAGCACAAAGAACAAGGTAAATTAGAAGCAGATCAAAAGAGAAGCATATTCAATAAAGAACTCAGGCAGAATGCTGCCAAGGCCAGCTCAGCACTGAGGTTTCAAATGGAAAAGTTACGGGAGGCTGGATCAGCCAAGCTGTGCACTGCCCTCAGTGCAGTTTTCAAAGGTGGCCCACAGTGATGAGATTTCATTCACAAGCTATTAATTTCTTTGAAGAAATCCAAAACTTTTCAAGAGTCACTGGGAAGGACGTAAAAAGGGTCAGAAGTTAATTTAGCAGCAGGGACACTCAGTGGATCTAACATGTTTCCTTGCAGAGGAAATTAATCATGGATTTGAAGGCAGTCTTTTTATGGCTCCAAATAGCAAAGTCTGTACAGGTGTTAGTACCTCCATTAGTGAACTCCTCAACCCGGAGCTAAAAGCAGTCTATTTGCATTGATGTCAGATCAGCAAAAAGCTGTGAAGAGGGTGGGGGAGTAGATTTAATTATAGTGAAAGGGACATCGGACATAATGAGAAGAATTATCAGCAGAAGGAAGCACATATATGATGTGTACCAGCCTTCCTGGTTCTGCTTGGCTCCCCTCTATGGGAGGAGAGAACTGATGAACAAAGCATGGATATTGAGTCAGATATGGGTAACAGAGATGTGTAAAAATCTACAAATCCAAAAATGTTCCTCAGTCTCTCCCTCTTCTACTATGAGATCGGGTAATACTTATTGCATGTGTATAAATAAATATATGTTCCATTTACAAACTCTGAGGAGAAAAATGGAATCTATTTTTTCTATTCTATCCTTGTTATTTAGTCACAAGTAAGTATTCAATAAGTGAAATAAATGTAGTAGATGAATAAAACTTTAAGTCTTCTAGAAATACAAGGCAGGGTCAGATTTTTACTTAATTAGTTTTCTTTCTTTGATTACGGTGACCAATACTGTCTTGCCTTCTAGAATGAATTGATTTAGAGTCATTGTGGTACGGAATAAAAACCAAAAAGCTAAAAACATAGCAAAACAAACAAGCTTAAGAGCTAGACAGAGGTAAATTTACATTCTCGTTGTTAGAGTTTTGCTAGCTTTTTGAGGCTTAGAAATTTCACTCCTTTGGATTTTAAACTCAGCTTGAAAGTTAAGAAAGCAGATGAGAGGAATGTTATTATGCTCATGTGTGTTTTGCAGAGCCAGTATTCTATAATTCCACTAAAAAGGTATGCTTTTTAGAGCAAGTTATGGAACTTATTAGTACCTTCTTGAGATGAAAGAATCATAATGTATGAGTGATAGTGAATAATTTCAATTCTAAAAATAAAACAGAAAAGAATATTACTAAGTATCTGGACCAACACGATACCTTTAGGAAGATAAATCAAAACATTCTGGATTAATTGGGGACCCATCTTTCTTAAGCATTTCCATTTGTTTACTTCGAAGCTGATCTGGAATTGCTTAACTGACTGGAAATTTAAAAGCTCTAATCTCTCCTTCTCCCTTTTCATGTCTGTCAGTCTTCTGTCTGTAGCTTATACACACACACACACACACACACACATGCTCACCACTACCACACCATACCAGAAAAATCCCCGGATGCAACCTTTGAACAATCAAGGAATTAAAAACACCCGCAGCCTCAGAGGTGTTTCCTGGCCTGGTTGCCAGCCAACTGGGCCCGAGGAAGAATGGCATCTCTCTTTCCTTCGCTCCCTGTTCACTCAGCAGCAGGTTATTCTGATTTTATTTGAGTGGTAAAGGAATTTATAAATAAAAACGGCAATCTTCATACTTTGTAAGGGCCCTATATTCTTGTTACACACATGCCATTCTGCAGTCTTCTGTACAGCAGTCTGCTAATTGGAAAATAGCTTGAAGCTAAGTAGCTAAAATGGACTAAATAAAAACAAAGCCTGATTTCTTTTTGCCTTTCTTCATTTACCTCTCCTTCATCCTTCCATCATTAACTGGCTGCCAAAATGGCTCAAATTGTAAACCTGAATGAAAAATGTGCAAAATGTCCTCTAAAACGAGACACTGACAGTTTAGAATGTGTCATTTTAGACTTACAGCCTGTTACAACATTTGATTCACCTATCAAAAAGCAAAGATCTATGCTAGTTTTTTTCCCTTCATTAGGAAATTCCATTTTAAGGTCTCCAGGAGGTAAATTATTTTTAGAATTAGTTTTTATTTTATTAGTTGAGTTGCAGAGTGTCAGAATGGCACGGAGGCCGGTGGCACTTCACCAAGCTTATTAATATTGATACGAACACTCTGTGCTCTGTGCCAAGTGACACAGCTAACCTTCCAGGATGGCAAGGATTCTTTTTAAAGAGAACACACATTTTTAAAATAGATCTTCAGGTCTTTTCTCCTGGTGTGGTGAAAAGGGCATGCACAATATCTGCATCAGTTTTCTGTGATTCAGCTTCTTAGACCAACACTTCCCAAGCACCAACTTAGGACTCATACTAGGCTAGAGACTGGGGCTGCAAGTGAACCTTAAAATGTGGCCCCCTTGTTCAAAGAGGTCAGATGATTTTGTTTCAGACCCTGTGCTGGGAGCTGCAGAACATTTTAAATGGTTATGGTATTATTGCTATATTCGAGAGACTAAGTATTAGAGGAGATGAAAGAATTATTCCATTATAAAAACCTCCAAGAGGCCACTGAAATGAGAGATTATGTCATTAGGAAACAAGTCCTCAAGGACAGATGAGTTTGAGCAGGGCTTGGAAGGATAAATATATTCTGCAAGATGGATATTAGGAGTACAGGCAGAGTGCAAAGGACAAGTAGATGTTCATGGGGGAATAATACAAGGAAAGAGAGGCAAATCTAACTAGAAATTAGAGACTAGCAACTAGCTGCATTTAAATAGTAAGGCCATGTTTAGGGTGATATTGTGGCTGATAGGAGAAACTGTCTGTGGCCACGTCACTGAAGCTAGAATTCCAAATGGAGTGGTCTGAACTAGATTTCCATAGCACATCTACATTTTCAATCAAGGAATCAAATTTATTTGTAACAATAGGTTTTGATACAGGTTTAGTTTAGTCATTGGATAGTTTTTTTTTTTATCTATTACATAACTCTGAATCTACTACTTTATTTTAGAGTAACTAAAACCCAAGCTTCATTTGTGATATAATCTACAAATCAAATAATACCCAAGGTTTGCAAGGTTTGGTCAACATTCTCAAGAGTAAAAGAGAAGAGGACATTTTGCAATTTACATTAAAGATAAAATCAGAAATTGCTTATAATTTCCTTAGTGTGATCAAACAAATTATTGACAGCACATCATATATCTATAGCTGATATTTCAGAAGGAAGATTCTGAAAGCTTTTTTTGTGGCATGAAAGAATAAAAGATGAGGTCATCTGTACTGAATTACTCAAAATGATGGTCTTAATCCACAAAAATCTTGGACCTAGTCTTTAATCATGGGCTTTCTAATCACAGTGCAAAATTCAAAATTCATACAAATTATTACAAGTTTGTTTTTGTTTATTACAAAATTCTTTCTAGGAATTAGAATACTGTGAGTATACAGAACAGACGTTATATAAATTAAGTGAACTGAGTACAGTATAAAAACCAATCATAGAAACAACTCCCTTACCTTGTAAGATGTAATATGTGAAAAACAAGGACAGATTAATGGCTCACTCAGTTCTCATCATCTCCTAAATGCTGGCTAAAATATCATTAATATTAATTTTCCCAGATGATTGTTCCTTTCATCTGAAAATCATTTCTATTTCCATCTTCATACTTGGGATATGCTTAAAATAATAGCAGGGAGGAGGAGGATAGGAAGGTGTCAAACAGCTGAGAAGGAAGGATAGACAGAATGATGTTTCCTCAGCTGACCTTCACCAGGGGCCATGCCCAGCTTTGTAAGTCCAATCCTTTCTTGGTTGACTGCCTCACTGTCCTTTTTCCTAGTTACAAATAAATAAATAAACAAAATACTTCCCCCTTTCCATATTGAATACATGTATTAGTTATAGCATAAATGGAAAAAAAATCTTCTTTACAGAAGGTGGAGAAGATATTGAATATGGCCCAATAGAACCTGAGGCTGGAATGGAAAGTATTGCCAGTCACGGCAAAGGGCATGCATGTGTGTGGCAAGGAAGGTTAGGGAACGACACAGATGCAGCACAGTCCCATTTTGTCTGGATAGCAGGGTTCCATTGCCAAGTTTTGGGTTGTTTTGTTCTATTTTTTCTTTGTATTTCCCCTTTTGGTTTTCTCAGTTGTATCCTTGGAGCATCCCCTCGCCAAATCAATTCTATTTTCCCAAACCTATGAAGAATCAGATACAAAGAATCAAAATAATCTTGTTAGAGATTTGTTCTTTGGAGATGAATCTACATGGTCAGTTTTTCACTTCTGAAATGCCAGATAAAACAAAACAGCAAGAATAAAAGATAAGGAAAATCACAAATAAAACATGAGAGGAAGCCTTGGGCGGGCGGGTGGACATGTTATTCACGTACAAACAACTCCTGACTCTTACTATGGAAAGAAGATATATTTTATTTCTGATAAATCAGGAGTGGCCATGTGACTGGCTTTAATTGATAAAATGTGGTGAGAAATGCCATCATCTTAGGAAAAAGACTTTGATAATGAACTCATGGCTTGCTAGGTCCCTTTACCTTCTGCTTTCACTAGGACAGATACAGGCTGCTTTACCAACCTGCATGACATGGTGACCTGGAATGTATATAAACAATGTAACAGTTAAACTTGTCAACTTGTCTGGATTAAGAGATTCAGATAGGGTGACTAGATCATGCAGGCACTGTACTCATCAGTGGATCGATCCATTGATGTTCATAGTTGAATGTGGACTTAGGAAGCAGGGCTCTGTTGGAGATGGGTCATGGGGGATCTGGCTTTGGAGAATGTATCTCTTGTTGGTCCTCTTCTCCTATGCTTTGGTTCCCAACCACCATGCACTGAGCAGCTTTGCTAGGCTTCAGCCTTCCACCATTAATGTTCCTGCCTTGAAGTCTGCTGATCATAGACTGAACCCTCTAAAACCATGAACCAAATTAAGTCTTTCCTCCTTTAAATTGGGTGCTGGTTATTTTCTACCTATGAAAGTAAAGCTGTTACACAGAATGAGTGAAAATATCATGCAAAAATATTAAAAATAATAGACATTTTGGGCTTCTTTGTTACCACAGTATGATCTGTCCCTGTTTCTATACTGGCTCCCTATTGAATATTCTAAGTTCTGTCTTCTAATTGAGCCTTTATATTATTTCTTTCTTATAGAAAACTTGGAAGCATGCAAGTAGCAAGCCTCCTGAGACAAATTAAGGCAAAGGACCTTACATCCTTAAATAGAACCATTTAATTCAAAAAACACCTATTGAGGAGATGATGTATTAAACATCAAGTGAAGTTCTGGAAAGGGATGAAAACATGAATAAAATCTAGGTCCTCTCTGTGTTAGTCTACTAGGGCTTCCCTAACAAAACACCAGAGTGGGTGACTTCAACAATTAAAAGCATTTTCTTGCTGTTCTGGAGGCTGAAGACCAAAGTGTTGTCAGGGTTCATTTCTTTTATGTCACCTCTCCTTGGCTTGCAGATTCCTATCTTACTGATATGTCTTCACATAGTCCCTTTGCACATTGCCTGCTTTCTTATTTCTTCCTCTTAGAAGGATATCATTTATACTGGATTAAGGGCCACCCCAATGATGTCATTTAACCTTTATCTTCTCTTTAAAGACCTCATCCCAAAATGAAATCATATCCCTAGGCACTGAGGGTCAGAATTTCACATTATGAATGTTGGATATGTAGAGATCATTCAGCCTATAATGCTTATTTTATGATTCTACCAGTCTATTTGGAAAAAGATGCATGTGAAGAAATAATTATGAGCTGATGTTTACTGTAGGATATATATATATATATATATATATATATATATATATATGTATATCTGGCTGAGAATCTAGATGAAGCACCAACTAATCTTCATTTAATAATCAAATAGTTGATATGTGTCTTGGTTACTTTTCTCTCCTGGCTGAGGCAAAATACCTGACATCCAAAATGAAGTAAGGAAAAGTTTATTTAGCTTACAGTTTGTGAAAGTTACAGTCCATACTCAGTTGGCTCCAAGGTAGGGTGGCACAGCTGAGGGGCAATTGTTCTTGGTGGCTTCAGCCAATACCAAAAACAACAAGAGTAAAAGAGCAAAAGAGAGGGGGAAGAGAGAAGATTCTTTCTGTCCTTTGTGTTGTACGTAGGCCACACTCATCCTAGGGTGGATGTAGCACTTACAACCATAATCCCAGTATGGGACCATGAATTGCTCAAACTCTAGAAGCCCAACCCTATGACTGCATGAGGCTTTGTGGGGACATCCAGACATAAAACATAACATTACACCTCTTACCTCCCCACAAAGACTCATGCACATCCTTTATGCAAAAGGCATTTAGTTCATCTCTAAGAGTTGCAAAAATCCTAACAGCTTCAGTCCAAGTCCCAAGTCTCTCCAGTATATAAAGCAAACTTAGTTACAAGCCCTTGTACAAGTGAAAAGTTAAAAACTTCCAACAGTCAATAACACAAGATAAACATTTCCAATCAAAATGGTACAAATGAGAATACAAAGGAATGGGACTAAAGCAAGTCCAAAATCTAGCAGGGCAAACATTAAGTCCTGTAGTTCTATGTAGAATATCCAAAGAAATCTATAGTAAGTTCTGAGCTCCAAAAGTCTTGTGTAACTCCATTCTTATGGCACTTGCAATGGTTGTAGCACCCATGGATTCTCTCTTAGGCCCACTCTGCTCAATCTTTGCAGCTTTCCTTAGATGAGCTGCATTCTTAACTTTTCCAAACTTCTGGGGTCTCCACTATATCTTTGGCTTCACCCTCACAGCTTTACACACTGCCCTCTCAGGGGCACACTGCCTGGGCTCCCCGCCTTTTGAAATTGGGGTGGAAGCCTTTTTAATCTAAACCCAGTACCATGTGGATGATGATAAGGTCTGCTGCCAGCTGGAACAGTAATCACACTTTCTTCTCTCTTGGCTGTTAGAATTGAGTGCTTGGACCACTGAGCACTCTGAACCTGATTCTGAAGAACAAATTCTCTATGCTGCTACCATTCTGGAACATGGTGCAGCCACTGCCATTTTAGACCCTGGTGTGGTTACTGATGCCATTTTGGAACCTGGTGCAGGCACCATCACCATTCTGGAACATAGTGTGGCTGCTACCATTCTAGAACATGGTAAACTGTGGCTTTCTCCTCAGAGAAACGTCTTTCGCTTTTGCAGTTTTGAGGATGCAAAGGGTGGAGGCTTGATGCTTCTTGTGATGTCCTCAGATCATTTTCTGCCTTTTCCTGTTCCTTCTCAGCAATCAAGATCTCTGCTCCATCTCTGCAGTCCACAGTTTTACTGAAGTTTACTTCATGGCCAAACTCAGGATGTTTTAAATTAGTCTACTGGGCTCTTTGCTCTTGATTCTCAACATAAATCTAGCTAAAATCCCCTAATAGTAGCCATGCCACTGCTTCAGCATTAGACAGCCTTAGAGTTTCTTCTCCTAGATTAATTAGCCTACCTTCTGTAATCTTAGTTTTGGCCAAACTCTCTGGAGAGGTGAAAAATCCAGACAAATTTCCTGCCAAGCCATAACACACATTATCAGGAGTCCAACAACCAATGTAATCCTTCCCAGCAGAAACTCCCAGAGTCTGGTCTTTACCAATAGGATTTCTATCAGCCTTCTGGTCTTCTGAGCTCAGATTAAAATCTCCCATACAGTAGAGTCTAAGGTATTACAGCTTTAGTTTTTCAGCCAGCTTTAGTTTCTGAGCCTTTTCAAAGTCTTCCTACAAGCCATTCCCAAAGGCTGTTGAACACCATGGTCCGTTACAGCAATAATCCCACTTCTCTGACAGTAAAGTTTGTCTTACTTTTCTTGTTGCTGAGACAAACACCCAACACCCAAAGTTAAAGGGAGAAACTTTTATTTAGCTCACAGTTTGTGCAAGTTTCATTCCATAACTGGCTGGCTCCAAGGCAGGGTGGTTTACCAGAGGAGAACAGTCATGACAGGCAGAAAGTAGCAAAGCAGCAAGCTGGAGAGTGGTGGTGGAAAGACTCTTTCAGTGCCTTATATATCCTATCTAGACTGCTGAGATTAGGGCAGTGCCAAACTAATCAGTGAACTGATTTAGCAAGCACACACCCTTAATCCCAGCATCATACAATGGATTCAGCCATCTCTAAAAAAGCCTAAGACTGCATGAGGCTTTGGGGGAATATCTAGACACACACTATAACAATGACCTTATGCTTTGGTGTCCTAGATGTCTTAGTTCCATAGAGGAGGTTTGTGCCAGGAAGCTAAGACTACTCCATGATCATTTTTGTCTCTTTATGTTTCTCAATATACAAGCTCAAAAAGGAGTTATGATGTTTGTTGAGAAGGATGCTTGATTCATACTACTAAGAGAAAATTAGACCATTATTTCACAATAGAAAAAGGGAAGAATATATTTAGTGTACAAAAGATCCCTCAGGTACCTCCTATTATTACTATGCCCTGCTAGTTTTGTTGTGTGTGTGTGTGTGTGTGTGTTTTTTTTTTTTTGCTTTGGTTTCTGAGACATGATCTTTCTATATAGTTCAGGATGACCTCAAACTCTCAGTTTTCTTCCTGCCTCAGCCTCCTGAGTTCTGGGGCTATAGGTGTGCACCACCATGCCCAGATAATATGCTCCTTTATTAAGGAGAGTGGAAAACTACAATAATACACTCTAGGCAGGATGACAAAAGACCCAGAACTTTCAGAAGTGAAGATATGGATCACCCTACAAGGAAAAACAAAATAAAATAAAACAAAACCTTCTGAGGTGCTTAATAAATTCTAAGGGAATACGGACTAAGTAGTAGAAAAAGTACTGCAGTTTAAATACTATGACCATGTTATGAGCTACAGAAACAAGGACTGATATCATAAATACTCTTTCCTGTTTTGTTAATGTGCTTATGGATGTATAAGAAAGTATTAAACAGATATCTTTATATTCTTCTTTTGCTACATGTTGGCAGATTTAACACTGGTCCTTAAGAATTGCTAAATCTATACTATAATATTTACATTATGAAATGTTAGATGCCTAAGCATCATACAAAGAAAAACTTTGCCTTCCATTCTGAAGAGGAAATTGGTATTCTTCTGTTTGCATGCAGAACAGTTGCATCATATTAGGCATAATTATGAATTTGTTATTTTATTTGGAGACTAAATCTGTTTTAAGGAAATGTGTCTGTTTATCAAGTTGTGACAAGGTTGATTAAGATAATTAGTTATGTCAACTAGAATGGATTATGAAATACCTAGAACTGGAGCACAGTTCTGTATGTGTCCAGGTGATTAACTTGCAAGCTTTGAACTGCAGAGGGAAGACCCACCCAGGATGTAGGTGGCACCAACCAATAGAGTGTTAGCCTGGATAGACTAAAAAGGGAAAGAAGGAAGTCTCCTCTCTTTACTTTTAGGGAGGAAATCTATTTCTCATCATTACTTTTGGACATTTGTCTTCAGTTCCTTCAGGGAGACTCTTCAGCTTTCCAACACAGACTCTTTTCTATGCAGAGTTGCACCAGATTCTGCAGTGAGCTCCAGGCTTTCAGCGTTTGATTCATCTGTTGACTCTCCAGCCTGCAGATGGGCATTTTATATTCTTCCATGTCTGACTCTGCAGGTCACCATTCTTAGTATAATTTATAAATCTTTTGTAAAAATCTGTTCCTTCAGTTAACCCTAACTGATACAGTAGTCTATTTCATGATTGTTATCAGAAACAAAGCTTTCATTAAAGCATGATTGACACTGCACAAAAGGAACTCAAGCACCTATCTTTGAATAAGTAAGATATTTGAAGATAAACATGCTGGTAATGATACAAATCAATGGACTTCATTGAGGCCAAGGCTAAGCAAACGGAAGAGGTGAACATACTAGGGAATTTCACACATATCCCAGTCTCTGTGCCTTAAGGTGGAGGGAGTATTGTCAGCAGGCAGGCAAATGGAATGGTTTATTCATAATTTTGCCGTTCTTCTCATCTCTCCCTCTAACCTCCTCTTAAAGTTTACCTTCCAGTACATCCCTGGACCAATATTATCAGCATCAAAATGAGAGTCTGTGCACATATATACAATACACACACATACACAAACACACAGAGAATGATCCAAATATATGGTAAATGTTTAAATTAAGGAATTTATTACAGTAAAAGATATATTACATTGTTCTTCCTCCACATACTCCTCCTCACTACAAACCACATATATCATCATTCTTGACACTTTCTGAAACAGTTCTGGAGTTCTATTCCCTGAGCGTGTTTACAAGTTTTGATTAAAAAATAGATAATAGATAGATAGATAGATAGATAGATAGATATAGTGAATGTTGCTACTAAGTGCCAGCCAAGGAAAAGGAAGGCTTGTAATAGCATTACAGCACATCCTCATTGACTTATTCACCAGATCTTCCACAGTATGACTTCTGACTTTTCCCCTAAGTCAAAATGACCATAAAGGGTAAAGGTTTTGAATCAATTCAGGGTATTTAGGAAGCCATGACAGTGCAACTAGACATCTATTTGAAAGGATTTTCAGAACTGCTTAAGAAAGTGCCAAGCACTATGGGAGAAATATTGTTATGGCTTGTATCTAGATGTCACCCCGAAGCTTCATGTAGACATATGTGGGGTTTTTCAAAAGTGGCTGGATCTAGAGCATGTGCTGCTGGGTTCAAGCACGCGAACCTGGGATTTATTCATGGTGCAATGCTAGGATTAAGGTTGCTCCCACTACCTGCAATAAAGGTGAATATGACATAAGGAGAACAAGAGGGTCTTCATCACTTGCTTGTTGCTGTTGCTACTGCTGTTGCTGCTTGCCTTTTGCTGTCTCCTGCTTGCTCTGCAATGCCCCTCTGCCACACTACCTTGCTTTGGAGCTAGCTAGCTGATTATGCACTTAAACCTCTACAAACTGTGAGCCAAAATGACCCTTTTCTCCTTTAACCTTCAGTGTTGGGGTGCTTTTTCTCAGCAATGAGAAAAATAATTGAGACAAATATGTTTGAACCAAGAGGGGAATAGGTTTGTGTGGAATTAATGCCAATGTGGCTTTTACTGTAATAATATTTTTTACAAATTTATGCATTCACTGTATTTTTTAACATATCTTGTATATTTCAGCATACACTACATATACTGAGAATATACATTTTTTCTTAACTCTATAATTTATCTTCATAAAGACAGCTGAGATATGAATTTATAGTTTCTGCTCTATATCATTAAAGTTGCAAAGGCCCATTCCAGAGAGGTATTAGATTATGTAGAACTAACTTCTTAGAGCGGAAAGTAAGTGATACTGAAATATAAGACATGATTATAAAATGAAATAGTATGATAGAGAGTTTGCTTTCTTGCAAATGTAATTACTTAAAATTTTCCTAATTGAGAAAGTGGTGTTTTTGTTGGAAGAGAGTGAACATTAATGCTATGACAGATGCCAAATAGAACAGATCAAAAAGCTCTGACATGAATTGATATAATGTAGATCTTATTTTTATGATGTAATTGTGAATTATGTACTTTATTCATTGGCAATTAGAGAGCAGAACAGATGGAGAAGGTTTAGCTTAAACTGATGTGTCCATTAAAATAACCGCCACTGCCAAGTGCCTATTCATGTTTATGACTATAGCAAATTTGCTCTGTTAAAATACAAATGGAAAATAAGGACTTATTGTCATTGTGTTGGAGTCATCCACCTAATGATGGGAGCAAAAATCCTCTATTAATGGCAGATCTCTCTATTATTCTGTTTTGCTTCTCAGCAGTGTTTAACTGGACATTTTGGCTGCTATAGAAATCCAGATGTTGGCATCTCTGTTTTCTCATTATTTCGGCATTAGTGTTGAGAAAATCAAGCTAGTCACCAAATGAAAATAGTAATTTTGACTATTAATTTACGTGCATATCCTTTAGTTTATTGTTGAAAAGACAAATGATAGCTTTAAAAAAAAAGTGATTATTGCATGTTTCTATTTTCACTAGACTTGTTTGGTTCTGTCCCTAGTATATTTTCACCACCTTTGTGAATGGCACAAAGGAGATGAGAAAATAAAGAACAGTAGTCCAGATTTTTCTTGTGCTATAATTGTAGGTAACGTCACATGTAAGGCACTACACTTGGGATCGGAATGAGACAGATCCTCTCACATATTATTGATAGTGGTGCACATGATAAGCCCTTTTAGAAAGATATCTGGCAATGTGCATCAGAAGCTTTGAACATTTCATTACCATAAATTAAAGCCTATGACTGTGTCCTATGGAAAGAATAAAACATAAAAATACTCATAGGTCCAAGTAGGGTAAAATAAATTGCAAATCTTTTTGCCTAAAAACAATCACTGCGTTCAGTATAAAATGGTAAATACAAGGAATTAAGCTAAATAGGATATAGAGGAGATGGTTAGGAAATTATAGAATTGTCACATAAAAAAACTATTGGGTAGAGAAAACTATTTTTTATAAAGAATGTACAATAATGTAGGAAAATGCATATATTATATGTGGAATACAAAAATAGGACATGAAGAATACTAACAAAAGCAGTTAATGGTTACTGAGTACCTTTTTTATAACAGGTATTCTTATAAGTTCTTTATAAAAACAATACTATATAACATACAACCTGCTAAGTAAGTAGTAGAAGGTCTGCTGTATCTAAGAGGAGCTTGGGTTTGAACCCAACTGCTCATATTTCACAGAATCTCCTTTTAATTTTTGCTATACTGCCCCCTCAGTGAAGTAACAAATACATGAAGATAATATCAAACACATAGACAGCACACACAGAGCCAGGATTAACAATACTACCTGGTATTTTCCATCCTTCAGTAGGAGGGAATCTATTTCCCCATGCTGGAGTCCAAGGTCATCTGGGACTTGCTTTGAAAATAGAATGCAGTGGATGAAATTTTGTGTGGTTTTTGAAACTATTCTTTGAGAGGCCATTTGGTTTCCAGATCTGCATTCCTGAAATGCTGCTCCAGGTGGTTGTCTGGAAAAGATAGTCTACCCGCTGGGAGAGGAGACCAAGAATCCAGCTCTTTCCAGCCCCAGGCAGGATTAACTGCCAGACAAAGGAGTGCAGCCATCTTGGACTTTCCATCCCAACCTACCCAGCAACTGAACACAGTCTCATGAATGAGTCCAGATGAAACACACACAAAAGCACTCATTAACCCATATCGTCATGAAAAATAATAATTCAAAACTGTTTTAATCTGCTAGATGGTTTATCATATTGCCATAGATGATGATGGATGAGCCCCAAATACTATCAGATGCCTTTAAGATAAACTACAGAAATATGTATCACTTTTCCAATGAAAAAACCAATGAACACTTATTCTACAAATTACTTAACTTTTTTGAGACCAGAACCTGGTATCTTAGGAATAGATTCAAGACTCTGCTTAGGCTTGTTGCACTACAGTGGAAAGTCTAACAGAACTGACATTGTTAGTGTGTCATTTCGTGGTCATGAAAACTAAACTTTGCTAGAACAGACACAGTATAAACAGCATGGAAACTTGCACATAGCTGCTGGGCAGTGCAGTGGTGAGGTAAGGGGTAGGCATGGTGGATAACTAAAGAAAATACTCTAAATATTTATGTCCCTTGGAAGGAAGTTTTCAGCTTTTCAGGATAAACGCTTAGCTGGAGACCGTTTCACCTTGGACCCTGTCTCTAACTACTGCTTCTGTAATTTCACTGTGGGCCTCTCCCAGAAGAGATGGAAGTGCAAATCAGCTCATCTCTGCTTATCCGCTGGCAATTCTGCCTGCACTCACTGAGTCATAGAAGAACTAAATTTGTAATCAGGGTTGGGCAAGGCAACTGTCAACAGGGAAGTTAGGAAGTCAGTATTTTACAAGAGAATTGTGATGAGATTAAAATGCCAAACTGAAAAGTCAATATCCAGCCAAGTGACATTTGTTATTGTGGATTACTTCCTCTCATAAGGAAATCTCTCCTCTCTTTCCTTCCATAAAGGTTCTTAAGACTTTCTGCCTCTCTGGCAGTTGTTTCTGTGTCTATCAAGTACTCTTCTTTAAATAATTATAATTTCGGTCTCTACTCTTTCCACCCTACATACTCTCTTTGACTGATATAAATCCTCTCTCTCTCTCTCTCTCTCTCTCTCTCTCTCTGTGTGTGTGTGTGTGTGTTGGAGGTTATTTTGTTGTAGTACTTCCCTCTCTACTTGCACCTTGAGCTCCTAAATCACATCCAGTTTTCCACTAAATATCTTCCTCTAGACCTTTATCAAACACTATGATCTGTTCACTATCAAACACAATTTAAATTATGTTTTTACCTGAGATTTTCTTCTGCCTTGTTTTTTTCTCATCCAGATTTTCAGGCTTTTACTTACACAGCTAGTCAAGTTTTACATGTTGGTTATCATTCCAGCTTCAGAGATCAATTTTAGCAACTCCAATATTGGTGCACATGGCTACAAGCAGTAGTTAGAGACAGGGTCCAAGGTGAAACGGTCTCCAGCTAAGCGTTTATCCTGAAAAGCTGAAAACTTTCTTCCAAGGGGCGTAAATATTTAGAGTATTTTCTTTAGTTATCCACTATTGTATCTCTCCAGTTCTTCCCTTGCCTCTGCCATGCCCTGAACTGTGGTTGCATCCAATGAATTTCAGATTGGAATGTGCCTCACATCTTGTTGAATTGATATCTACAGCACTCACCTAGGAAAATCGCTTTTATCTTCTGCCTTCCTCCAGTCAACCGTTCCTCACCTTACAAAACTCAGCTCAGAAGGATTTGATTGAGAAGTTCCTCTGTACAGATGTGTAAATTGTTTCTCCTTCCATAGTGCTTAATGCATAGCTCTATCATTACATTTATCACACTGCTTGTAGTCCCCTCTTTGCTTATCAGTCTTGCTTGAAAGACCTGCCTGTTTCCTGAGCACATAGCATATGTGTTCTGTCTAAGTTTATTATTTCATCTAACACTTGCTTTTTAGTGAGTGCACAGGGAAAGGAGTGGTTATGGAATGAATGAATAAATGTGATGCATCCCATTCACAGGAGAGGGATCTCTCTGGAAGTGACTTAGTCTGAGTATCAAGGTGAGACAAAGAAATCTTATCAAAGACTGAAAATAACAGTGAGTGACACAGGATGCCTAACAATGGGCCCAGCAAGGTTTCAGCATCAGTTAAGTAGTAGTCTGCATCCAATCCAGACTTCTTAACCAAACAACCACACAACTATGATTTTGATAATCACATTTCAGATGTGGCAGAGGGATGGTACTTTGGCCTCAGGTTATAGGTCAGATGCCCCACTCCTTGCAACTTGTTTATCTTTCATGGCAATATGCCCATGTGTCATGCGCAGTCTTACACCTCTATACCAATGGATCATCTTCATTCTGGGCCCTCTTTTGTAGCTTGACACCAATAGATCTCTCCTCTGGGTTCTGGCACTTATCACTTGCATCTGAAGGAAGGTGCTGATCTCACTCCCCCTTCAAGTCCTAGATTTAAACTCTGAACAACTGTGAAGAATTATTTGTTCAGCCTTTTGGACTTGAATGAGCCACAGAAATCTGCATATGAAGTTGCTTCTTTGAGGTCTACTGCCTTCTTCATTTATGGCAGTTATCTCTCTCTCTTTCACTTTTAAAACCTTTTCCTTTTTGCTTAGAGTTCTGGAAAATTCATTCTTTACTGTCTATGCTATGTCATAGCCACATCTACTAGGAAAATGGAGACTGCACATGTTTGTAGGCTGTGTCTCTCTAGGATATCGCTCTGTTCTTTCTGCTCAAGCTGATTACACTGATTAAAGCATCAGACTATCTGTCTATGCTGCCTCAACAGCTAAGATTTGCAAAGCAATGAAATAGGTGTTACGAGGTATCAACACCTGAGATAGAGTTCAGAATCTTCTTAAATATAAGACTATATTAAGTGTATAGTAAAAAATCAGGTAAAACATAATATGATAAGTTGCTTGAGAGTTTATGAGTCCAATCTTTATCCAGACTTTTAAACCCAATTTTCCTAACCGTTTTATGTGGTCAAGTATCATTAGATGAGAATCTTAGATGAGGAAATGAAGAATCAGATGTGTAAAATAACCTTCCCCATACCACACAGATAACTGAAAAACAGCTGAAATTCAGGTCTATGTAATGGCTTGGCCACTGTTATTTCTTTTGTCCTAGAGGAGGCCATTGCTGTGGATTGGAGCACCCAAGCAAATATCCACAAAAAAAGTGAAATAGAATCTACACCTTAAGGGACTGCCAGGATTTAGATAAGTAGAAAGGAAATATAAGGACATTTAAGGTTGTAAATACTTTAATGACAAATGATGGAGGTAAAGCCAAGGATTCCTTAGCTATTTAGTAAACATTAAGAACTTCTTCCTAGATAACAAAATTCCTTCAAGTTAGTTCAGCTAACTAGTTAGCACTCCTTACTACCATGAGAGTCACCCAGAGGCTCTTGAGGTCAGGAGGTGACAGGATATTTGCAACTTTGATCTGATTTCTCTGATTGCTCTTTGAGCCTGTCAATTTGTTATCCACCAGTAACACTGAATAGGTTTTAAAATAATGGCTCAGATAGCCATTGGTTGCATTTTATTCAGTACAAAAATAAAATCCCCTTAAAAGAAAACTCTCTGAAGAGAACAGCCATTAACACAAAATGCAGATACTTTTTTCTCCCTCATTAATAACCATAGCATTGAGCTGGAAGAACTTCTTTGTTAATGTGAGTCAAATATTGACTGATTGGGAAAAACCCAATATTTAGCTTAGGAAGCTTTTATCTCTCAATGAAGAGAAGTGAAAGAGTCACAGTGCTCTCTGGGCTTTAGTCCTATTTGCTTGGTAAGATGAGGTCAGTGGCAGTGTCTTCCTGGCTACATTTTGACAGTGAATCTGAATTTATTCCCAGTACAGGCTGTAGCTGAACAAACTCTCCCTGCCTGATCTTTTAGTAACAGGATAGGAAGGTACAGAGTGGTACAGTGGCCTAGGCCTTTCACTGCACAAAGAATTGACATTCTCTCTACAAGCGGATTCTCAAAAAATGTAACTTTCTTTAAAGAAATTTGCAGATTTGCAATCTTCACTGCAGTAATAATTTTATTTAGTTTTAGATCAGTAAATGCGGGCATTATTTGATACCTGGTTAGGGAAATAAGCAATCAAAAGCCTGAACTATAAGTATTTTGTGTGGCTTTGGCCCAGATCTACCATTCTGGACTTTATCAGTAAACTGTACTTCAGCAGCCAATGGCTTATTTCTGTACGTGTGGAAGAGTCACTAAGAGACAAAACCACAGGGCATCTGGCCTCTTATGTTTCTAAATGGACTCAAAATATGCTATTGGTCTTTCTGAGCTCTTTGATGTAGAACAGATAAAGATAAGTAACATCACATCTACTTTTCCAAACCACCTTTGCCAAGCAGTGTTTACCAAGACAAATAGTAAGACTGAATTAAATGAGATAGCCTGTATTAAATATTTAGCAGTGTACTTAGTACATAGATCCTGTGCATAAATTTCCTCAAATTTCTTGAAGAAATAACCGTAAGACATTTGGTAATGACACAAGTTTGCACTTGCAACTACCTATACCTTATATATGCCCATTTCATAATCTACTGCTTATGTAAGGGTTAGATAGTCTTATTTCATTTTCGGTCACCCTGTAGAGGTTTCAGTTCCAGACGTGGAGACACAACGGTTGGAATTAACAGGTTCCCACTACTTGAACCACTTGTGGTACGTGGATGACTGTCTATTGGGCAGCTTTCACGACTGCTGGTGTGAGTGGTACCTTCATGCCAGGGGACAGTCATGTATATATGTTACCGGTGACTCAAGCTGCCTGGCTACAAGCCGCCTGGCGGCAAGACATACAAATTATAACGTCACTGTGAATGTGTTAAACCACCTGAACTTCCTTAAAGGGCAGAAGTACATCAAACTCAATTTAAAAGATACTTTTATTTGAAAAGAAATTTAAAATTCATGGGTTAATCTCAGCTTGAGTCTACAAGGTGTTTGCATTTATATGTTGGTAATTCACAACATGTAATAGCAATTGATGCAGTGTCTGTTCTTGAAATTGAAGGATTAACAGGAGTCATTGTGGTCTAGTACGCTTTTTCCCAGCTGCTGCCTAGCACAGGGTAGTAAACCTATAATTAAAAATGGGCACCTGAAAAGCTCAGGATGATTAGGACAGAAGATGCAAAACAGCTTTCACCTGTGTCTGAATCGCTTCCTAGATAAACCTTCCTCGTTATCCCCTTTCCCCTTCCAAATCCTGAATTTTATTGCAGGGCAAATGTGTGTGCACTCATGCATGTGTGAGTGTGTGAGAAAGAGACAGAGAGAGAGAGAGACAGAGAGAGACAGAGACAGAGATGCTCTAGGGGAAAAGGGAGAGGGAAAAGAGAAGAGGGGAGAGGAGGAGAACTGTAAGAATTTGCTAGATCTTTCTGTCTGAGATCTTTATACAATATCAATGGAGATGAGTACAGGAAAGGTAAAACAGTTGTTTTTAGGAAGTATCATGAAGGAGGACAGAAAGTTTGGAAATGCTAGAGTTATTGTTTACTGTTAATCTTTTGCTGTAAATTAGCAACATAGCAATTATAATGACAATCTGCTGCGGCTCCAGTGAAATCCATGCTTTATGGCCTTAGCTTAGTTATGTGAGTTCTTGAACTTGTCTTCTCATCTATAAAAAGGGATCAAACCTTGTAAGATTGTACCAAGATTTAGGTAACAGACCATATTTGAAGATATTTGTCAGCTTTTTGCTGTATAACAAGTGTTCAATAAATACTAACTTCTCTTTCCTTGCAGCTCAGAAGCTAAGTTTTTTCTTGGGTGTTGTCCATCCTACTGAAAGAGACTAAAAGGAATGTGTCAAATTCTAGTTCTTTTACTACAATGTCAGCATGCTGGTAAATGTGCTGTATCTGTGCAAGCAGGATGAATTGAAATGGCTCATGCAAATTCTATTGAGATAAAAAAGAATCAAAACTGCAGGCAGGATATACAAAGAAAATGACTTCCTTTAGATCTGAAGCCTGATTTTCTTTTAACACACTCTGATTTCTTTCAACACGCTCTGATTTCTTTTAAGCCCTGGGCACCTAGGCATATGCTTATGCTCTGGCTGCTTGGAAGCCTAATTGGTTTCTCTGGTGACTTGGCATCCTCCTTCCCCAGATTTTCCCTGTATTTTCATCTCACAGAAGCACTGCCACCCTTCCTTCAAGTGATATGTGCTTGATACATACTCCCTAGCTGTGATGTGTGGTTAGGAGGCTGCTTTACCTTCTTTTTTCAACCCATGGATAGAATATGTTCTTTTTATGATACATGAACTTGAGACTGCAGAACTTTTGATCTGATTGCTTTATGGTTTTTCTGGATAATGGGCAAAAGGATTGGAAGTGAGATTTGGTGATGAGGAATGGGAACATATTTTCTTTAATTCCATGAAAAAAAATCTGATTTAAAATATTTCCCTCTGGCCCTGTCTGTAGAGTGGTGCTGTAATTATAGATTACTTTGATAAAGTCTTTCTTTAAAATGCACTAAAATGAACTCAGAATACCATTTTTTTGCAAAAAATGAAGTAAAATCCCTTACAAAGTTTTCCTATTTAATAGTTAGAAGGATTCAGCAGGAATTCGACAAAATAATTTAGATGTTGTTAAAACCTAGCCCACATAGAACATATACTTGTTATTACATTTTGCCTCATAAATTTTACCTTGGCCTGATTATTTGCAAATCTAACTGGAAAGACACTTGATTTCCACATTCTTTTAAAAATATTTTCCTGTCAGTGCTAATAATAAAGTGATAAAAAAATTAGCTGATGACAACATATTGGGCTTTGTTTAAAAACCTTTAAATAAATTACTCAATACTCCTACCAACAATTTGGTGAAGGTATTATATAGATGATCCTGTGTTATGGATGGGACCATTGAGGCAGTGGAAGATAAGATATTTTCCTAGGGTCACATAGATATTAAATTTTAGGATCAGGATTCAAATCAAGCAAGTAGGTCCAATACAACTTAGTTTAATCATCAGTTTCCAGTTGTAACTATACTTACTTGAGATAAGAGTATCATTGTCAAAGATGTCAGTACAAATAAGAATGTACAAATTGGGTTTGTGTGTCTTGCAAGTCTATATGTAAACTGGATTTACTTGGCTGGGGGTTTAGCTCAGTGGCATACGTGCCTGCCTGGCAAGTATGAGGTCGTGAGTTCCATCCCCAGTACCAAAAAGAATGCATAAGTAAAACAAATAAATAAATTGGGTTTTCTTGTGTTTGTTGAATTTTTTTTCCTATAAATTGACTGCAAAAATGACCCCAATCTGCTATCCTGCTCTATCTTCACATCGTTTAACAAAGACTTTGTAGCTACTCTCACGGTCATTATTTTCTCTTCCCTCCTGGAAGTGGCAGTGGTCCTGTGACTTGCTTTGATTAATGAAATATGAGAAAACTAGTGATGGGCCAGTTTTCAGTCCAAGCTTTGAAAGACACTGAGCCTACCACCTTAGCTTTCTTTTGACCCTTTCCACCACCATGAGGTCTAGCCTGAGACAGCCTGATGGAAGATTTCTAAAAATGGTATTGAATAAAGCTACATATGTAAAGCGCCCTGAAATCACTAGTCTCTGGCTGACTAGACTCCTAACTGAAAGCAGGAGCAAGTCCAGGAAAAACCCCAGCGCTGCTCAGTAACACAATTGTGTTAGCTTCTAGAGTTACCAAAAATAACAGCGGGTTATTGCTTTAAACTGCTGAGATTTGGGGTGGCTTGTGACACACAAAACAGTTAACCAATACAGTGCCGGTCCTTTGGAGATGTTTTTGTTACAGTTTTATGCTTTCAGCTGCAGTCCTAGCATACTCCAAACTCTCATAATCAACTTCCACATGAGAAAACAAACAAAAAACAGAATTCAAAACAAAAAGAAGAAAAATCAAGAGAAACCAGTAACTCTCCCTATTCCCTGTACACAGCTCTTCCAATTGCTCAGTTACTATCAGAAGTCATTAAAGGACATTTTAAAGCTGCAGGTTAGAAACAAGGCATAGGAAAACTATGCTAAGTGGATTCACCGGAAGTAATGGCTTAGCACATTTCTTAATGCTGAGCATGTATACACAATCTTTGTTCTGTGTTTTGCTGACTGTCCAGATACATGGCACTTGGTTTTTATTCTCCTATAGGGAACTTATGAATGGATTTGAAATATGATTGTCAACTAGGCTTAGCAGACCTTATACAAGAAAAGTATTGTGGGACTTATCCATCAACTTAACACTCCCATCCTCCTTAAATCACAGAAATTCTAGATCTAGTATTTACTAGCTCATTCATTCTGTACATCAATTACCTTGGGCTCTCTATGCTACAGCTCCATCAAAAGCATTACATAGTTCCCAGTGGCAAATTTCTGGTTATCTTTAGCTCACGCTGTTAAGTAAGTTTCCACAGTCTTTATAGCTTCAGCTTTTATTGTGTTTTTAAAATGACTTGGTTTCAGCTGTTAAAACTCAAGACATTGACTTAAGGGGAAAATACTTGCCAGGATGGGAATATAGAATTTGGTTTTTCAGCTTTGCCAAGTTCAGCTTTGCCAAGGGCAGTCCATTTGGGGCATCCTTGCTACACTGGACAATGTAGTTTGTATTTCAGATGTTAGTGTTATCTCCATATTTCAAAGAAGTTAATTAACTGTTTCAGTTTACTAGGACCCAAATCAATTATCTGACCTAACATATATATATATATATATATATATATATATATATATATATATACACACACACACACACACATTGCTAACATTGTAAACATTACAAAAGTGAAAATTCAATAATAAATTTGTCATATATTTATGCTTTCCTAATATATTTTTACTGAAGATGTTACATGTTCCACCTTGGACACATTTTGTCTAAGAGCTTATAGATACTATACTGTTGTATATTATTTATCAGAAAAAATTTCAGTATCACCTATATCTAAAATGTTGGCAAGTAAAAACCTAGAAAAGAAATATTTAGGACCCTAGACTTACTAAGTTAAAGTAGCTCCCAATAGCTGTCTGTATTTTTACTTAGCTGTTAGTTATTCATATCTGAACTACTTGATGCATAGAATTGTTATAATTTTTGATAATACTTTTCCTATAAAGCAGATGGTATTTTTCCATATAATCAAATTATGAATTTTATATCTTCTCTAAAATATATTATGTACTCTTTAGTTTTTGAGACTGTTGAATCCACTTTGCCAATAAAAAAATAAACTCCATTGAATATTTCTGACTTGGAACAGTTTTATAAGTATAATATTTTAAATACTTGAAAATCACTAGAAACACTAGAAACAAAACATACTTTAAAACCTTATTGATTAAATGTATTATTTTCATAAATGTGGGTAGGAAGAAAAGCAGGAGTGGTTTGTTGCCATTTAATGCAATTATGCAAATATAAATAAATTTGACTCCATTACAATACTGACAAACAAAATACAGCAAATCATCAAGAAGATTATGTAACATGACCAAGTTGAATTCATTCCAGGGATGCAGGGATAGTTCAACATATAAAAATCAATAAATGAAATACACCATATTAACAAAGTCAAGGTCAACAACCATATGATCATTTTAATAGATGTAGAGAAAGCTTTTCACAAACGCTTTGTTGAAAGCTTTGTTGAAAGCACCCACTCATGATTAAAAATATTACAGAAAATTATAATAGTCTTTATCTCCAACTGATAAAAGCCATCTATGAGAAACCAATAGCCAATATCATACTAAATGGACAAAACCTGGAAAATTTGACTCTAAAATCAGAAAAAAAAACAAGGATGTCCACTATCTCCACTCTTAATTCAACATAGTCCTAGAAACCTTAGCCAGAGCAATTAGACAAGAAAAAGAAATAGGGGCCGGGGATTTAGCTCAGCAGCATAAGTGTCTGACTGGCAGGCATGAGGTTGTGAGTTTGATCACTGATACCAAAAATAAATAAATAAACAAATAAAGCATTCTTTACAAAAAGAAAAGAAAAAATAAATAAAAGGAATAGCAATAAGAAAGGATGACATGATACTCTACATAGAAGACCCTAAAAACTCCACTAAAAAACTACGAGATTTAATAAACAAAATTCAGTTGCATAGCTGGATACAAAGTCAATACTCAAAAATCAATAGCCTTCCTGTACACAAATAACAAATTCACTAAGACAGACATTAATGAAATAATACCTTTCACAATAGCATCCAAAAAAAAAAAAAAAGAAATACCTAGGAATTAATCTAATGAAGGATACTGAAATCTACAAAGGATATTATAAAATGGAAAGTTATTCCTTTCTTTGGGAAAGAAGAGGTAATATAGTGAAAATGGCCATACTTTCAAAGTTGTTATATGGATTTAATGCCATTTTTGATAAAAATTCCAGCAGCATATCTCACAGAATTAGAGAAAACAATTATAAAATTCATTTGGAAACAAAAGAGGCCCAGAATAACAAAGACAACTTTCGGGCAACAAAGACAAGACAGAGGGCATCACAATCCCCAAGTTGAAATTATGCTCTAAAGCTATTGTGATAAAAACAGCATGGTACTGGCAAAAAAAAAAAAAAAAAGACCTGAAGATCAATGGAACAGATTATAAAATTCAGAAACAACTCCAGACATACTCTGCCACCTTATCTTTGATAAAGGTGCCAAACACATGTACTGGAACAAAGACAACCTCTTTAAAAAATAGTGCTGGAAAACTGGCTTTATACATGCTGAAGGTTAAAACTGGACCTGTATCTTTCACCATGTGCTAAACTAAATTCAATATGGATCACAGCTCTAAATATTAAAATAGAAACATTAAATTTTCTGGAAGATAGAATAGGTAAAACTCTTTAAGACACTGGTATAGGCATATGAATAGAACTCTGATCATACTATCACAAAGAATCAGCAACTGAGATCTGATCTTATTAAAAAGCTTTTGTTCAGCAAGAGAAACCACCAAGAGAGTGAATAGGGAACCAACAGTGTGGGAAAAAGTGTTTGTCAGCTATTCCTCAGACAAAGGATTACTATCAAGAATATATAAAGAACTCAAAAAAGTCAGTCCTCTCAAATTTAAAGACCCAGTCCAGAAATGGGCATCTGTGATGAATACATACTTCTCAGAGGAAGAAATACAAGCAGTAAATAAATATATGAAAAAAAATTCAAATCACTAGTCATTTGAGAGCTGCAAATTAAAACAACACTGAGATTCCATTTCACCCTAGAAAAATTAGTTGTCATCAAGAAAATAACCAATAACAAATGCTGCAGTGTCTTTGGGGAGAAAAAGAAACCTTCTCCACTGTTGGTGGAAGTTGAGACTGTTGCAGCCATTGTAGGAGTCAGTGTGGAGATTCCTCAAAGAACTAGGATTGGTGGTCCCATTTGACCCAACTATTCCCCTTCTTGGTATCTTCCTAGAAGAATTAAAAATATACCACAGCAGAGTGTAGATTGGTGCAACCACTGTGGAGGTCAATCTGGAGATTCCTCAAAAAGCTGGGATTGGAAGTCCCATTTGACCCAGCTATTCCACTCCTAGGTATATTCCCAGAAGAACTGATAATATCATACCACAGTGATATATGTGCACCCATGTTTATAGCGGCACAATTTGTAATAGCCAGATCTTGGAAACAATCTAAGTGCCCATCAACTGAGGAATGAATAAAAAAATTGTGGTACCTTTATACAATGGAGTACTACTCAGCTATAAAGAATGATCACATTGAGATATTTATAAATAAATGGATGCAACTTGAGACCATCCTCATAAGTGAAATAAATCAAACTCACATGTATAAATACTGCATAGTCTCCCTAGTGTAAAAAAAGGTAAGAGTACATAAGATTTTATGGTAATCATGGATCCCTATTATATTGCTTTGAAGACTTTCATTCCTTGGTTGGAATGGTTTTGTTCTGTTTTTTTTGACCTTATTATGTGTGATGGTATGAACAGCTACTTTGAACAAAACAAGACATTATGGAAGCCATTGCTGATTTAATATCATCTGGCTTTGAAGTCCTACCATGCTTTTGTTCTTCTATTACCATTGGTTCTATCATGTTGTGTCTTACTGGATTTTAATATATGAAATAGTATAAACAAAATTTTTATGAAAAATGAGATATTATAGTAGCAATTATTCATTTTCTGTTATTTGGTTCAGAATGCCTTGTAATAGTTTCATTCTCTTGAATGCTTTTATTCTATTTTGTTATGCTTGATATTATTTTTTGTGAAGCTATGCTCAACTATTTCAAAGAAAGAGATATTATGGTAGCTACTGTTGATATCCAATTGTCTTGTTGTGAAGTGCTTTGTTGCTTGTATTGTTCTGTTCTGATCTGCGTTGTTCTGTCCTCTTTTGTTTTATTCTCTGTAAAATAAAATTTGAAAAAAAATATACCACAGCAATGTACCATGGAAAAATTTGTCATAGCTAGATCTTGGAAACCAAAATACCTATCAACTGAGAAATGTGTAAAAAAAGATGTGTTTTTTTTTTTAAATTTTAAACATTGGAGTACTATTCAGCCACAAGAAAGATAAATTTGAGACCTTTATATGTAAATGGATGCAACTTGAGACCATACTCATAAGTGAAATAAACCTGACTGACATGTGTAAATATCATATTTTCTCCCTAGCATGAAAAGCTGAAAGAGTACATAAGATCCAAGATATACAGTAGATATTTCAAGGTGGGAAGAAACTATTCAAAAACAAAGAGAAGAGAAAATGGAATGAAGGAAAGGAGAAAACAAGGAAGAAGAAAGCAAAAAACAAAGTATATATATATATATATATATATATATATATATATATATATGATAGTTAAGATAGATATACTACTAAACCCGTCAGCTGTTCCTCAGACAAAGCGTTACTATTGAGAATATATAAAGAACTCAAAAAAGCTGAAAGGTTTGTGCTAATATTGTTTGGACAATTAAATGACTATATCTTGTAAGTAACTAAAGACTAACCTTTGTTATTTTCCTATTATCTTGTTTTGAAATTTTGTTTTACTTTTTCTCTTTAAAATAATATTAAAAATAAAACAAGCACGTTAGAGATATTTCATACATTTTTGGATATATTTTACTAACTTTCCACACTATGACTGCCTTCAAAATTGTACATACTGAATCTTGCATGGTTGATATCCCACCTTACTTGAATTTTTGAAGGATAAATAAAATTGATACTCTAGCTAGACTAAAAAAAGAGGGAAGAGTTAAATAAGTGAAATCAGAAATTAAAGAGAAAACATTAGAACTGATTCCCTGGAAATATGAAAGATAATAATATACTATAATGAACAATAATATGCCAATAAATTGGATAATCTAGAAGAAATAGAAGAAAATATAATGAAAGAAAAGACAATTACTGGGCAATATCCTTGATGAATATAGATGAAAAATTCTCAACAACAATAAAAAGGTAGCAAATTAAACTTATAGAGCATTAAAGAGATCAATTGCTATAACCAGTGGTATTTATTCCTAGGCTACAGAGATGGTTTAACATACACAAATTGACAAATGTGATCCATCACACTAACAAAATGAAGAATAAAACCACATGATTATGTAAATAGATGCAGGAAATAATGTTTTAAAAATTCAACACACTTTCATGATAAAATCTCTTAGCAATCAGAAAAAATGTGCCTTGAAGTTTATGTAGGATAAACCCACTATTAATATCATACTAGATATTATACTACTAATAATAATATTATACTATACAGAAAGCTATTTGTCTAAGATTAGAAACAAGAAAAGAATGCTTACTCCCACATCTTCTATGCAGCATAATAGTGGACGTTCTAATGAGAACAATTAGGAAGAAAAAATAAGATATATAAATCTGAAAGATGGTAGCAGAAATGACGAATCATGGGATCTTACACATATAACCCCCAAATGCAATTAGAAACTAATGAAGAAATCAGTAAAGTTATAGGATACAAAATTAATGCACAAAAGTTACTAGCATGCCTATATACTAGAATAAAACTGAAAAATAGATCAAGAAACAGAAATCATTTATAATAGGATCAAAATAAGTATAGAGGAATAAATTTAACAAGGAGATAAATGACATACACTGAAAACTACCAAACACGGATGAAAGAAATTGAAGACACAAATAAATTGCAACACAAACTATGCTCATAGATTGGAAGAATTCAGAAAAATATTGGACCAAGGAACAAAGCCAGCTGGGAACTGTGGGGGCATATCTATAATCTCAGCTACTTGGAAGTCTGAGGCAGGAGGATTTTGAGTTCAAGGCAAGCGTGGGTCATTTTGTGAAACCCTATCTCAAAATAAAATGAAAAAGAAATACCACAATGAAGCTTAGTGGTAGAGTGAATGACTGGCATGAGCCAGGCCCTAGGTTCAACCACCAATCCCAGAACAAAATAGAAGAAGAAAAATAGAATAAATCTTTAATTATGTAAGTATGTTATCAAAAGAAGTATAGAGGGATAAATTTAATACAGTGCCCAATGGAATAGTATTTAGTCTTAAAATGGTAGGAAATTCTCTCTTTTGTGACATTGACAAAGTTGGCACACATTAAACTGAGTAAAGTGAGTCCATGCAGAGGATGGATGTGGAGCCTGTGAAAATTGAACCTGTAGAAATACGAGTAGCTTAGTGGCTGTCGGGTGTGGTGAAGTTGTTGGGAGTACAAAGATGCTGGCCAAGGGTACATAACCTTAGTCGGTAACGATAAATTAATTCTGCCTGTTGTTACACAACTGTTCTGCTTTGCCCCTTTCGTCTTCATGAGTCAGTATATCTGCTTTTTCCCCTGAGTTAGAACTTTATAGACCCAGAGAGTGAACTTGGTACAAAATCTATTGCATATTTCCCTTCTCAAAACCTAATGTATTACAGGATTCTGACAGCTCATGCCTCCAAGTTCTTTCCAGAAAGAAGTAACTTTTGGTGAACTGGGAAAATTGGCAAGGAGAAAATAGGGAAAACATTAAAGAGAATGTGAAAGTAGTTCACCACTTTCATTTTGACTTTACACAGATTAAAATTGCATTATTATTCCAAAATAGATCTGATCATATATTTGTTCAGTGTGGGCACCATTTCCAATATTGCATAAGATCTTTTTTCTATAAATATTTACTATAACATTTATGTTCTGTTTCATTAAGAAGGACCATCTTGCTTGAAGTATTTTCAGAATTGCTTACACTTGTGAGTAGCGAGTGAGGTGGTGGATATCCAATGACTTGCATAGGCCTTTGTCCCTCAGCACTCAAAAGGCATTGTTGGAAGCAGATTCTGAATTGCTCAGTGTGAGCCACCACTGCGATCTCAGACCCTTCACATTATGTTGAGAAAGCACAATGCTGGCAGTATAAACTGCTTGTTAGCTTGTTTTCCTGCTGAGTGAATGACTAGCCTGATGACTATACTTATAGGAGGGAATGCCTTTCAATCCTCATGTACTCTCACAGCTATAACTATAGCTAAAACCAGAGGCTCCCGAATGAATCTTCTATCTTTCTAGGTTATTGTCATTTAAGAACAGATGTGAATTCTGTTTCTGTATGAAATTTCATAGCTGGACTCAGCAATACTTTTCTATGGGCCTACAATCTGTCACTCTGTTGGGGTAGGTTGAATTTCAGTGTTGGGAAATCGCTACATATTTCAGCAAGATAATTATGTTTGCCAGATCTCAGCTACTTTTCGGTATAGAGAGTGGAACCATGAATAGGAAGATAGTATTTACATCAGCATTTAGTAAAAACCTCGCTATATTCCTTCCTTGAGCCCATCCCTGTGACTCATGAAATAAATTATATAGCAGCAGCTCCTATTTCTTGCCTTTGCTAATCTTTTTCATTCTAACTGGGGGTTGCTGCTGAAATTGTGGCTCAGGGACAAATACTTGTGAAATAAAGAGGTAAGCTCACCTTGTTTAAATGATCTTCTGTGACAGGATATGAACATTTGCCCATATTTAATGTTTTCTTCACTCTTTATAAGGAGAGAATTACTGAGTAATTTCATTCATTCATTCTGTTCACTAATCCTATAATTGGACCTGCTTTATATTTCTAATCTGGTGCCCTTAGTTTTTATAGGATATGAATTTATGACACAGGACATAACGTAACCAAGCTAGGTATGTATCATCTATCATTATTTATTTTCAGAAAAATTGGGAATCTGAAACATATTTTTGATATCCCTGTGCTTCTAGGGAATGTGAGTTCTAAAAGATTTCTTATGTTTTTTTTTATTGTTCAGCTGGACAATTTATAAATGTTCTCATTTATAATGGAGAAAATACTTGTGCTTTATCCACGATATATGGAACAATAGCTTGATTCTTTCTGGTTTGTTTAGGAAAATGAACAACTTATGAACTTATAGATAAAGAACATGGAGATTTATATAGACTTCTAATCCAGTTAGAAATATGGAATATTTACTCAAGAATAAGTATCTCTGTCTCATTTTGCTTGTTTAAGGAGACCCTGGGGTTCATGACTGAGCAGCACAGCATAACAAGGAAAGATACAGAGTGGAATGCTTTGTAAGGAGATTAGAAATTAAGAGATGCTCCAAAAATATGCTATTGAAGGATATTTATAGAGGAAAAAAAAAAAGTGAGGTAGCCAGACTTCCAGCATTCCCATGTGGAAGTTTGCTCTTTGACACCCACATTGTAGCACGAGCTGTAGAGAATATGATGTCCTAGATGACACATTCAGTTCTATTATAACATTTGGGACTCTGAGAGGATCCCTAATGAATAGGTTCCTCTTTTCACACTTATGTTCTGAATTTTTGGAGAACAACAACGAAGGAATGGCAGACAAAGATCGAAACATTACCCCTACTAATGATACTGGATATGCTGACTACTGGAGTTCAACCAATAATATGGGAACCAATTTCAGAATGGCGCAGACTTCTGTGTCAAGTGATTAACCCACAGGGAAGCACTTCCTAAGGGAAAAGAGGCATGTGCATTCCATGTTGCCTCCTTTCACTCTGAAAATAATGATCATCGGGAGTGAACCAGATATGCCTCCTTATGCATCCAAAAGTAGCGCACACAGGAGGCGCCTGCCTCTGGGGCTATGAGTGAGTCAACGGGGGAGTCTAGGGCTATGTTTAGGAATCAGAAGTGAGGAAGCATTTCCTCCAATGATAAGTAAAGCCTTTTGTTTTTCCTCTTCCTAAGTTTTCATGGTCTACTTTTGGAGTACCTTGTAGATTCATTCGTTTAGTCAACTGGTGGCTTTAATTCACACAATTTCTAAGGTACTGTGTTAAATTTTAGGTATACAACTTTGCAGGAAAGTAGGCACAATTACTCCCCTCCTAGAACTTAAAGTGGGAAAATATGAGGCCCCTGGTAGAATGTGAACTGGTGAAAGTGCAGTAGACTAGTAAGTCTTCCCTTTGGCTGGATTTTGAAATCACTCAGGGGAGAATAAGATTATTAATGCTTAAACCTCACTGAATTCTTATTCTGTTTAGCAAGCATGGTAATCAGTTTGGGTATGAGGAATTTTAGAATGCCCCCAAATAATACAGATGTGCAGCAAATTTGAGAACCATTGTGGTTACGTGCATTCAAGCGTAGAGTCAGGGATGAAATAGATGCTTGTTCACATCTAGATCATGTTGATATCCTCAATGCCAATACATATTTTAGGCAGTTGTAGGTACTCAAAATGCCTGTTGAATAAATGGACAAACTAGCACGTCAGCATTTGTCTATCCTTTCTTGTGCTCTTAAGGTCTTTATTATTCTCTTTCATGTTTTATTTCTATAAAAGGAGGAATAAATGTGTTTTTACTTTATTCATTAAATTTTCACTTCAGAGCATCACTTTCTGAGAAGATCCAAGCACTGTTGTTGTGTAGCTACTAATGCTTGATCTTCTGGATGGCTTCGTGATTTCATAAGACAGATTTTCTAGTTAGACAAATTGACTAGTCTGGAACAGTATAAAGAAGAATTCCTTTTAACCTGCTGTTACTGATGCTATTCATTCATTCATTCACTGATTCACTGAACATTATTCTATCTGCTTGCCCTATTACTGATTATTTGGCAGCCTGGAATTGTTCCAAAATTCCATCACTAAGAAAGACATTAAAAAATACATAATCAATTGCAAAATACTCCAAGGTCAAATCTTGTGTGCCTTACATATATCAAAGTGATTAATAAATTTAGGCAATAACTTTTTATTGAAAATCACCTCTGTGCTAATTACTGTCCCAGGCATATATGATACTATAGTAAATTAGATCACCAGGGTTGCTTCTCTCAAAGATCTTGCATCATGCTAATATGACTATAGAGAAACTGAGAGAAAACTATAGAAAAACAGAATTGTATTAGACAGCAAAATAAGATTATGGAAAGAAGAATCAATTGGGGATACTTCATTGACAGGCCAAATTGGATGGAATAATTAGCAAGGGATTGTATGTTGCAAAAACACTTGAACTGCAGCCTAAACTATACTAATAATTTGGTTTTGTCTCCTTCAGACTGAAATCTGTATGCCTACCCAAGATGAAAATGTCCAGTGTTTACTGAGGGCATTTAGAGAGACCCTCTGCAAAGCATCTCTGACTACCGATCAACAGCTAGGGCCCCCTTCAGCCTGAAAAAGCCAGCCTTCTTCAGAGGAGGGAGTGTTATAGGCAGCAAAGTTAGATAGAAATATTACAGGCAGTCAGGTAGGCTACACTCTAGAAGGAGCCAGTGTAGAAGATCAGAAACCTTTCAACTGTGGGGGAGATAAACACCTCCTGCTGTGGACCAGATCTCAAGACAAAAGGGAAAACAGATACATCCACATACTTCCTAAGGACAAGCATGAGGGACAGATATTCTAAACAGGTATCAGATCACCTTGAAGAAGACAGAAGGAGCCACTAAGCCCTCCCGCTACAGGAAGAGCGCTACATGCAGACCTCCTTGCTACCTGACTCACTTCCCAATTTGATCCTGATTTAATCAATTTTACCTGAGCAATTATATCCACAATCTTGTTGGTGGACCATAATTCTGTCCTACCTCATGGCCACCTTGTGATTTCCCATTTTATCCTCACCTTAGTCCTGTCTCACCTTGTTGTTTTGCATCATAAAAATCCCTGGAAAACTAGAAAAGGCAGGGTCTTTGGTAACCCAGTTGGGATCCTTTCTGTCTCTCTCAAACATATATATATATATATATATATATATATATATATATATATATATATTCTTCTCTTAAAAAAAGAATTTGGGAGGTAATATTTCAGGTAGAAAGAATAGTTGAGTGGGGCTCTCAGGAGAGCTGAGAAATGTATGGAAGGCTAGTGGCTGCAGCTTAGGGCATGGTGAGGTAGACTAGGAAACAAACTTGCCCCCTGAAGAGTCATCAAGAGGACCACTGAACTGAAAAAAGTCTATAGGAACACTTATATTTCTGACAATATAAGGAGCAAAACCCCTGAATAAAAGTACCAAACATGCTTTTAAGCTTACAGTTAAGCTTACAAGAAAAGAAACCAAATTCCCAGAGGCTAGAAAGAAGCAGAAAGTTGGAAATCAAAAATGTAAACTGAACATAAAGTTTCTTGCTCCTGTGGGAAGGCAAGGGGAGTTGAGAATGGGGAGCATGAATGAGTGTGGGCTTTTGTTTCAATGGTTATGTCTCTCCCCGGAGATAACGCAGGCTTTCAACCCACACATAGTGGGAAGCTGGAGTTGATAATCCATTCTAAAGCCAGAAGTTATGAAGGGGTACACCCTCACTTAAATGGTGAATTAGTAAAAAATACACCCACTGGGACATGAAGACAATTAGGAATCCATCTTGGTCTGGGTAATGGGTTAAATAAACACTGAGAACATGTAATCAAAGTCTGCTTCCAAGAAGGCTTTTTGTGCAAGTTTTTATTATAGTGTGATCTGGAAAGCATGAGTGGATACCTAAAATATTAGATTAATTATGTTTGATTGGGAGGAAGGAATCTAGGCTGAAAGAGAGTCAGTCACTCAGAAGACTTCAAATATATAATTAGTGTTATATTTCCAAAATAGAGTTATCCTTAGTAAGAGTTGGGAATTTCATTCTTTAAATATGTGCTTGAATCTTAAGTAATTTTAACATGTTAATTTAAAATGAAAAATATTGAAATGAACACATATTTTAAGTGATTAGAAATGAAAAGTTTTATAGAAAAAAAATTCCTTGACATTTCATCATGATGTGAAATCCTACACATTGGAAACACTACACACACATGTGTAAGTATATAAATATAGATACAATTAAATATACTTTTCTCCTAATTACCAATGTGTAAATGTTTGTGTATTAGGTTGTCTATCCCAGGCAAGCTATTTCCTCTATCCCATTGTTAGTTGTCAGCCATCAGTAAACTCCTGCTCATCATCATCACCATTAGCACATCTAAATTCTCATCCTCCTCTTCCCCTTCTTCTTGTGTTACTGGAGATGGGATTCTGGGTGTCAGACATGCTATGCAAGTATACTGCTCCTGATCTACGTTTCTAGCTCTATCACACCTAAATTCTTTTTTAAAAATTTATTTTATCAGTGCACGTTTGTAGTACATAATGACTATAGTCATGGTGGGAATTTGGTACACGCGCATAACACATCTTAATTATTTTTATTCCTTTACCCCTCCTTTGCCTCCATCTCTTGATCCCCCACTTAACTGTTATAACATATACCATGAGCTTCTTCAGAACAGATTCCACATCCTATTTACCTCTGTGACCTCAAAAATGCCAAACACAAAGCTTTGCATCCAGAAATCATTTCATCATCAATCAGTTTCCAAAGCACCTGGGTTGTATTGAGCATTAAAAATATAAAATAAGAATAAGAAGAAATCCAGCCTACCTAGAAGAGTTGCTACTATAATTTATACTGAGGATGCACAGGTAGTGGTATAGAATAATGACATCTAAACAGCAGTCACAAAATGTTTCCTTGGAAAAGGAACTGTGTTCTGGGGGAAAACATCTTGATATTTAGGGACAAAAGGCAATAAATATATGGCATGAATATCCAGAAGCCAAATAAGAAAAGTGATGGCTCATGTACTCTAAGAGAGAAAATATTTTGTTTTATTTGTGGAAAAGCATGGAACAAGGAGACAGAGATACCGGAAAAATGGTCTGAGCTTTGAGCATGACCTAAATGTCCCTGGAGGGGAGTGGGGATATGGTAAGGAGATCTCCTGTATTCAATTTGAAGGTGTTTGTGTTGCTATCAAGTGAGGTCTATCCCATAATGGCAGCTGCTCTGTGAATGCTACTTATCAGGGAAAGAGGGTTTGTGGAAATTGAAAGGGTGCTAACTTTCATAGTTAAGTGTATCCGAATAGAACAAAGACAGTACCGGAGGGTGGTAAGAATATTTCAAAAGAAATTTTGAGCCTATAATGAGAGGTGACCACATGAAATGTAAGTCCCTCAAGGACTTTGTGCAAATCTGTAGGAGGGCGTTGCATTTTCTGTAGGTGTTAAAGGGTGTTTTAAATTTGTGTTTCACCTCAAACAGCCAAGAGACCCTGTTAATGTCTGGGATATTCTTGCAAAGGCAAACAGCAATGAAAGGTGGAAAATATTTAGAACCAAATGAGGGGTCGTTAGCATGAAAGCAATGTTGAAATGGAAAATACTGAAGCCTTGGAAAGCCAAAGATGCACTTGGAGAAGAGATCATACTTGAGCTAGATCTTTAATGAAAATACTTGATGAAAAAAGACTAGATAACACAGAGTCATGAAAATAAGAAGGCTCGCACCTGACAGCTTGTTACATGTGCTCTGCGAAGGCAAGAGCATTTTACCCATAGTCCAAGCAAAATCTACTAAGAGAATGTTGTAAAACTTCTCAGCATTAATGGTGCTAAGAGTTTTTTTATCTTTTCAGCTAAGTAAGCTATTGCTTCCCTCATTAGACTATGCCACTGTTTCTTTGACAGTTAAGGCTCTAACTTACATGAATTTCTAGACGTGAGGGGTGTGTGTGTTTGTGTGTGTGTGTTGGTATGTGGATGCAGGTGTATATATGAGCAATGTATCTGAGAACAGATAGCAAATCAGCCTACTTCCTTGGTATTATATAGCAGAGGACTAAAGATGTTTAGAGATAGATAGAAATTCTGATGGCGTTCCTCTCTAGTGCCTGTCCTTGTGAGCAGAGTAGCTGCTACTTTGTTTTCTGCAAGGGGGTAAGCTGGGTAGAATTGACATGAAGTCTGAGAGTCACATCAGTCCTGGGGTTGCTGTGAGGTTGACAACTGGTAGAGGCACCGAGAGGGGACCAAATGACAAAAGGATGCCTGCTGCACTGCTGAATATAAATCAGTAGTTTCCTGCTGCAAGAATAGTAAGACTACTTAGCATTTATATGGAACTTTCTGATCATTAATTAGACCATCCACATAACTCCCCAATGGGAAGACTATTTTTAGTTCTTTTTGTTGCTAGACAAAGAACCAAAGGCATAGTGAGGTTAAGTAATTTGCCCAAAGCCAAAGATCAAGTCAGTAAATCACAGAAATGGGGTGGTGATACAGGCTTTCTAGATTCCTAATTTTATTAGTTCATGAATGCCACTTGGTCTTTGAGGAGAGATGGGCATGTTGATCTTCACAGAGAAGAAACTCTTCATGACAGTGAGTGACCCATTTTTCCAATGAGACTTGCTTGAGATTTTTATGATTCAAAAATTGATACTTTTGTTGATTCTGAAGCCGTAAGTCTGAACTAGCATGCACTGTAGCGGGGATGTGGAGTTTGCACAGCTGAGGTACAAGCAGTTAATATGCTCTACCTGCCCTGGGTCTGAACCCGTCAGTTTTTGCACATGGTGATTTCAGTATTGTACTTTATAAATAGAGGAGTGGCAACTAGTAAGGGTAAGAAAAGGCTCACTAGAAAGAGAGGTGGGAGTGCAAAGAAGAGTCCACTTCTTGTCCAGCTATTTGGACATAGTTTGTGTTCTTGAGGCTTGAGAGATGGGGAAGAGAAACTGAAGAATTTTTTAAGGGCTTATGAAATTCTGCATTGAAGATTATTGCTGCAAGGTCTAACTGACCAGGTGGACTTCAGAAAAGGATGAAGCCCTTTCTTCTATTCTACTAGTATTGCAAGCTTTGGAGACAGTTGAACAAAGGGGCTATAGCAGATGTTGGTCTCTTTGTTGTGACACCATCAGCAGTTAGCGATTAGGCTTCTCTAAGTTGCTTTAAAGGTGATGTTATCAATGAGAAAGAGCAAAATTACCAGAGGAGAAACTGGGCAGAAGTCTGCCAGGCTTCTGGTTTATGGACTAATAAATACAAGGACATCATTTCAAGGATTCCCAGAAGCACTTGGCAGGCATTTTGAGGACATGCAAATTGATTGCTCAGAGTCACAGCACAAATGTGACCATGACCTTATGTTTAGGGAAAAAGACTAGCAAAGATCAGGACCATTTGGTTATAACTACTGAAAAAATTCCTCTTGCATTCTTCCATTTGCTTCACATTTTTCCTTCTTTCCGACCCCCCCAAATTAATCTTGATCTATTTCAAATTTCAAAATGAGCATCAGTTCTATTTGATTGATGTTTAATGATGATGCTTTGCAATTACATCTGAGAAGATGAAAGAGAAAAATCATATCAGACTTTTTTCTTTAGAAACGTTATTATAATGTGGTAGAAGAGAACACAGCTTTGAGCTCAATAGGCCTAAATTCAAATATCAAATCTGTTATTTTTAAATTTACTGACACATATAATTGTACCTATTTATGGGTAGAATGTGATGTTTTGGTATATGTATATACAATATGTAATGATCAAATCAGTACTATAAGCTTGCACTATCTTTTAACTCACTTGGTTTATATTGCCTTACCTAGTAAGTAGGTACATAATGTTACCTTCCTTACATACATATTCTGATGGTCAAAGGAGATGAAGTACGCAAATGTTTTGCAAAGCATGATTTATAATTTATGACTGCCAGTTTTTATAACATCCCATGAATTACCCCAATCAAACACTGTAAGAGACAGAAACAGTAGTGACATGGATTGTATTCATCTAGATCCTGGCAACAAACCAAGTTCATCCGAAGAGAGTTGAAGAGGGGCTATTGATAAAGTGAGCATTTTGGAGGAACCCCAAGTGATAGTATAGTACTCTGGGGCTGCTAAGGAGGAAAATTAGTGACTATCAGGACTGAAGGGTGGAGGAAAGTAAACAATGACTAGACTGCAGAGACAGCTGCATGGGGAAATCTGCTTGGCAGCTCTTTTAAGCTATGGTTGAGAGAATTAGCTGGCCTTGAGATACTACAAAGAGTAAGTAAGGGAAATCAATACCCTAGCATGAGTCTCTTCCCTATTCCAATCTCTTTCCAGTTCTTTAGGAGCTAGGGGGCAAATAAGTCTACTAACATATTCCATTTCCAGATTTTAGACCATAAAACCCATAAACTATATTTCTAGATTTCCCTAAGACAGTACCAGTTTATACTTTTGCCAGCTGAAATATCAATAGACCTTCTTGTTATACCCGTGCCCCATTTTTTTTGACACCTAAGTATGGCAAAAAATTAAATGGCTACCTTATCTGTAATAGTTTGCCTCTTGGGTTGATAACAGGATGGAGAAAACAGTTTATGAATTTGGAATTGAAAACAGGAGAAACTCTAGCACATGAAGGCGATAGGGTTGTGATAACTGTCACCCTATTGATTGCCAAGGTTGATTCAACTGATCTGGCAGGCCAGGCGGGTGTCCCCTTCCTCTCTCACCACTCCATGCCCGCCCCTTCTACAACTGCATGCCTGGTTAAAGTGTGTGACCACCCCGATAGAGGAGAACCCTTTCCTCCATCAAGGGTGTACCAGTGACTGCACCCCTCTGCTAGAACCTACAAACATGTCCTAAGAAGACATTTTAGCCATAGTGCTTGCAGAAGAAGTAAGATTTTAGAGGCTAAGCAACCTTCCCAAGGTTAAACAGTTAATGAGGGGCAAGATTATGTTGAGTCTGAAACTTATCGTTTAATTTCAGAAGTTAAGCTCTTAACTACTATTGTGACAGGCAATTGGCCTGCAGAGAATATTTAGGTAGAAGGGAATGAAAAGGTTTTTTATTCTTTTTTTTTTTTTTTCGGTAGAGGGGAAGAAAAAGACTTAGCAGCTCACAGCTATGAGTGTTATTCAGAACTTTGGCTGTACAGATGTTATAATTGGTGTTTACTGTAATGTTCCGCTCACATGAGGATAACTTCTTCCCTGAACACAGGCCAAATTTGCAGCTCTCATCTAAGGAGGATTTCCTGGATGGCCTCCTTAAAAGGGTATATCAAATTTCCTCATTTCTACAACTATTAGGTATATTAATCCAACACTCATAAAAATAGATCACCTCTGGCTCACCCTTTCATTTTGCTCTATTTCAGTTAATTCTCCACAGGTCTTTGGTGGAATGAATCTTCCTAATGATTTATACTTTGGGCAATAAATGGAAATGAAGGCAATATAGAAGCCTGGGGATGTCTTTTGGTTTTGACTATTCTTAAATGCGATTCCCTGGAGATGGATAAATTGTGGGTAGCAATGGATAACAAAGAGTCTCCCAGAACCTTTCAAGGTTCTCTGCTTTCTCCCAGACTATCTGTTGGACATTGGGTCCAGGCTACACATGTCAATCATAGTTCATCACAGGAAACTGGCATATTTGAGAACCTGTTTATGCAAACCCAATAGAATGGGACTGGGGATGTATCCCACTGGAAGAACATTTGCCTAGCATTTGAGAAGCCCTAGGTTTGATCCCCAGCATTGCAAAATAAATAAATAAATAAGTTAAACAGAGGAAGAGAGAGATTACACAAATTTGTTCTGAAACAATTCAACATCATTACCAGAAAACTTAAATGAGCATTTAATGCTCTTTACTTGGAGAAAATTATGCAAATGCATGATACTTAACTTTTGGAAGCTTATACTAATTTGATTACATATGAAATTCACACATAAATAGAAACATAAAATATTGCAGAAGATGTGGGTGGGTCCAAAGATAATATGTAGATAAGATATATATTCAGAAATACATCTATCTATCTACCTACCTGCCTATCATCTATCTATCTAGAGTAAAGCTGCAAGTAATATACATAGGTATATATAAACTTTATATATGTAATATATATTCACTGTACAGGTGGTCAATTTTTATTAGACAAAAGAAACAGGAGGGTCCTTATCTGGATGACAACACCATATATTCAACTGCCTAAAAAGTATCTCTACTTGGATGATCTATGGTCAAAATATTCTCAACAGAACTGAAAACAAAACCTTCTTCTTCTAATTAGTTTTATTTCCTGACAGAAGCCCAGTATTCCAGAAATGGGGGAATTTTTCTTTTTTTTTTTGTCCAAGAGTCACCCAACCTTGTTTGAGCTCCTCGGTGCTCAAGAGTTCACTGGAGCATTTACTCAGACTGTTGTCACCTGCAGGACAAACTGGGTCCAGAATGTGTAGTAGCAACCTCAGATGGGCAGAGAAGGAAAACAAAGTAGCTGGCAACCTTAAGGCCATCCTAGAGGTGGTTATTAAGATAAGATTGGGAATCAAGCACACAGGTAGGCTATTTGAATGGAAAGGTCCAAGTCTGAGGGATTTGAATCAATGCAGAAAATACAAGATGCATTTCAGTGGCTTCTGTCCATTCTACGTGTGGGTTGCCGAGCCACTAAATGTTAGCTCACATACAGTTTGTATCTGTATAACGTTATCTAAGGTGTCCAATAACCTGATCAAAAATAAAATTATCTGAATCTGACAGTATCTGAAAAAGAAAAACAAAAAGTGTTTTGTTTTTCCCTCTTTGGTTAACACTTGATAGCATTCCTGTCTATTTCTCCATCAATTATTCCCATATCGCTTCTATGGGACTAGAAGACATCATTCCCACATATCTTTGGTCTCTCTTTTTCCATGGATTTCTTTCCATACTCACAGTAAGTTGCTCTGAGTTCTTAACAACTCAGTTGCCTCTGCAAGATTTCTGGTCCTATTTTGTCTTTTCAGTGTTTAATGCTTTTTTAAAGGAAGAAAATAACGTGCTCCCAATGCCCTATTTAGTTTGCATTCTTTTGTCACCTGGTACAATTTGACTTTCATTTTCACCATTTGCTAAAAGTGACACTCCATTAAAGTCACTGCAGGCTTCCTGAATGCTATATCCAACAATATTTCTGTCATAATCCTAACTCACTGTATGTATAGCCAACCAATCCATTCTCCAGAAACCTCATATTATCTGATGCTAAAATACAATTACTGTGAGGTCCTGAGTTCAATTCCCTGTACCGCCCAAAAATAAGTAAATAAATAAAATTGCCTCGATTCTCTTGCTATTTTTAACTCTTTCAAAGCCCCCCCCTTTTTTTCTTAGCTATTAAGTGTTTTTATTCTTAGTCTAAGATCCAATCAGTGGCCCATATTTTTTATGTTATTAATCTGAGTAATCCAGTATAATTCCAAGTATTCAATATTTTCACCCTTCTGTGTCCAAACTTATCCATATTGGCTTTACTTCTAGGTTCCAGGAAAATATTTTATTTGCCTTTTAGACATTTTCATAATAAAGATCTATCAGCACCTCAAACTCAGTTATGTCTTCAGTAGAATTCATTTTGGATGAATTCCTAAGTCTAACTTAGTTCAGTATTCCTATTTCAGTTCAGGATATTACAACCTACTCATTATACATACAAAGAGATCTTAGTAATATAAATACTCAGTACTCAACTTTATGTCAAATTAATAATCGAGTTTTTAAAATCTTACCTTTGTGAGGACTCGTAAATTGTTTACTGCATTATGACTACAATTCCCAGGGAACTTTACTGCAAGCTGACTTCCTCATCACCAGGGTCTCCTCCAGGGCCTTCCCTCAATCCACCTTGAATGCATCATCACTATTATTATTTTCATACATGGATTTCATCAATTAATTTTTCTACTTAAATACTTTTTTGATGCCTCATTACTTTCTTGGTAAGGTCTGAATTTTCTTTATGAGACTTAGATCTGCCCTCATTTTGTACTTCTCATATTTTTTATATTATTCATACTTGCTTTCTTCTGCCCAGAACCAAGCTTATGTTCCTAAAGTTTCTTTCTCCAGTGTTCATTTTTCATAGTCACAGTGCATCTTCATAAAATCTTGCCTGATTACCATAAAACAAATACTTAATCTGTCTGCATAGCTTCCCTTTTGACATGTATTTGCTTGTTTGTTTTTATACCCCAATCCAGATCCATGAAACACAAGATTGCTTTATCTTGTTTGTGAATAACCTTATACATAAATATATGTAATAGTACTTATTCTATTTAATTAAAGCTTCATTGTTGCTTTTTTTTTTTTACAAAAGACAGTGAATTTTTCTCTCTCTTTTATTCCAGTAATACTTCCCTCAGTGGAGCATCCAGTCACTACCTACCTTGTTTATTATTTTTGCAGACTTTCTCTTTCAACCCATCTCACATAAGTCACCCTTTTTATTATTTATTTTATTCCCAACGTTGAGGACCAAAATGGCCTTGATTGGCTTTTGCACCAAATTCGTACTGTTCTGCCCATTCTCCACAAGTCATCTGAGCTCTCTATTCTTCTGCTAACTGAACTTCCTGTTACTCCATAAATGGACTCTTCACACTGATTAAACCTAATTCCTCAACAAATTCCAGGTGTGCCTTGCTATTCCCACTTGCCTGCCTTTGCTTGTAGTGAACACCTGTACTATCCAGCATTCCAGTCAGGCAAAGTCTGGCTCAAATTTCATGTTCTCCATGAAGCAATATTTTGTATATAACTATTGTACTTAAAATTGCTATCCCAACTAAACACATATTATTTTATTATTGCTATAGTTTGGTTATTTTTTCCCAACTAAATTATAAGCTTGTGAGGACAGCTACTCTCCAATGTAAAACCTATATTTTTTGCCAGCTCTTTTTAACACACTGCTGGCTACATAGTACTTAATATTTGATTAGGAATAGTTGGAGATGAGGCAATGCCCTCTAATACAACAGGATAATATGACTCATATAATATTCCATGAAAATGAACACAATGAGTGGCTTTTAGAAGGGTTACCATGCTAGGGAGTGCTATGTCCTCCCCAAGACTCAGGTAGACACAGTGTAGGACCAAAGAAGCATCCAGCAGAATCTGCCTCACTCAATGAAATGGTTTATTGTGCCAACCTCATCTGCTGATCTCATTAGCCCTAATTATAACCAACTAATTCTATTAGTCTCTTAAACCTATTTCAAGAGAGAATGCATTATACCGAGCAACCATCATCAAGTAATAGAGTTATGCTCTTTCTTCATCAGCTTGCATTCTAGCCAGCCAAGCAGAAAAAAAATTTGCATTAATGTTCTCATAGAAGTGTACAGTTTTCACTTTTTAAAACTTTGTTTCCTTTGTCAATTATGTTGGCCTGTAAAAGCACAAAACAGTCATGTTATTTATCTGCTGATATTTAAGAGTGATGGGCAGAATGACATAAATGGAGAACATTTTATTTCAAGCCATCAAGGAAGATTCAGCCTTGATTCTGCAGAGTTATTAGCTGGAAGTAATAGAGAAGGAAAGGTGTAAGCAATGCTGTAATTGCTGTCATTATGCTGTTATGCAGAACATTTCGCCTCTGGGCTATTTAAAAATATTTCCACAATCCAGGAAGCCATTGTTATTGTACACTTCTCAGACTTCTGAAGCAGATTAACTTGAAATTTAACATGAGTATTAGGATGAAATTAAGATATATAACTAAGAAAAGCAAACACATTGTGTATTTATCTATACCTGAGCTAGAGACACTGGTGAGAGAGGTACGTACCAGTTGAAGCTCTAACCTGCAAACCTGAAGAAAGCATTCAAAGATAAATTTCAAAACAAGATAAAATCTCCTACACAGATACAAAATGAACATTTGTAAAAGGTTTTATTTTTTAATTCCTTAATATAGGAACTGGTCAGATGCCCCAAACTGTTTAAAGGAAAACTCAAAGAACAGATACATTTATAGGTAAGGAGATTTCCTAATGCTAAGAAAAATAAAGCAGACTCAGAAAGTCAAATGTCAGGTAGCTTCTCTCATATGAAAAGCCCAATGTATAAGGATTTAAAGAGCAAAATAAAGGTAGATGATAGGAATCAGGGGGGGTAGATTTGGTGGAGATGGGAAGGGGCTGTGGGGATGGAGGGAGATGGGAGGGAGGCAAGGAGATAGGGCAGTGAAGAGGATCCAGATGCAATATGGAGATGTTTAAACTCTAAACATGAATTTTTTAAGTATTGCAAACATACTACTATTTCTTAAGAAGGCATAAACAAAAGAATGTGTATGAACAAATGAAAGTAAAACTAGCTCCTTGTCAAGGGACCAGTCAACCCAAAATCCAATGGATAGAATATGCTTGTCTCTTGTCAAAAACGAGGTTTCATTCGTCCCAGCTATCTACGACTTCCACGTTTTAACATAGCTAGCCTAGAATCAGAATCTCATAGCCCAGAGGTTTAATAGTGCATGGTTTTCTCCAGAAGCACTGATATTTCCCTACAAAATACTTTTAGGGCTATATGTGAAATATAATGTGCTCTTTCTGAAGAATTGAGAGGTGAAGATTTGGTTTAGAAAGGTATAAAGATATAGCATTAGAAATAATTCTAGGTGAATGTTAAATGCTCACCTGAAACCCCAGATCTTATGTGAAGTGTATTCATAAGATAAGCCCTGCATGCACAGAAGGGTTAAAGAAAGCTTCTCAGGAGATGAAAATGACCTGAAATTTTCCCTTCTTACCTTTTAATTTCTCTCTCTGTCTCTGTCTCTGCTCTCTCTCTCTCTCTCTCTCTCTCTGCTTTCAGATGCTCTTATCCCCATATTCTTCCATCTTAAACAGGTTGTAATAGAAGGAGAAGGATGGTGGGTGGGAGTCTGGCCCTAACATTTTATCCACTCTTAACTGGATGCAAGAGATGAGGTAAATTATTACTCACACCTAAAAGCTATTTACTATGCCTCTCTCTTCCTCTCCAGCCTCCCACAAGACAAGGTTAGGCTAAGTTGTCTTGAGAACTTTAGCTGACAAAGCTTACTGTATTACAAAACTAGAAAAAACTTTACATATGCTCTCAGACATTAATTGCATAAATTCCTCACCATCAAATTCTGGTTGTTTCTGATTGCCTCTTCTTAGGTCTCGTCAGTTTCCCAGACTTCCTCCCTCAAACATAGATCATTTTCCTCCTATTACATGCTCTCTTCATGTTCCTTCAGAGGTCACTTCTTGTGCCTAGGAAGTTCACTGTGGACCAGGAAAAAGCTCACTTTAATAACAAAGAACTTAAACTAAGTTTGCCCAAATCTAGTACATGGCCTGACTTTAGAAAAATTATGAGCTAATGGTTGAAAAACTGTCACAATAAGAATATTTAATGATATGTAGAAATACATAAAGTATCATTAGTGTTCATAAATAAAGTTTTAATGGAACGCAGTGGTGTTCATTTGTTTCCATTTTGTTCACATGTACCATGCCAATTAAGAGCTTGCAGACTCACTATATTCAGAGTGTTGTGAACCAATGAGAATCGGTTGAGATGAGACATAAACCACACCTCTACAGCTAAGTAACTACAAGCTCTGTCATGTTTTGAGCTTCTCCAATAGCCTTCCTAACACGTGGAGGGCATGTCTTCATTCTTTCTTTATTGCATGATCTGTTAGAACATACCTAAAAATAAAAAACAAAGTGATAACTGTTGGGAATTATACCTAGAATAAGAGACCAGAGAAATGATCAAGCAGTAGAACAAGCAACAAACACTACCAAATGCAATGCTAATAAAGCAGCGTAGTCTTCGTAGAGTTGAATAACTGTGGAACTAATAGCTGCCTTTTTCAGGTGCTGTATGTCCTCACAAAGTCGTGCAATTGTTATTTTCATTTCACAGATGAAACTATGGTTCACAAAAATTTAGAGGCTCTTCCAAGGCCATATAGTTTGTCAGTAGTACAATGAGAATATGCATCCAGATCTATCTAGTGCCTGAGATTTCTCTTTTGATCCCCAAATAAAACACTAGGAAGACAGTATGTTGTTATAGGAATACTATTGTCCCAACGACTGGGAGCAAAGCAGTGATTCCTGTGGTCAACTTCAGTTGAGTGTTTTGTGTCTCTTCAGATCTAGTTGTTTCTCTTTTTGATAAATCCCTTCACCAATGTCTTCACCATGGCCTCCACTTTAATTTGTTCTACTAAACTTTTATACAACTAGTACTTTTACAAACATCAACAACTTTTCTTACAAGTATATGTTAAAACCCCTAAGTAGAAACCACATTGCTGACACTATACATTCCATAAGGTTTCGTTGCCACAGTCTTGGCAAGCAAATTGGTTATTTTATTTCATTTGTTGGAAGCGAGAGTCAGAAACAACTCCTGGGCCTGATGCCCTCCCCACAGACCCTGTGCTTCTCTGCAGCACTGTGTCCTCTTTCATCCACCTGGCTGCTCACAGAAAAGGAACAGATTCTAGAACATCACTTCCCAAGGTGAAGTATATCCATTTCAATCTCTAAATGAGGAAACTGCTGGTGCAGAAAATCACTAAACAAAAAAGCATCTCCTTCAAATGCCCTCATGAAAGGACGCATTCCCTGGCAGTGGGATAAAGATGCAAGCAACCATTACAAAAGGGCACCAACACAAAGAAAATGTGCTCACTCCAAAGTTCTGCATCAGTCTCCCATATTGATCAGCTGCTGGATCGTCTGCTGTCCTAACGGGGAGACTCTGGCAGAAGAAAGATCCCAGGATGCATTGCAGTGTCTTGGAAATGATACCAAGAGAGGATTTTACTGTTAGCAGCCATGACTTCTAAGGTTCAGAGCTCTGTTTAACCTAGAACAAAATTACCTCAGCTTCTTCACAAGTACATCCAAGTCTACCCTGACACGATCTCTCAGATAAGGCTTTTCATAGTACAGATTCCACTCTTCCAGGAGGAAACTGTGTCATGATGGCAAAAATATCCTAACTTGATGTAAAATGTGTTGTCAGTTCCTAAATTTGGCCATTACTATTTCTATAAAATCTAGTTTGGTTCCTCTACTGACTCAAGGAAATGTTAATGTCTACACATTGGTTTTCTTGTAAGAATCTAACAGTACCTAATTTATTAAAGATTTGTTATAAAAATGAGTAATATTATTCAAGTCTTTGTTGGCACTTCTGTTTTATAAGTATTCTCCAATTTAAATTGACCTTTCAGCTTAGAAAGGAAGCAGTTGCCAAGACCTATGAAGATTCAAAAACTCTGGGCCCCCAATCTCTAATCCTATGGCAAGGTTTCAACACAAAGTGGTTGCCATCAACTTAAATGACAGAAATCTCCAACTGTAGGGGTTTTGTTAGGTAACAACCTAACTTGGTGAGCCAGCTTATTGTGTATAAATGATATGGGTAAGACTTATTCATGAAAAAGGAGATAGTCCTTTCAACCTGGCTTATGTGATCACAATCACATGCACTGGTTCTCCAGTACTGTCAGGGCATGGAACTATCACCTGTCCACCGTTTACTCCAATTACTTTGAGGACCACTGGCAACATGATTACTCACTGATGAGCAAGTCTGAATATTGAGGTTGATGGGTGAATGGCTTTCTTAAATATGGTAAAAATGAAGCCTTTTCATCCAGAAGATGCTGCTTTCACTTCTGGCAAAGGATAAGGGATGGACTGTGCCAAAACCAAGTGAAGATGTATAGCTTTAAGGACAGACACAGGGAATCTGGAAACAGCTTAACTTATCAGTCTTCTCCCACATCAGCCTTCTCTCCACTTTCCTCTGCATTTTGCTCTTCCTGCCTTTTATTTGTTCCTCTCCTACCTTGTCTCACAGTTCATAATGGAAGATACAATATACAATCAACTATACCTTACCAACAGATCCAAAGAGTCTCCTGAGGACTTTGTCATTCAAATCTCAGCTCAGTCACTGACGTAGCTGAGCGATCCTGAAAAAGCTGATTTTGCCATTTTCTAATCTGAGTTGCCAGTGTTGGAGGCTTCCCTCTCTCAAGCCTCATGCACATATAATCACACCACAATGGGGCAAAATTGAAGAAATATCAAATTAAAAATTGATTATACTGAGGATTGAGCTAAAATCCTGTGTCCTCCAAATAAACAGGAAAGAGTTGGTCAAATCTAATTAACTTTCAACTCAGCAAAAGCAATGGAGCTACACAAGGCAAAGGCAAGGATGAATGAGTTTGAAGAACAGAAGAAAATAGCTTGAATTCAAGAAACCTCTTTGGTATTTATTTGTTTTCAAGTCTGCAAATTTTGCAAACACTATGCACATTTTATGCCAGATATTTCCTTCCCTATTTAAATTCATTGACATTTATACACAATAAGCTGGCTCACCAAGTTACTTTGTCAAATATTATACAAAAATGTAGAACTAGAAAGGGCCATAGACACAACTAGATTCAGTTCCCTTGCTTTATAGGAGGATAAATTGAGATCCAGAGAAGTAAAGTGAGTCACAAAAGCTCAGGTGGTCTATAACACAGGTGAGCCTGGACTCTAGGTCTGTGAAGTGCTGACACTTGATTCTTCTCCCTCAGCAAGGCTGCCAGGTAACTCTTAAATAAATAAGTCAAACATTTTGATAGGAATCAGATGTTACATTTGCTGCCCCTTCCAAAGAATGAGCAGAACAACAGCCTCACAGCAGAAAATTGTTGAAAATTAGTGTTCGTAACATACTGGGAAGTCCTGCAAAATGGTGAACACTTCTTCCTGTCCCAGAAAACTTGTGCTATTACCCAAAGGATTAATAGGTGCTATTTAATTTTAAAATATAGTGGAAGAAGAAACTTAGGAAATGTGACCGCAGACGCCTTTGTGTTGCACAGCCAATACTGTCTGTGGGTCTCTCACCGAAGCAGACTTTCAGGAAGGGCCAGCTGAGCTCCAGTGATGACCCTAGGAGCCTGCATAAAATTCACAGCTTGCAATCCACAGTAGAGCTTTCGAATTTTAAATTCTGTGGTGTGACAATGACATAAAGCAGGTTTGTTTGTTTCCTTCTTTCTTAAAAGCCTAATAAAGCTGTAGTACAGAATTCATTATCAAATCTTGGCTGGAGTCTTTGATCTGAGCTCTGATGCCCTAAGAGCTGAACTGCCATCAAGTGTCCACCCCAGCTGGTAAACTGACCTGAATGGAAATTATAGGGCTTGCAACACTGAGAAAGCAGCAATAGTTACAGGCACGTGCACACACACACACACACACTTACACAAGTGTACCTGAACACTGCGTAATGTATGTGTATGTGTGTGTGTGTGTGTGTGTGTATGCAAACCCCCCTCCATTCTCTTTAATAATAAGAATCTTTTACCTTCTGAAGAGCCGCAGAGATCTGAACTACTACTGTGGCCCTGTTAACAGCCAACTCTGTTACAAGGGCCTACTCAAAAGAGAGGAAAGTCAATAAAAGTAAAGTGTAAGTCTACTGTTAATGACAGGTTCTCGCAGGCACTTTCCCCCAAATTATACCATTCCTATTCAAATACCATCTCAAGAGTCTCAGACAGTGTCAAGTGCAATCATTGTTATTGCAGTTGCCAAGGTAATCAATTGAAATCATAATGAAGGGAACAGAAGGAAATCAATAGAGTCTGAAATTACAAATAAAGAGAAGCTATCGTTTAAGAGCATTTGGCTGAAATCTTCCATATTAATGGAGTCAGAAATGGCCGTGTCATTCAGAAGCAGTGTGGTGCATAATTCAGCTGAGTGAATTAGAACACCTAAAGCGAGTGCAACCATGAGAGCTGCCCACCAAGACTGTCCACCTTAGAAGGCACATCGCTTAGTTGTTTATTATAGTTCCAGTGTGTTTTCATATCTTAAAAAATTTTCAATCATCTCCCAGAGGACCCTTAGGCAGGAGGCAGGATTAACTTGCTTAGAGATATTGAGAGCAGCCTGGTAGTCCAGCCTGACTCTGGACATGGGAGGTTAGAGAAGCTAATCATTCACTATACTTCGAAGTATCGTCTTTTTCAAAAATCGTATTAGCTTGTATAGCGTTCTACAAATACTATGAAAACAAGAGACAAGCATGAAAATAGATTGCAGGAATATTGATTATTCCCCAGTCTTTAGTCACATGAGCTGAAACATTCATTGGGCTTTATTAAAGTGATCTAAAATGTTTCAGTTTCAATGTTATTTGCAAAAGTGAAATAAATATTCCAGAATTGAATAGCACTCATGATCAACTTGTCTCCCCAAGAAGGGAATGGGAGCTAAATGACAATAAAGTTTGAAAAGCTATCTAGTTATTTTATTAGAAAAGAGTCCATAAAAAGTAATCATGAATTATGGAAAAAACCATGTAGACCCTGTTATACTGGTTTTCCTTGAGAATCTGAAGATGACATTTTAGATTGGATCGGAAATGTGTTTATTATGGTATTCAATATTCTACAACAGGGTTTGCATATTGAATTTCACTGCTTTGCAGGCCTGGACTTATAGGTCATCTGTGAGGAAAATCCTGATTTTTTATCTCAATCTACAGATACAAGAATATCCAAAACCTTCCATATGTTTGGCATTGATATTACAAAAGGAGTAGAACTATGTGCATGCAATTTATATATACTTAACTATGCCATTTGGACAATAATAAGAAAAGAAATTGAGAACTATAATAATTAACTGAATGTGAGCTCTGCTTACCATTCTATTCAGAGATCCAATGCCCAAAAACAAATGTGAAATGAAAGGGTAAGGAGTATTTTCCTTTCAGCAGTTATAGTTTCCACATGCCTCTATGAGCACTGTAACTCTAGTGTTTAAAGATATTTATGTATTTGTCTTTTACTTTAAAAAATCATTTCTTTATAACATATGCTATATAAGTACAAGGATCCCATCTCCTGACGCTTAGGCAAAGAATTATAATAGATACCAATACTGAAGGTTCAACCTAATGTCACATGGAACTTACTAAGAGAAGTTGTGCTCTTTTCTACCATGGAAACTTCTATCATGCTTCCAAAGATATTTTAACTCTATGTAGTGTTGGTCAGCAGAACTGAAACCTCATCCATGATAAACATTTTCCATGTATGAATTTCCTGCCAGGCCTTGGAACTCATTCAATTCATAGATACGAAAACATGTTTTCAGAGCCTACAGGTGATCGGTGTCAAAATCTCCTGCAGGTTAGTTAGAAATAATGAATCCTAGGGGCTATCCCAGATCAAATACACCAGAATCTTCATTTTAATAAAACACTCAGCTGGTTTAATATGTTAACACTTGCAATATACTATGCTGGAGGTTAATGAGAGGAAAATACATGGTGTAATAGACTTTCTTAGAAACTTATCTGTTTATTAACCATGAAGAAAATAAGGGAAAAAAAAGAAAAAACAGGTTCCATTTATGCAGATATAATAGTTGGGCAAAGTACTATTCTTTTGTGTCCTAACACATATGTAAATAATCACATTAGCTTTGCATGATGGTAGAAACAAATCCTATATAGATTAATCACGTGTTCATAGTTTACAATATTGAAGCACCACCTTTTCTACTTCTGTCCCAGAAAAACACATGTGAATGAATTAAAAGTTAACATGATAGCTGCTGTGCTAGATATACAAACCAATGCCTGGGAAAACTCGCAAAGCAGTTCCATTTATTCTACCACAAGGCACTTAAGAAAAGCTTCCTTGGCCATATAGTGATTGAAGCACTGACTGGGAATAAGGGTATCCTGGGCAATAAGAACAGAGAAAAGGTATTCAATGGCTTTGCTATTTGGAATTTGTCAAAAGCTTCAGAATACTGAGTGTTTATGCACGTGGTTTTGTGATCATTGTCCATCACGGGAAGCAAGAGAGGAAAGGATGGATAAGGAGAATAAAGCTGGCAAGATGGGGTGAAGAGAAAGGGGCTGGGACATAGGGACGAGGCAACAGCACAGTGAGGTCCAACACTAAGATGCCGAGACTGTCAAACCCGACACGACTGAATGCTGTGTGACATGGCTAAAGCGTTCAAGTTTATTTAAAACCCATTATATAAAACTGTGTGCACATGTTAAGACTATAGTACTGAAATAACAATAGTGGTCCACCTAATAAAATGGAAAACTATTTGAAAAATACAAAATAGATTATAATGCTTTTATTACATTTTTGCCAAAGAATATGTAATGAATAGTATATAACATCCAAATATGTACCCTAACTTTCGTTTGTCAGGAGTAACTGGTTTCTTTGTTTTGGGTGATGTAAATACTCTTGGCTTTCAATATTCAATTTTAGTTCATGGATATTCAAATATCTTTCAAGATATCATGTGTACTCCTTGGTGAATTTTGTCTTTATATCCCTTTTGCCTATGTTTTCGAACCCTTGCTTTCTACCCTGTTACTGAACCATGACAATCTACAGAAGAACATTACTTCCTCCACCATTTATCACACAAGGAAGATGCTCAAAGTATTTATAAATATATCAGGTCTCAAAAGGTAAGAACACTACACAATACACTAGACTCTAGAATACAGTTGATCCTTCCTTCTCGTCACCATGCCCCTTCCCAGAACCTCAAAGAGTGGTTACCACTGCAGAGCTAACCAGGAGGAGTTTATCATCTACCCCAAGCCTGGCAGCAACCTGAAAAATGAAGATTTATACTCTCCCATCAAGGAACTGTGACTTCAACTATTAAGGGAGACATGGTTTACTTTTCTTTACAACAAACGCTAGTCAGAGACTATATATATATATATATATATATATATATATATATATATATATAGAGAGAGAGAGAGAGAGAGAGAGAGAGAGAGAGAGAGAGAGACATACACACATGCATCTTGTGTGTTTCTAAATATGGGTATATATAACTACAGTTTGAAGACATTTGGGTCTTCAAAGGAAGGCTTAAAATGGGATGATATTTCTAAAATGGTGTTTATAAAAGTAATTCAAGAGTTGGTGCCTAGGAAAACACACATAAGAAACACTGTTCATATGTACTTGACTATAGAATCCATCTTTTCTATGGAATCCTTTACCTTGAAAAACTGGTGTTCCATGAACCACGTTTTGTCCAATGTTGCTTCAAGAAATAGTGGAATTTGGTAGCACGTCCAGGTACATATTTTGGCCTAGGAAATAGAAGATAGTAGAGAAAAAGAGATTTAAGGTGTAAGACGAAATATGTTTGATCTAGGTTTTGGCAACATAGCAAGACCATGATACAAAAAGGCAGGTCAGGGTGGAGCCTGGGGTGTAGCTCAGTCTGAAGTCCCTGTGTTCAATACCCAGTCACACACACACATGTGCACATACACACACAGAGCTTCATTGACAAAGTTCCAAAAAAATCATGCAAGAATGAAATTTAAGATGCTGCTACTCAAAAGTATGGTTTCTAAACCAGCCACATCAGGATCACTTGGTGAAATTTTATTTTGACAAGGTTCCCAGGAGATATGTTCATACATCAGCATTTAAGAACATTACTCTCGAAAGGAATGAAGACAAAGGCCTGAAAAATGTAGGAAAACATTTGAAACAACTGTTCTGGGAAATAGAGTCCAAAGTTCACAAGGAATCATTTGTTACTGATTCTATTCAGGGTTTTGTTTGGTGGTTGTTTAACTTTCTCCACTGAGGCTCAAAACTCCGAAGCCAAGATATAGAATTGTGGTTATGGCATAGGGCTGTGGATGGATGGAGGAATCTGACTGAAGAGAAAGGGAACAAGGAGCTCTAAGATGCAGATGACAGCACCAAAGTAGCTAAGCATCATCAACAGTTTGTGGAGAGCAATTTATGATTCATAATGTATTACATTCATGTGATGGGAAAGTTCTTAGAATTTAAATTAGTACATAGGATTTCAACATCCAATTCTTTGCACTTTACATTTTTGCTCAGATGCAGCAATGTTAGCTTTGTATGGGAAGAAGTTACTGAATAAAAATCTGAATTTTTGCAAGTTTACCACAAGGGTCTGCATTAATGTTTGAGAAGTTCCGATCTACACTACACAATGTTGCAATGTATTCCCCGGGCAGGACTATTTCTGGGAAAATCTGAAGTAAGAGATTTTGTCATCAGAAGCTTCCTGTTTTCACTTTTCACGGCTCCGTCTTCCTCTCCTGGGTACTTGTATCAGGTTGAAAGCTCCTGGCATCAAATATCAAAAAACTTTCACCATAATGGCCTGCAGGTATGAGGAAATGAATTACCTCGAAGGAAACAGAGTCAACGAGTCAAAGTTGGAGGCTTTTTGATTTGTCAGCACATCATGCTGTCACAGAGGCAAGTTCCTTCGATGAGCTTTGACCTTAGGCTGGTTTCCACTGGCCATAAGACAGATGAAACACTTCCAATCTTTATCTTCCTTCCTGGGTAACGGAAAAGAAGAAGGAAAAGCAATATTTCTTATTTCTCCATTTTAGGTGAAAGAAGCAATTATTAGACTACTTCCAGGCAATTTCTCCTCATATCTTACTCACAAGAATTGGTCCATTTCTTATTTCCTAAGTACATTACTAGGCAAGAGAAAGGGATTCCTTGGGCCACTCTATACTAATTTTGGGGTACACTACACACCAGGAATCAATCAGTGTGATCACCTCAGGACCCCAGGCAATCATGATGCCGTTGGGAACAGAGGCGTTCATATCTGTCATCCTGGGGTCCTGGGTTTGTTTTCTTTCCCTACCTACACTCAGCCTGCTGTCCAGACACTCTTCTAAGCTAATTTACTTGGTTTTCATTACCAACAATGCAGCATGGTCTATTAAGAACCCAGGACTGAATGGCCAGGGATATGACTGCTAGTCTGGAGAGAGACGCTACACTTCAGAGTGCATGAGTCATTTTGCCCATCACACTCCAGTTCATGCCTCTGAAAGGGATCATACTTTACCTTGGTTCACCTCATAATATGAGGGGATGTAAATAATAATGCACAGGAACAAACATTAGAAAGTAATTGCAGAGTGTTATTATTCCTGCTACTCTTAATTATTCCCTCTTCTAGGGCAAAGAACACTGTCTTGCTCCACATGTGGAATATTTATTTGTTGATTAGTAATTGACTTCTTGTTTTCTTTTCAGAGAGAAACATTTGAATTTAACCTCACAAAATATATTTACTATGACTTTCATGCCTAGCTGCTAAGCACCCAAAAACCTCTCCAAAGTTTACAAATCACTCTAGCATTTTTATAAAAATTTTCCTTTATTGTGAGCCTAGACACAGGAAGACAGGAAGGTTTTCATTATTTTAAATGAAGTGAAATACACAGAAAATTCATAAAAAGTTAATGACATGCTTTTCATTTATTTTTTTAAAAAACAAAATACATTTTTTTAATTATAGAAAGTTGTACTCATTACAAAAAACAAGACCAGAGAAGTATAAAGCCACACATTTATATCTCATATAATTAATCCTATCACTCAGTTGTAACCGCTAATAAAATCCTAGCCCTTTCAAGGCTGTCAGTTTGGGATATATATTAATTTCTATTCTAACCTCCCCATTCACATGCACAAACACGCACACAGTTTTATAATTGTTATGCTACATATCAAGGAGGTGTTTCATTAATCAGCTGAATTATGTACACACACATATGTCCAAATAAGTAAACAAACACTGATCCACACCATCGTATTGTATGGTGGCCTGGTATTTCTTTTTGTGAACATAGGGTGATTTGGTCACCCCGCCGTGTGTGAAATGGCAGGCATTTCTACATTCTCTCCCCTCTGCTCTTTTCCTGAGAAGGCAGTGCTTATGGCGATTTTTAGAAGCATGTTTTGGAAAAGGAAGTGAGCTTTAGCAATCCTGCTTCTTCCCACCTGAATGACAACGTGTGTTGCTACAGAGATCAGATGTTGAGGAGCCAAAGCCACGAGCCGCATCTGACCGAATAACATCTGCATAATGGCAATTAAGCCGCAGCCATTATCTGCAGTGCTATTGTGGCTCTGAAGAGCAGGAGAGAAACAAACACACATAATGCAGCTGGCCATCAGCCCATCCAGCAAACCATGCTTATTAGAGCACTACAGAAATTATTTCAGAAGGGAAAGAGAACTATTTTCCCTGCTTTTGGCACCTTCTCTTTAAACGCAAAACTTGTTACAAACAATTTCCAGACATCCTGCTTTACCCAACAGCACCATAATTTAGCTACAGAGTGGGAAATTGAATGCAGGGTTTTTCTAGTCTATTCAATTTTTTTTTTTTGTCCCTAAACTTGGAAGTCATCTGTTCTCTCCAGTATATCCCAATGCTTCACTGGCTCTAGATTTGGATTGTGAGTTACCAATTTCAGATTTTGCTTGTAGAAGTCAGTGGTTCTAATGCTCAACTGTTTCCATACTGAGGTGACTTATCTTTAAAGTTCTGAAAGAACCACCAAGTTCCGAATCTGCTGTCTTGAACGCTAGTCTCCAAGGGTGTGATTTGTATATTGTCATGTCTTGGGCTTTTGCCCACTATTTTCTACACTAATCTCATTCTCGGACTTGTTCTCCCACTTCTCTTACCAGAATATGATCAGCATCCTGAGATCTTTGCTTTATTGTCTCCCAGAATTTTCCTTTAAAAGCACTATATTAATTCATGCACAACATACTATTTAATTACCACAGTGCTACTGCTCTATTATACCCCAGATCTCATGTCTTCAATTTTAATTTAATCATTTTTCTTTGGATCTTTGGGTCAACTGATGTAGATTGGGCTGAACTGGCCATCTCTGCAGTTCAGTGGAAATCTACTCCATATTTCTCCCGTTCTCTTTGGACCACTGTGCATCCAGGCATGTTCTCAGTAAGAGTATACAAGCCAAGTGAGACAGTCAGTGATTTTGTGGTCCTAATTTGGAACCAACACACTGTCATTTCTTCCTTATTTAAACGCCCAAAAAAGTCTCATAGTCAAATCTGACATTAAGGGACAAAGAAAGACACTTACACTCCAGTGGGCAGAACCGCAAGGTCAAGTGAGTAATTCTAATAGATGAAGCAAGTGGAAAATAAACGAACAATGATCTAACCTGCCACATATCGTAAGTCAACTTACAGATTCTTGGCCTTTTGGGGAATTCTTTTAATGAAAGAAACTAGGTTTAAAACAAGTTCCAAAGGAATTCCACAGATGCAGTTTTAAGAGGTAGTCTAGTCAGAGTGGGAACACTGGAGTCTTTTTTATATAAAACACACACAACACCTTATTTACTTGTAAAGTTCAGTAGAAACAAAATGATACAGGTCCCATAGATGGATGCCAAGTCATATTACTAGGGCTCTGTCTGAAAAGCATTCCTAATCCTAGGTTTGGGGTTATAAATGGAGATTTAGTTTTGAATCTCATTATTACCAGCTGAAAGACAGTATTCAAAAGCCTTAGCTCTCTTAAGGGAATAACATGTTTTAATAAAGTGTCTGACACATAGTAAGCATAGCCATACTTTTTCCTTCATTTACATTTGAGCTTCTAAGATGAACTAAACTATATTTGCTACACAAGGTCCAGAAGCACCCAGCTGACTTGCATGGGCTTAGAGCACTCACTTCCTGTTGGCTGTGACATCCTCCACTGAATGTGGCCCTAACAGTATCCTCTATGCTGTGCAGACATAGCTGCACACTAGATCCTAAAGAGTGGTATGAACAGGTAAAAATGTGATGAGACTCAACTAAGCTGTGAGTCACTCGGTGCAGTCTTTCCTCCTTCATTTCCCTGACTGCTCTCATGGACAAATAATTAAGGCAGCTCCCCACTCGGTTAGTGATTCACTAACCGTTATTTTCATTTTCACTAATCCCCACATATTATTTCATCTTTATTATCCCAGATGCAAAATGCAATGCAACGATCATCAGTTAATAGGTGCCTAGCAAAAATGCCTCGTTGTAGGAACTCAACAAACTTTTTTTGAATCTGTAAAACATGCTGATATCCTTGTTTAGCATCATAAAAACAAGTCTATACATGTATGATGACTTGTGCCATAGAAATTTGTAGGCTAATACATTTTCAATAGTGTGGAGATGCGTGGCTTTTAAATTAAGCAAAACAGACGCAGAGGGGTTGACAACTTTCCCAGTGTCACAGTGGGTTGAGTAGGGACAATGCAGGTCTTTCCACTCAAAACTGGTAACCTCCAATCTGAGTCACTACATTTTAAATTGCTGATTCGGTCTTGATAGATCTCAAAATTACAGAATAGCATAGAATGATTCATGCTGTGCTAATGCTCATTTTAGGAAGGATCAGCTCTTTTTAAAATGCACACACTTTTTTACTTACCACCATAGCTCATTGAGCAGCCAGAGGGGGATGACACCAATAGGAGAGACAAGCTTGACAGTTGCTAAATCTGATAGAAATTGCTTCAGATAATTTTGGAGGTTTGGGGATCTGAACAACACCAACTATGATTTTCTGAGTAAGTTTCCGCTCTAGTTTTAAAATGCATGCACTTTATGGAAAATTGGATTCATTTGTTTTTATACATGTACTATATGCAATGCAGTCTTAAAATTCTATGATATATCTTTTTATAAAATGATTTATTATATGTGTATTCTCCTTCATGAGATCAATGTATCTTTCAACAAGCAACAGTCTTCAGAGTTTTTCCAAAGCCATGTTTTACAGAGGAACATTCAGATCTTGAAAAGATAAGAACGTGCCTTAGGGAGGCACTGGAACCCAAATGTCTTGCGTGGCTGCCAAATATTTTTTTCTGTTGTGCTACCAAAAAGAAAACCAAAAGCAAAACAAACATACAAAATGAGGAAAAAATCTTTATGGTGAACATTTTGCAAAAATACAACATTTTGTGCATCTTCAATCTTAATAAATCTCCTATTCCAATGCCTAGGGTTATATATTGAATTGTTTTTAAGTAGAATGCATGTACACGTATACAAATGCATGTATGTATCTGTATTTATTTTGGTTCCCAGGGTAGCAATTTGCTTTTTTCAATCATTAGATCCTCCACAGCATGGGCTTATTTTTGCTAATCCCCAACAGTCCCCAACACAGTTAGGATATTGCCATTTGCATACTGGATACTTGATAAATATTTGTGGTTGCTGATGAAACTGCCCCTGCTGATAAACTGCTGTTGGAAAAGCCTGAGGTCTACATTAGCGAGAAGCTTTTCTCTTCTAAACTATTGATTGACTCTTGCATGACATTTAATAAAACCTTTCCATTACCAGTTGCATAACAGCAATTAAAACCCTCATCAAATCTATCTTAACTGCTCAGAGTCTTCCACTGGGGAGCATTTCCTTGGCAAACATCTGCAATAAAAGGCTATTTAATCTTCATAACTGAAACAGTCAGTTATGCTAATTCGTCTCTTTTATCGTCAGTTTACATTGGAGTCACACAGCTTGCATCATGGGGAGAGAGAGGTACAGAAAAAGAGCACAGATTCTTCAGCAAAAAGAGTGAGTAGTGAGGTCACTGTCACTGAAAGCAGTCACACTTGGCCCAAGTCATCATTTATCACTGATATTATAGAAGGGCTTTCTTAATGGTAGTGAAATCGAACTCACTGAAGATCTATGATGTCTTCGATTAGAGAGGCTCTGTATTCTGTACTGCCTGCCTAAGAACGATGCCCTCAAGCACTGCTGAGAGACTTTCTGCATTAAAACACTGGAGCCAAGTTTCTGAGATGTGTAACAGCAGTCTGCATGAATATGTTTTCCTTTCAAGACACTTCAGTTGGCGTTTTTTGTCTTGTTTGTTTTGTTTTTGAGGGAGAGTTGCGGGGCTACAACCCAAATATCCTCCTGTCTCAGCCTCCTGAGTACCTGGGATTACATGGATAGGCCTGTGCCTCTGGGTCTTCTTGAAACACTTTGAACTTTGTTCAAAAGCATGATAAAATGGGAAAATACTCATTTATAAGCTCGTAAGTAATAACAAAGTAGGAAGTAAAACTATGTGACATCATTTTGACCCACACATATTGAGCCAGGTATGAGTTAAGGATTAGACTCTGTGGGATTCTGGTGTTTACCATTCCCACACTGTTTGTGGGTTTATCACTGAGTTATCACCAGCCATGGCTTGGGAGGAACCATACTTCCTATGATAAATTACAATCAGCTGAGGTTTTGAAATATAAATAGTTGGCCTAGGTTTTGGTGATTAAATTGGTGATAGATTGAGTTTAAATTGTTGAGGATAATTTCCATTTCACAGGGAAGAAAAAAGAGGACCAGAGAAGTTCAACAAATCACCCAAGATCCCAAGCTACTTGTGTCTTGATCCATGCATATCTTGCTGCGAGGTCCATAAGAAACATTTGAAGAATTCAAAAGATAATGGTAATGATGCTATCTTTCCATTTCAGTCTTTATACTTTGTATATATTTTGTGCTTTCTTCCCTATCCAATTTACAAAGGGCACTTGTAACTTTTTAAATTAGGGGAAAGAATCTAGCATTATTCAAAAAAGGAAATTTAATGAAATAATAAATATAGTATGAATAATTTAAATCTATAATGACAGTATGACTATTTATAAATTCAACTGTTGATAAATTTTGGTAAAAATGTCATTTTTGACATTAGTGAATTTATTTGTACTTTCTACTCACCATTAATATGGATAGCTCTTCCTCTATTTCTCTATAAATACATATTGTAGTTTTCCACGTGTTTCTCATTACATTGCTAATTTTTACCCTTCTCTGTGGAAATCTGCTTGGTTTCGATATTATACTGCATTATTATTATTAGGCTCTCCCCTATTACAAGGCACTGAGGTCATTTGACCAGAATGTAAGCAACTAAAACACCTCTGCACAACCTGTATATTCCTAATGTAATTCTTGAATATATGCTTTCCAACATAGAATTATTAATTTTCAGAGTATCTTTCACTCAGACTTTTTATTATACTGAAACAACATCTTTTTGGAAATAAAATGATAAAGTATATTTAGAAATAGTAACTATAATAATTTTTTCACCATTTATGTGGTCGTATTTTTATCAGTTTGCCTAATTTCCTCTACTCATTATTATTAAGCTGCTATTCTTCCTCTTTTCTTATATTCTTTTTCTTTCCCTCCTTCATCCTTTTGTCCCTCCTTTTTGCCTCCTCTTCCTCATTCTAGTTTTCTCTGGGTCTGTCCCCATGTCTGTCTTTTTCTCTGTCTCTCTCTCTGTCTCTCTCTCTCTCTGTGTCTCTCTCTCTCTCTCTCTGTCTCTCTCTGTCTCTCCCCCTCTCTCTCTGTCTCTCTCTCTATATAGTATGCCTTCTTTATCTTCGTTGCAGTCAAAGTTTATGATCTTATACCCTGATATAAGCATATGTTTATTGTTCATCAACTATTTTTTTGGTACCAAGATAGAACTCACAATCTTGTGCTTGCCAGGTAGGCACTTATGCAGCTGAGCTAAATCTATGGCCCCTGCATAAGTTTATCTCAATATGATGGGTCTTTATTTTCCATTTCAATCTGGAAATGTACTCTTGTCTTCAGTTCAATTCTCCTAAATTATTTCTTTGATTTCTCCCTCTGTTATTATTCTTATTTTAAATCTTAATATGTAAGTTGGATCTCCTGCCTTTGTGCTAATTATCTCTCATGTCTTTAAATTCTAGTTTCTATACTTTTTCTTAACTTTAATTTCTAACTCTATTGAGTTTTTTTTATTTTTAGTGTATTTTTAATTTCTAAAAACTTTCATATTTATGTAAACCATTTTTATTTCAGCCCATTCCTTTTTTATTTTTTCACCATCTTCTATCATTTTAAGCATATTATTAGAAAGGGATTTATTCATTTTGTGCTGTGATTATCTCCTTTGCTTTCCCTATTGCTGCCTTAGGATTTAGTTTTCTTTTGACTAAGTCACTTAACATTCATGCATCATTTTGGTTTATAGATGCAAAATTCTATTTCTATGCCTTCTTTTCCTTTTGATTTTGTCTAGCTACAAAATTCTGTTTCTAAGTCTTCTTTTCCTTTCTATTTGTATAGTGTAGCAAGTTGCTATTTGAAATTTTTTTCACTATGGTTGTTTTATTGGAGTTTAAGACGAGTCTATATATAAACATCTGTTTTCAATCTACCATTTTAAATACAAAATCTAACCCATACAACAGATAAAAAGTGCCAAAACCTCCAGGAATGTGTACATCCAAATTATTTCAGAAACTTATATGTTGCCAAAAGTTTCCCCAAATTTCCAACTAATAAGCACTTTTAGAGATTTTGTTTAAATATATATTCCTGTGTTTTTCCTCCTCCAGAGTTACTAAAATGAAATCTTCATGGGAGGTGCCAGAGAATTTGTATTGTTATCAAGTACACAAAGTGACATTGTGGTCAGTCAATTTGTGAGATATTTCAAGACATGAAAAATGGATATTTTCACTAATAATTCTATGATGTTAGCACAGTTCTGATATAGAAATAAACAAACATTCAGACACACATACAAATTATGTCACTATAATTTTAAGTGAAATAAATAAGACACACAAGTTTAAATATTTCATGGTTTCTTTTATATGAGAAACTCAAATGTAAATGAAAAGCTTAAAGGATAGGTAATAGGAAGTACACAGATCTTTTTCTAATGGAAACAGGAATAGGAGACTGGTGAGTGAGGAGGGTGAAAGAGATTTTTAAAAGAATCAGAGAAAGAAATGAGAATCGAGCATTTTCAAAGGGACTGGGGATTAAGAATTGAGGGGAACAGATAGGGATGGAAAAAAGAATTAAGATGTGCTATGTACAAACACCCCATGAAAAATGCAATGGTTATATACTGTAAAGATGTGCTAGTAAAAAGTATGAAAAAATTATACAGTTGAAAAAAGTAGCATAGATTTGTAAAACTCTATACAAATATTAGCCACTTGAGTGTAACATTATAACAAAAGAATAATAAGTTGTGACCAAGTTACCAAGTTTCAAAAATTTCAAGGATCTCTCATCATGAGAAAGTTTTTCTCATACAAATGATAACATTAATGCTATTATCTATATGATTATTTCAGCAAATGTTAAAGATGATAAAATTTTTTTAAAAATTCCTTGAAAAATAATAACATTCTTGACCTAAGTATTAACTTCTAGAAACAACAACAAAAAAAATCATATTCATTGAGCACAAATATTATAATTATTTAAAGGAAAAGCAGAAAAATGACAAATTTTATTGTTACCTTTAAATGTGAATATAATCCTTGAAGCTTTCATCAAAGCAACATAAGAAAAAATAAAAGCAATATAAATAGTTCAAAGAAAGAAACTAACTTATGAATCTCAAGGGAAATTAACTGAAAAAATAATGAGAATACACATGTCTGGATATAAAATTAATATTCAAAATTTAAGTCTTAAATACAGTAATTAATTAGAAAATAGAAAATTAGATGAGGAACAAATGAGACCTCAGAAAATTTACACAATAACAGTAAATTCTCTTAGCTGCATAAAAATGATGCAGTATTCATAAAATTATCTGAAAAGTATAATTTATCAATTTAGAAAAAACATTCAGAAACTCAAAAATGTGGTAAGTATATGATTAGAAAATTCATGATAAACAATATATGATTAGCAATTAAAAATTAAATGTCACTATAAATGAAAAAATTATAAATTAGGATAACATTCAGATTTTTTGTTTGTTAAATGTATAAAACACTTTTTAGCTGGTACTATGCTGTATTGGGGAGGATGAGGGAAACAGTACTCATATGTCTTCATGTATCACAGAAAGCCCATGTGGAGGTATTTGGTATCTTTAAACAAAACTTATCACACATGAAATATTTGCCCCAGTGTCCACTTCTTAGAATTGGCCATGTAAAAATAATCAACATTTGTTTGCTACTCTCACCTAAGAATACAAAATCTATGTTTTCAAATTTTGATTGAATTGTTGTTTTTAGTAAAAAAAAAAAAACTGTTCAAAATCTTAGAAATAAAAAAAACCTTACAATTAGTTTTTATACACATCCTACAATCATTCAGAAGGATGATATATGCGTTATTATGGAAAAACTTCCAAGACATCCAAAATAAAAACAAAACAATTTATGTCAAAAAAAAAGCAGAACTAAAAGATTATATAAGAAATGGTTAACAGAGGTACTTTCTGTTATGGGGAGTTGGAAAGTGAAATTCACTGCATTTCCATATGTATCATACTTAAGTAAATTATATTCATGTAAATCGAGAAATTAGAAATGTGGTTTTAGCCTCCTGAATTCATTAGATGCTGCTACAAACATTTTCTTTCAAAAATAGAAATATTGACTCTGCTGGAAGGTAGACTAGCTAGAACTCGTAAAGACAAAAGCACAGGCAAAGATCTCATGAACAAACCCCCAGTCACACAGCAAACATGCAAAAAACAAATGGGATATCATCTTATTTTTTTAAAAAAGCTTTTGGACAGCAAAAGAAGTCATTAATAGACTAAAAAGACAACTCACAACGTGGGAAACATTTTTATCCTCAGACAAATGGCTAATATCTAGAACATACAAAGAACTGGAAAAACAAATCAGAACTCCTGTAGTCAAAGTTAGGCACCTTACATGAATACACATTTCTTACAGGAAGAAATATGAATAGCAAATAAATATATGGAAAAATGTTCAGCATTGCTGGTCATTCAAGAGATGCAAATGAAAGCAACACTGAGATTCCATCTCACTCCAGAGAAAATGGCTGTCATCAAGAAATCAACCAGTAACAAATGCTGGAGGGGCTGTGGGGGAAAAGGAACCCTTCTTCACTGTTGGTGGGAGTGCAGACTGGTGCAACCACTGTGGTGATCAGTGTGAAGACTTCTCAAAAAACTAGAACTACAGGTCCCATTAGACCCAGCTATTCCCCCTCTTGGTATCTCCCCTCAAGAATTAAATGCATACCACAGCAATATTTGTTTATAACAGCACAGTTTGTGATACTAAATCTTTTTTAAAATTTTTAATTTTTTTTTCTTTTTTTATACTAGGAATCAAACTCAGGACCTTTTGCTTGCCAGACAGGTATTTGCATTGATGAGCTATATCCCCAGCCCTGACATACTAAATCTTAGAAACAACCCAAATGTTCATGAACCAAAAACTATAAAAGAAGATATGATTCTTTTACACATAAAGATAAACTTGAGACATGTCTAGGTAAATGGGTGTGTTTGAGACCATAATCTTAAGTGAATTAAATCAGTCACATGTGTAAATATTGCACTCTTTCTGGTGTGAGAAATGGAAAGTGTCAATAAGGACTAAATATATATAATAGATATTGTGAAATAGGAAGAAATCATTTAAAAGTGAAGGGGAACTAGGGAGGGGGAGAGAGGATGTAAAGGAAAGAAAAAATGAGAAAAGAAGGATAAACTGTAAACAGAGCTTTATAAATAAGGGAGGGAGTAGGGGTCAAAGAAAGGGGAGGAAAATGGGGAAAAAGAGAAATCAAGAGGTAGCATGTACAGGCACAAATTCCCTATGATGAATCTGACCATTATGTATGTCTAAATTGTACCAATAAATTAAATTTTACAAAGAAAAGTAAAGAAGATGGTAACCACTATAGTTGACAGTCCTGACAACCAAATCTTTACTGTTTTTTTTAAGCACACTATTAAAACATTGCAAAAAGTTTTTAAAAAATTAATCTCTATGAATATTTTTCTTTACCTAAATAGGATTGTAGCACCTAAATTCTACCTTATTTGCCATCGATTGGGTGAACTAGATGGAAAATATTCTTCATGTCATGCCTTCCTGGGTTTATCACCTCGACTCCAATTTTTTTCTTTTGACATCTAGAACATAGTTAAAGATTTTAATAGGTGTGATAGTATAAACAAATTTTTATGGAAAATGAGATATTATAATAGACACTGTTCATTTTCTGTTACTTGGTTTTGAATGTCCTGTAATATTTTTATTTTCTTGAATGGTTTTATACTATTTTGTTATGTTTGATATTATTGTATGTGAGGCTATGCTCACCTATTTCAAAGAAAGAGACATTATGGTAGCTACTGTTAATATCCAGTTGTCTTATTGTGAAGTGCTGTGTTGCTTACATTGTTCTGGTTTGATTTGCTTTGTTCTGTCCTCTTTGTTTTATTCCCTTTAAAATAAATAAAATAAAATAAAATAAAATAAGATTTGACAAAGCAGAGAGAATTAACTTTCACATTCATATGATCCGTGGTGCTCTTTCTCTGAGGGTTTCTAGATAATACTACCAGAGAGGAAAGCAATCCTGGAGTGGAGAGAGGTGGTAGGAGTCTGAGCAGGAATCTTTGTTGGTCTTCTTGGCATAAGTTGAGTCTTCTTTAATTCTCATGGCTTCATTTTAAATTTACACACATATCTATTTGCCTCTCCTTTTACTTTTATTTATTTTTGCCCATCACTGTAGCTTTTAAACATGAAACTCAAACAACCTAATAGACCAGTTCTGGACACTGCTTGTGGCAAAGCATGAAGATAAAGAAGGTGGGGAAAAGCCAAACAAAGGAGTACGACTGTGTTACAGATGTGTGGACATAGATGCGTGGAGATAAATCAAATAGGTATTTACACTGTAAGTAATGTGCTGAATACTCCTCTACTGCAAACCCTGCATAGCAGATCGATATCGCTTACACCACTCACTGGCAGCAAGTAGTAAATGCCTTTCACTTCACCTATTTCCAGCCATTTAACATGGTTAAAAAGATGGCTAGAAACATCAATGGGATGATTTCTCCTAAACTGCAAATAGATCAATTAGTCCTGGTGACATTCATTGTATGGAACCAAGACTTAGGGAGGGAAAGCGGGAAGGAAAAATGACAGAAGAAATGTTATTGCATGAGCTTTTCAAGTTCACAAATGTTGAACTTTAAGATTCTGTAGTTTGCTGGAAAACATGAGGAAAAACATTCAGTCACTATAGACTGACTAAAAACTGATTGTGCTGTAAGTATATCAAGTTGAACAATAACTCTGAACTTGGAGCTCTGGACATTTGTCATGTCACATCTCCTCAGCAGCAGAGGAAATTGGTGATCAATGCCATTTAAAAAGGAACAGATATTCATTATTAATAAACATGACAAAGCTGAAATGAGGTAATTAAGTAGACATAAATTAAGTTTTACTTTATTCCAAGGGAAAAGCCTGCCAAGATTGATTGCTACATTCATTTAATTAATGTTTTAGTACAATTCAGAAATATAGAAAGATTAAGGAATGGCACATGATATATAAAGTTCCAAAAGGAATGAAGATATTTTAGGATTTTAAAAAATTACTTATTGTTTGCCAAGCCTCACTCTGCCCATGTTAATTTCTTAATTCTGGCAATGTGGTGTTTGTTTGAATGGTTTTTATTTTCTAGATTTCATCTAGTTCTTCTGTTTAACCTGAATAATTCAAGAAACAAAACTATAACTCTGGCCCAGGACAGTGGTCTTCCAGGTGCCTCTTTTTCTTTGAAAAGATGTTTAGTTTTGCAGGGGCCCAGTGGGCAATGGTCTGAATATTCCCCTGACATGGCATCACTACAGTAAAGAAAATGCAAACTACATTTCCCAGACATTTTCTCCCTTTACTTCAGCTTATGGTCAGCAAATAAGAGGCATTTACATGAGTGTTGTAAGGCATTAGAAAAGGAGATCAACCTTTTACATGAAGATATATGGGATCATAGAAGATTTTCAGCTAATTCTTGAAAGTTACCATTTTACTTAGGAATACTGGGTATCAAGTATGAACTTCTCAGATGTCTAAAAATTTGTAATGGTTTTTAGATGGGCTGTTATGTTAAAAGTCTTCTGGTTGGTATTAAGATGTCTTCTTGTGTTTCTCAACCTTTATTTCTCTGTTCTCTCTAATAATTGAAAGACCTAATTTTCTTTTCTACACTCTTTACATTTGGGATGTACAGAGGGTTTTCTTGTTTTGTTTTGTTTTTTTCTATTTTCTTTGCCAAGCTTCCACGCTTAATATAATATCATTGTTAGAATCATGAATTTCTTCCCCTCCCTCCACTATTGATAAGATACTTCATGCAAAACTGAGTGCTGTCTTGCATGCAAAGCTAGAATAGCAAAGAGTAGATAGACTCTTTCTAAGTCTCATGCTTTGGTTTCTCTTACAATGGTATGACACTTCTTGCTGTGATTAATGAGGGCAACATGAATATTTTTATTGAATTTCAGACTTATTTCTGTCTTGATAGTCAAACGGCACTTTTAAACTCAGGGGAAGGGAAAAGCAAGGGAATATTCAGAGAGCAAATTGAAGATAAGGTGGGAGTGTGTACTAGGGAAGACCCTAGGGAATGTGCTCAGGAAAAGGAGAGAAAATCAACAGTGAATGAGTGGGTTAGAGACGAGGGACAAGGCAAAAAAACAAGGCTGGGAGAGAACAAAAGGGATGAAAATCAGGGAATGTTCAGCTGTTATAAACTTTAATCACTAAAAAAGTTCAGTAGATACTATTTTTTAAAAACAGTCTGACTAAATGAGAGTCAGATTTTTATTCACTGTTAGAAAACATTTATTGAGCATTTGTTGTATTTCAGTAGCTGTATTGGATGTCAGATTCATAAAGATACCCCAAATAGACATAATTTTTGCTTTGGAAAGTGTTTTCCAAAGAGTCATCATAAGGAAAAGCTAATGTAATTACATCTAAATGGTATTAATTTAGCTGAATCTAAAAGTTACTTCCTGTTTTAAGAGAAAAACGTAAAGCCCTTCAGCCTGTAGTCAGTCAGGAGATTCTCACTAACATCGTTTCTGATCAACTGTTGCTCCCCTGTGTCATTATTGGATTGTCTTAAAACCCTGATTGCAAGCAACACAACCAACTCCATTCAGGTTAAAAAAATGATTTGCCATTTTCTTGGGCACTTTTGCATTATTTGGACAAAATATTCAACACCTGCAACTTAGAGGGGAGCTTTATTTTTGGCTCACCATTTTAATCTATATTCGACAGGATCCAAGGCAAGACAGCATGGCAGTGGGCATAATGGAGAAAAGATGCTTGAATCATGGCAACCAGAAAGCAGAGAAGAGAGGAGCCAGGAACAAGAATGTACGCTTTCACGTTATGCCCCCAGTGACCCACCTCCAACCAGGTCCTACCTCCCAACCACACATTAGCTACTGAGTTCATAACTTGCCATCACCCCGGATCCACTTGTTCCCAACTCCCAAATAAACCATGGAAAATCACTTTTGGTGAAAAGAAAAAAAAGGCTTTGCTCAAAGCTAGCTCCAGGGACTAGCCTAATTTGGGTAAAAATCACCATCTCGTGGTTTTCATGTGTGTAAAAGTTTTGTTTTGTTTTTACAGTACGAGAGGAAAAGAAGGAATACAATGAGACATGGCACAACTCCAAGCTTGCTTTATCCCTCCTGGCCCTTTCCCTCTTCCTCCATTTTTTGTGAAAAGGAAGGTAGACCCTGAGCTCCTGGGGGCCAGTGTCTGCATATTTTGTCCATTTCTCTGAGTTGAGGAAAGGAGAGGGTGGTGGGTTAAACACTAGGCCAGTTATGGGTTAGGTTCTCCCAAAGTGGATTATAAGACTGAATTTGATGTGTTGGAAATTTATCAGGGATTTAGGTGGAGAAGCAGATTTGTGATGTGGATTAAACCTTGATTAAATGCATGAGAAAGTATGGAACATATATAATCTATTGGAATATTCATGTGAGAAGTTTAAATGTGTCTATATTTTGCCTGCCTACCATGATCAGAAGTGGACATGGGTCATCCTGGAAAGACAAGACTTCAAGATAAGGTAGCTCTCTGCTATGAGATTAACCCAGTGAAGGAGATACCATTCTTGGTAGTTAAAATGACAAACACCTTCTTGAGGGGGGGATCTGGTTGGGACACCTACATCTTCATGTTAAGTTACATTATGTGATCCAAGGAAAAAGAAAACACTGGGCTTCCAAAAGGGTGAGAACTTGAGCAACATTAGACTCCCGAAGTAGCATTTTGTGGACTTTGTTCTATGTATCTGTATATTTATGGGTTTTTATCTGTAATTCTTTTGTATTCCAATTCATAAAACAGAGTCTAATTGGTTCATTCAGGTTTGATAAAGTGAACATCCCTGATTCTATAATTTGAACCCAGGTTCATTTAGTCTGAAAATGATTTCCAGGGTTTTAAAACTAGATAAGATGGTGTTGGAGGTTGACTTAGTTCTTCAAGAAGGGAGAGTGTTTTATGAACTGGGAAGACACCTTGAAAGATACCATGAAATCAGTTCCTCTAAAGAGGGTGAGTCTCTAATGGATCACCTATTTCTGTGGCCTAATATCAGTCAGTATCCCAGATATATTTTCAGGGTGTAATCCTTGTAGATAGTATCTATGGTGGTCAGATAAAGTGCTCTAAGTAAAGATGGTAACAGGGAGGCAAATGTGAACCAGAAACCTGGTTTCATATTCCACAATGGTTGCTCTGACATTCACCGCTGAAATGCAAGACATGACTACTCGAAAAACAAATGAGAAACAGCAGTCTTTTTGTGGTTTCAAATATTTTATGTACACAAAAAGCAACAAGTAGTGAAAATGTTCATGGCTTACCAGATAAAGGCAAGAGACTACTCAGCAGAAAGAGAGAATAGCGAAGGTTAAGTAGTCCTTGAAGTCTGAGCTAGTACATTATGATGAAGAGAAATCACTGCCCTTTTTTCCAGTCACACTTTACTTTATAGCACTGTGGCTATGCTTCACGGAGAAGGCCAGATGTCAGAGATACAGCAGTTGTTTACTACTCAAAAACAATGCCATTTCTAGCATGAGAATACACAAGAGGCCCATCAATCAACAGCTTTGCCTCCAGGCAGTAAGGTAAATTAAATACTCTGAAAGTCCCTCCATTACAAAACTAGAACCGAGAAAGCAGAATTTTTAAAGAATTGCTAGGACTAAATAAAAAATAGCAAGTAATTAAAAAGGAGATGAAACAGAGTTATCAGTTACTTTTTCATCCTTAGATGAAAAACCTGAGTTCACCTCAGAGGCAACTGTAAGTATTGGCGTTGCAGTGAGAGGGGAGATGAGCATACAAGAGAGAAAAGAGTAAACCAAGGACCAGAAAAATATCATCTGAAGCTAGAATGTCAAGGGGCTAAAGTGATTCTATAGTCTGAGTAGGTGGGACTAACAGCATTTAAAACAACTTGAACCAATACGCTTTTTTAAAAAGCACCTCTAAACTGTACATTTTATAAAGCAGGGGATGATTCCACTGGGAAGGTCTGAGACAAAAGGAGGAACAGTGAGTGAACTAGGAACTTGGTTTAATATTCCATCCACACTTGTTCTAACATTTACCACAGGATTGTAAAATGTGACTACTCCAAAAAAGAAAAAAAAAACTGATTTGCAATCAGTTATATTTTATAACTATAAACTTTGTTCTTATGGTCTAAAGCACAAAATCAATAGTTACCGCAGTTTGTCATTCCTAAATTGTGCTTGATACTATTGTTATTGCTAATTTTACTATTTTAGCCAGGATGTCATATCTGCTGTAATCAGTTGTTCATCATTCTTTAACAACACTGGGAAACTCTGGACTAGTAACCTCACCACAGTCCTTTATCTAAGGACTGGGGACTGGGTCAAAAAGTTACCAACACCCCATTTTTAATTAATCAGGAAAATAAGATCATGGAACTGACAGAAACCAAGAATTACCTACATACAGAAGACATCCCTAAAGCACAGATTTTTATAGAGAGGACTTAATAATAGTGATATAGATACTTACTACAAAAAGTTACAAGGATCATCACAGAAAACAAAATAAAAAATGAGTTGAAATAGAAAATGACAAGAAGGAAAAGGAAAATGCAATCTCAGACCTCCAGCCCACCCAGAACAAGTCCAGGAGATATCAACAAGAATAAATTGTAAGACACATCTGAAATTTCTGAAATGATAGGAACCAAAGTAAAGAAACAAACCCCTGAGGCTCTAGAGGAAATCAGATCAGAACTAATCTCTCAGGTAAAAAAAGAAATGTCAACATTTATAAAAGAATTACCCAGCAAGTGTAAAGATAGATAAAAAAAAATAGATGATGGAAGGAAGAGGATGAAAACAATGAAAGAAAATATAGGAAAGACATAGAATGCATGAAGTGCATTCAAACAGATATCCAGGAAATCAAAAATTCCATTGAAAGCTGACAAAATCACTTGAATGAAACTGAAGACAGACTTTCAGACCTTGAAGACAGAATGGTGGCTAGAGATGATAAAAGGAAAGATCTCTTAAAAACAACAAAAGGTCAACAAGTTTTTAATGATTTAACAGTTACAAAATAACACAAGGAAGAATAATAAAAGACTGATTAGTGTCAATGAAAAAGCAGGCATCACAAATAACATTAAAAAAAAAACTATTTGCCAAAGTAATAGCAGAAAATTTCCCAAGCATGGGAAAAGAAAATGACATAAAGATAAATGAGGAACATAGAACTCCAACTAGCCATAATTAAAATAAATCTACACAGAGACATTTAAGCAGATTCTAGAAATTCAACACAAGAACAGCATATTAAAAACTGTTAGAGAAAAGAAACAGATTGTCTATAAAGGAAAGCCCATCAGAATGACAGCAAACTTTCAGCATAAACTCTCAAATCAAGAAGAAATGGAATGAAATATTTCAAGTCCTGAAAGAAAACAAGTTCCAACCCAAACTGATGTACCCTGAAAAATTATCTTCAAAATTAATGGAGAAACAATACACTTCCATGAAAATAGAACAACTGAAAATTGATGACCTCAAAACCAATTCTACAAAGGGTACTGAAAGATATTCTAGACCAACATAAAAATGAACACAACTCCAGTAAGAAAAGCAGAAAGAAACCACCAAACAGGAAAAGCAATTAAAAAGAGGAGAAAAATAGGGAACCAATACAAGGAAAATAGCATGATGAAGATAAGCCAATACATATCAGTTATAACCATCAATGCAAATGGCCTCCATTCACCAATCAAAAGAAACAGACTGATAGAATGGATCAAAAAACAAGATCCAAAATATGCTATATACAAGAAACATATTTAACTAAAAATGAAACTTACACACTTAAAGTCAAAGGATGGAAAACAATATTCCATGTAATAGGAACCCAGAAAACACTGGTGGAAGGTATTTATTCTGTTTTCAGACAATGTAAACTTCAAACCAAGAAGATCAAATGAGATAAAGAAGGTTATTGTATGCTTGTTAGTAAAAAAATTTAAGAGGAAGAGATAAAAATCATATATATATATATATATATATATATATGTATATATATACACACCAAGTATCAAAGCATCCAACTATATAAGATAAATGTAAATAGACATTCAAAATAAAATAAACAATAACACAATTGTAATAGGGTTCCTTAATATACCATAGTCACAAAGCAACAGATCAACTAGACAGAAAAATCAGCAAAGAAATAACAGAACTGAAGCAAACCGGTGAAAAAATGGACTTAGTTGATGTTCATAGAGTGTTCAACTCAACAACATCAGAATACATGTTCTTCTCAGCTGCATATGACATGTTCTCTAAAATAGACCATATGTTAGCCCATAAAATATGCTTAAGTAAATTCAAAGAAATTGGTATTTTCCCCTATGTATTATTTAACCATAATGCAATAAAATTGGAAATTAATGACAATAGAAACTGCAAAAAGTCCATAAACCTTTGGAAATTAAATAACACCCTCCTGATTAACCAATCGGTCACAGGTAAAATGGCAGAAGAAATTAAATAATGTCTGCAAACAAATGAAAATGCAAATACAAATTACCAGAACTTGTGGGACACAATGAAACTGGTCCTATGAGGGAAATTTATAGCAGTGAATTCTCACAATAAGAAAATAGAAAGAGCGCAAATAAACAACTTAACACTATATCTCACATTTCTAGAAAAAGAAGAGCAAGTCAAATCCATTGTCCATACAAGTAAAGAAATTATCAAAATCAGAGCAGATTGATTGACACTAAGAAAACAATACAAAGAATTAATAAATTGAAGAGCTTGTTCTTTCAAGAAATAAATAAAATTGATAAATTCCTAGCCAAATTGATGGAGAAAAAGAAAGAAAAAACTCAAATTCAGGCCATAAGGAATGAAAAGAGTAAAATTACTACAGACCCTGTGGGAATTCATAAGATTATCAACACCTATTTTGAAAAGCTTTATTCACATAGAAGAAAAAACATAGAAAAAAGAGACAGATTCCTAGAAATGTATGAATTACAAAAGTTGAATGAAGGAGGTATAAATATTCTGAATAATCAAACATCAGTTAATGAAGTGGAAAATGTAATTAAAAACATACCAACAAAGAAAAGCCCAGGTCCTGATAGATTCATGGCTGAATGTTATAAAAAATTCAGAAAAGATTTTATACCAATACTCTTCTTTAGTGAAATCAAAAGGGAAGCAAATACTCTAACTCATTCCTAGAAGAAAGTACTACCCTGATAAGAAAATCAGAGAAAGACCAAACCAAAAAAGAGAATTGCAAGCCAATCTCCATAATGAACATTGATGCAAAAATTATCAATAAAATACTAGCAAACAGAATGCAGAAAATCACCAAGATAATTATACACCACGACTAAATGGGATTTATCCCAGGAATGCAGGGATAGTTCAACATATGCAAATCAAGAAATGTAATATACCACATCAACAGAACCAAAGACAAAATTCACATGATCATCTCAATTGATGCAGAAAAATCTTTTGACAAAGTCCAACACTTGTTCATGGTAAAAAACATTACAGAAAATTGAAATAAATAGTCTCTACTTCAATCTGATAAAACCCATCTATGATAAATCAACAACCAACTTCATTCTCAATGGACAGAAACTGAAAGCTTTCACTCTAAAATTAGGAACAATAGAAGGATTCCTCTATCACCACTCCTATTCACTATAGCTCTGGAAACATCCAGAGCAATTAGACAAGAGAGAGAAATAAAAGGAGTAAGGAGAGGAAAGGAAGAAGTTAAACTGTCATTATTCACAACTGACATAATACCCTATATAGAAGATCCCAAAAACTTCACCAAGAGACTTCTAGATTTCATAATCAAATTTAGTATGGAAGCTGGATACAAAGTCAACACTCAAAAATTAATAGTATTCCTATCCACAAACAATAAACTCACTGAGAGAGAAATCAGGGAAACCAAATCCTTCACAATAGCATCACAAAACAAAAAGAAAGAAATACTCAGGAATCAATCTAACAAAGTAAAAATATCTCTACAATGAAAATTATTGTACCCTGAAAAAGGTGATTGAAAAGGATATTGGAAAATGGAAAGATATCCCTTACTCAAGAATGGGAAGAAACAGCACAGTGAAAATGGCCATACTCCCAAAAATGTTACACAAATTTAATGCAATGAAATTCCAATTAAAGTGCCACTAACATACTTCACAGGTCTAAAGAAAACATTCCTGAAATTCAAGGCAGTAGGCATCACAATCCCTGACTTAAAGTTATAATACAAAACTGCTGTGATAAAATCAGCATGTTACTGGCAATTAAAAAAAAAAAACAAACAGACCTGAGGATCAATGGAACAGATTAGAAGATGCAGACTCAACTACAAACACACTCGGCCACCTTATCTTTGATAAAGGGGACAAATAAACATGTTCACTGGAAGAAAGATAGCCTCTCTAATAAATGATGCTGGACAAATTGGTTTTCTACATGTAGAAGACTAAAACTAGACCCATGCTTATCACCATGCACTAAACTAAAGTTAAAATGGATCAGAGATCTAAATATTAAAACAGAAACACTAAATCTACTATAAGAGGAAGTAGGCAGAAATCTGAAAGTTATAGCGGTAGGCAAACAGTTCATGAACAAAAACTAAACTGCATGGGGAGTACTTCTAAGAATCACTAACTGTGATGTCATCTTATTAAAAAGTTTTTGCACATGAAAAGAGTGAAAAGAAAGCACATGAATTGAGAAAAAGGTGTAGCCAACTGTCCCTCAGACAAAGGATTTCTATCTAGAACATATAAATAGTTGAAAAAAATCAGGTCTAAAATTCAGAGACCCATTTCAAAAATGGACACCTGAGATGAATACTCATTGCTCAGATGAAGAAATACAAGCAGCAAATAAATACATTAAAAAATGTTCAACAACATTGGTTGTTTGAGAAATGCAAATTAAAACAACACTGAGATTTCATCTCACTTCAGAAAGAATGACTATAATTAAGAAATCAACCAATGACAAATGCTGGTAGAGCTATGGGGAGAGAGCAACGCTTTTCTACTATTGGTGGAAGTGTAAATGGTACAAGCACTGTAGAGAGAGTCCTCAAAAATCTAGGATTGGAGTTCCCATTTGTCTTGGTTACTTTTCTCTCATTGATGAGACAAAATACCTGACACCCAAAGTGAAGCAAGGAAAGGTTTATTTAGCTCACTGTTTGTGGAGGTTTCAGCCCATAATCAGCTGGCTCCAAGGCAGGGTAGCATGGCACTGGGGTAACACTTCAAGGTAGCAGCCAGGGCAAAAGGAACTAGAGCAAAAAGGGCAAAAGGGGAAAGCATGCCTTCTTCCCTCCCCTAGTTACCCACCCCTGGGTGGGTTTTTTGTGAATTCCTAAACATGTCTGTTGAGATAGTCATGAACAAACAGGAAAACACATTAAGGTAAGATTGCAAAAAGGATCATAATTAGAGATGTAGCTACATAAGTATATGATAGATGATTTTGAGCTGTTATATTTGGAAACCTAGAAATATACTTGGAAACCCACAAAAATATAAAAAATAACTTGTTAACAATGATTCTAAAAAATCCAGAAAAATGTGAATAATGTCTTATAATTTTAAATACATTGAGCTGGTTGCTGAAATTCTCATGGAAAAGTTCTAACTCGGATGATTTTACAGGCAAATGCTAACAAACTCAAGAAACAGTTCATTATAATTTTGTACAAATTGAAAGAGAACCAAGAAGAGTTGAATGTTCCAAACTCATTTTCAAAGATGCATGTGTGATCAAGGCAACGTGAGGACAAAAATGAAAAAGCAGAGAAGTTGAAAAGAGCAGGGACTCCCAGGATTGTTCCTGTCCTGGGCTGTGAGATGCAAAGGAACAAGGTCTCCATCAGTTCATCTCCTCCACAGAAATAGTAACTGAGATCTTACTTTTAAAGAGCTCACCACTAAAATTCTATCAGCAGTTGAGATAAAAAATTGAAACTGGAAAAACATCCAAGTTATTGGCCGCTACATAAAAATCTTGCTTTCTTTGTTACGGATGTTCCCATTTCTCATCCACATAGAAAAGCCAGGAGAATTTACTTTATATTCAGTGCATCTAAATGAATGTTGGGTACTAAATACAGTTAATTTCCCAGAGACTTTTTCTCTGCCATATACTATGCATGGGATTTTCAGTTCTGTGCCACATAGCATATTGTAAATGAAGACTCAGATACTCAGTATACCAGAAAGCAATGATTGTTCTCTGGATCAGAACCATGCAAGAGGATGGGAGCTTCATTCTGCTCTAAAAATAGTAAACACTGTGTGCTGATGGGGAGGCATATAAAAGTGTAGTCATCCAATACCCCAATATACTATGCTAGCCATGGCTGTTGTATGTTTCATGTATCAGGTACAAGACTTCACACCCATAAAACAAGTTACAAGGACATTTCAGATATTGTTCAGAGCATAATTCCTGGTGTAACTGAGATGATTACTGTGCTGATGTTCACTTTCCTAGTTGGGGATGCATTAATTATTTACACATACATGTGTGTACATACCTTTCGTTTTTCTTTTTTTCTCACTGACAAAGGTTTTCTTATGCTGCGATTCAGTCTTCACCATCTGACAATTTTCAGGTAAAACTTAGAAAGCATCCAACCTGGAAAAAGAGAAAAGAGTTTTCAATTTATGTGTGAAATACATTTTCATGCAAAAGCAAAGAAAGCATGTAATTTTAGTAATAAGAAAAAAAATGTACATTGCTACAAATGCCATTGAAAGTCTGAGAAATATTATTCAATAAAATGCATTTCAGGATTCAGAGATATGAAACAGAAAATGTAAGTGCTGGCATTAATCATCGCAGTCCAGTTGGCTCTCCAGGAATTCCTCTTCTGGAGTTCAGGTTTCCAAACAGAAGAGGATCGATACGAGCTTTTATCCAATCACTACACAAACATGGTGATGGTGCCTTACCTTGTCTTGATGCCAGGAACACCTCTCTGGCTGGACAGAAAGCCACTTGCATCTTACGTACAAATGCAGTTGTCTTTCAGGTTAGTGGCAGGAAAGTTTCACACCCAGGTGAGATGTGGAGAAGAGGATCAGATTTGCTCTGACTAAAACAAATGGTGGTAAAAGACAAAAAAGTGACTCACTGCTGAGGACCATTCTATATAAATTTTGGGGAAAATCATTTCATAATTACATTGTGATTAGGGCTTGTCTGACGCCTCGTATCTTGCCATGCCAGTGGGCTATGGTATGTGGGGCCAAAACTCTGTGTTTGGTCAGTTAAGGCCTCAATAGTTCCATGAAGCTGTGAATTTCCAGAGCAAGATTACATCAGCTGAAGACATCCAGGTTCCTCGAAAACTAAGCAGTAATAAAGAAGAAAGGTTTCACCTGTGGGAAAGGATAAACTTCTTATTAAGCCGCCATCTTTCCACTGTCCTCACCAATGTAAGATCCTCATTAGTTAATGAGCACCACAACCCGCTGAGTTAGCTGAAGTGATTGTCATCAACGTAAGATCCTTCTCAGGATAAGACCACCACAGCCCTGTGAGTCATCTGATACAGTTCATTTTCCTCACTGTAAATGGGAACCATAAATACTGAGGTTCTGGCTGCCTTGTGGCTTTTTGATCCCCACTGGCCATCCCAGATTCCCATTGCACCCCATTGTGTCACTTGCTCTTCGTTTTCACCATGAGCCATAACACCTTAGAGGAAACGAGAGACTCAGTGCAGGGGTTTCTGACAACTCATAGGCACTAAGCTTGTGAATTTAGGATGATCATGTTTTTCCATATAATGTATCAGTATCTTATTCCTTTGAATCATTTTGACTGAATTTAATAGAAGGTTGCTGTATATAATTTTGACTTTCATATAAGAAAATATCAAAATATGTGGACTGCATCAATTTTAAGGTTTGGGGGCTTAGGTAAGAATGTGAGATTCTGGTTCTATTACTGTAATCGTGAATCTTTCAGTTATCTTTTCACATATATGAGCACTTACTGTGTACTATACTGTACCCAATGTCAGCTAAAAGTTTGGCTGGAAGAATTTTAGTTTGGTGCAGAAATTTTAAAAATTTCAAACATTAATAAAATGTGATGAAAGCACAGCATGACATTTTACCCCAAGAATTAGATATGTGGCAGAGGGGAACAGATTGGTTAATCATGAAAGAGTTCATGGAAATTAAAAAGATATTTCAACCAAAATATAAACTAGGGTAGATGAGACAAAAGAGGTAAATTCCTCCGCATGTGGGATCACGCGGAGGCATTGTAGCACACACCTGTAATCCCAGCACCCTGGGAGACTGAAGGAGGAAAATCCCAAGGCTAGCCTGAAAGCTTAGGGATTTAGAAAGGCCATGTATCAAAATTTAAAAATAACAAAAGGGCCCAGTGTAAAAGCCCTGGGTTCAATCCCCATTGGAAGAAAGTCACTCTTTCTTTAACCCAATCTGGTGTTCTGGTTCTTTATTTTGTTGCAACCAACTCAGTCACAACCAGTTTCAGTTCACTGCAGAGTGACCTGCACACACTGGCTCCTTTCCAGACAGGTAAGCATCGTGGAGAATGAAAAGGTGGTGTGTGATGTTTGTAAGAGATTCACAACAAAGTACCTTGAGACTGTAGGACAAAATGCATTAGAAATAGAAGCGTTTCCCTAAATAGAGTAATTACATTTCATTATTATGTCCTACAGCAATAAGGATACACAAATTTTACATACACAGACAAACCATAAATTTGCTATAAACCTCCCTTGTCTTCTCTGTCTGATCCTCATCTGTACCCTCTAGTTTATGGTCACCCTTTCTCAGAAAGAATCTTTGATTTTTAGTGGCAATAAGATAGAGCTTGGGTGAATAGGGAAAAGAATAAGAAATAGATGTTAGTGTAGATGAAGAACTAAAGAGAGATGTTTTGGAGAAATCTTTTTAAATAATAAATAACATATTTGCAGGTTTAAGGAAATGTCTGTTCATATACATTTACATGATTTCTTTTAAAATGTACATTTTTAAAGCATATTTATACACACATGGAAATACCTTTCATACTGTTAACCTTTCACTTTGAGGAATAAAATTGGGGTGGGTGGCTGAAACTTAAATACTACTTTGTGTCCTTTTTGCAACAAACATGTATTAACTCTATATAAACCAATGAAATTGTTAAAGGCATAGATTCACAGGAGGAAAAAAGCCCAACCGTGGAATTTCATTTTCCTACACGCACACACACACACGCACACACACACACACATAATCATCGAATCTTACAACTGAAAGAAGCCCAGGAGACCTTCCTCCCATAAGCCCAGACAGAGCTGTGACTAACCCATCCAGCAGATGGTTGTATGTTCTTTTTTTCAAATGTTCTTCAGGAATGGAGAGATTCCCATGGTAGTCTATTCTTGGGTTCAATTATGCTTCCTCTCTTGAAATTTCCGCTTCTGAAAAATCGATTCCCCAAGCTAAAAGACAATGTTAGTGAAGGATTATTTTTAGTTATTATTCTGAAGCATAAGAGTTGAATGATGAAGGGTAAAAAATTCAGAGACTAAGATGAGTGCCAAGCAGAAATGATCTGTTGAAGGACTTCCAAGTGACCTGCTAAAAGTTATAGCATCTGAGACATTTGTAAGTACTGGAGGGAAGAGTCTGACAGCAGACTGGATGGGTTTATAACTGTGACTAAAAGCAGAAGTCTCCAGAGTCTTGGCTTAATTCCATCATACTGTACCTGCATGGTCTAGCATCAATCAGAGGAATGAAAGGCAGCTACTAATTCTAATCTAAAGAGTCTTTATAGGTAAGTGAAGGAATTTCACAATCTTATAATTCAGGGAAGACACCAAAAAGCTTATTAAATTCTCTAAATGTATTCCTGAAGACTAGCTACCAGGGTCTTCTTCTGTATCTATGAAATACTCTTAGGATATATTTTGGCTTAGAACATATATACTCTACAAATACCCCAAGAAAAAAATTTTTAGTGACTGTATTGCATGTCTAAGGACAAAATAATGGCTTAAAGATGAAAGGGAACCTCAAGGCCTTGAGGTCACTTTAGACTTGACCTTGATTAAATCACACTCATTTTAAAGACTGAATTGTTCATTGCTATTGTGTAAAGATTGTGAAATATTTTGGCAAGTTAATATTGATAAACATAACATTGTAACCTGACTTAACTATATACATTTTGTATAAATATTTCAAATCCAAGCTGAATAAAAACATTTTATCTTCAAGCATAAAGAGGAAGCAGAATTTTTTCTTTTGTAAATGTAAATCAATATAACTTATAGTTAAGATATACAAATTATACATCCTTATATGATAATGTAATGTTTTGATGTATAGGTACATCATGTAATATTTAAATTAGATTAAGCATATCTATTGCCTTAAATAGTTGTCATTTCTTTGTGATGAAAACTTTCAATACACTATTTTCTGGCTTTTTGAAATGTATAGTTCATTTCAATTCCATTGTCAGGTACAATGAACACTATTCTTACCTAGTAAAAAATATCAAGTGCTAACTATTGTAAATGTAAAGAAATATTATTTTACTTTCATATTATTCTCCTGTTAGAATTGTAATATTGTATTTTTCACCTGGTAAAGGAAAAGTTACACAATATTGTTACATATTACAAGTAAAGAAATAAAGATACCACCCTTGAAGCTTACAAGTAAGATCACAGTTCAAAAGGATAGCTACAGGACAAGCTTTATAATGAACATTGATGCAAAAATTATCAATAAAATACTAGCAAACAGAATGCAGAAAATCACCAAGATAATTATACACCATGACTAAATGGGATTTATCCCAGGAATGCAGGGATAGTTCAACATATGCAAATCAAGAAATGTAATATATCACATCAACAGAACCAAAGACAAAATTCACATGATCATCTCAACTGATGCAGAAAAATCTTTTGATAAAGTCCAACACTTGTTCATGGTAAAAAACATTACAGAAAATTGAAATAAATAGTCTCTACTTCAATCTGATAAAACCCATCTATGATAAATCAACAACCAACTTCATTCTCAATGGACAAAAACTGAAAGCTTTCACTCTAAAATTAGGAACAATAGAAGGATTCCACTGTCACCACTCCTATTCACTATAGCTCTGGAAACATCCAGAGCAATTAGACAAGAGAGAGAAATAAAAGGAGTAAGGAGAGGAAAGGAAGAAGTTAAACTGTCATTATTCACAACTGACATAATACCCTAGGTAGAAGATCCCAAAAACCCCACCAGGAGACTTCCAGATTTCATTATCAAATTCAGTATGGTAGCTAGATACAAAGTCAACACTCAAAAATTAATAGCATTGCTGTCCACAAACAACAAACTCACTGAGACAGAAATCAGAGAAATCACATCCTTCATAATAGCATCAAAAAACAAAAGAGAAAAATACTTAGGAATCCATCTAACAAAGTAAAAGATCTATAAAATGAAAATTATAGTACCCTGAAAAAGGAGATTAAAGAGGATATCATTGGAACGGATTAGAAGAAGCAGACACAACTAGAAACACATTTAGCCACCATATCTTTGACAAAGGGGCCAAAGAAGCATGTTCACTGGAAGAAAGACAGCCTCTCTAATAAATGTTGCTGGAAAAACTGGCTCTCCACATGCTGAAGACTAAGACTAGACCCATGTCCATTAATGTGCACTAAACTAAAGTAAAAATGGATCAAAGGTCTAAATATTAAAATAGAAACATTAAATCTACTGGAAGACAAGGTAGGTAGAATCTGAAAGTTATAGCGGTAAGTCAGGAGTTCATGAACAAAATGCAAACCACATGAGAGGTACCTCAAAGAATCGACAACTGGAATCACATTGTATTAAAAAGTTTTTGGATGTCAAAAGAAATACCAACAGAATGAAAAGAAAATCCACAGAACGGGAAAAAAATGTATCTAACAGTCTCCTAGACAAAAGACATATCTAGAACATATAATCAACATTATGCCCCTCAAATTCCAAGACCCAGTCCATAAATGGGCATCTGAATTGAACATGCATTTTTCAGATTAAGAAATGCAAATGGCAAATAAATGCTTAAAGAAATATTCACCATCACTGATCAATCAAGAAATGTGAATTAAAACAACACTGAGATTCCATCTCACTCCAGAAAGAATGGCTGCCATCAAGAAATCAACCAATAACAAATGTTGGTGAGGCTGTAAGGACAAAGGAACCTTTCTCCTTTCTGCTGGTGGAAGTGTATAATGATACAACCACTGTGAAAATCAGTGTTGATGGTCCTCAGAAAACTAGGATTGGAGGCCCCATTCAATCCAGCTATCCCTTTCTGGATATTCCCCCAGAAGAACTGAAAACATCATGGCACAGTGATATAATGGCACCCATGTTTATAGCAGCACAATGTGTAACAACTAAATCTTAAAAACAACCCAAATGCCCATCAACTGGAATGGACAAAAAGATGTGATACTTTTAAACAATGAAGTGTTACTCAGCTACAAAGAAGGGTAAACTTGAGGCTTTTATAGGTAAATGAATGCGATTTGAGACCATACTCATAAGTGAAATAAATGAAACTAAAATGTATAAATATTGTATTGTCTCTCTAGTGTAAAAAAAAAATGACTGAAAGTGTAATAAGATCCAAAATGTACAATAGATGTTGTGAAAATGAAAGGGAAAGAAAGTGTTTAAAAGGAAAAAGCAACTGGGATAGGGAAAAGGAGAAAAGGAGGAAAGGAAGAGATTATATATATATATATATATATATATATATATATACATACATATATATGTACATATACAAGATAGTTAACAATACTCTTAATATCTGTAAGTTCATCAGTAAGAGCAGTCTGTGCTTTCATTTTGATCATTTTTTTCATGCCTAAAGTTTGAAATCTGAGCAACTACTTCTAAACTAGCAATATGCAGTGTATTAACTAGTGTTAATTTCCTATTTTTTTAACAAAATTCTGCATCATTTCTATTCTCTTTTTGTTCTGTTTTTAAAATAAATTTTAAAAAAAAGTTAGGACTTGGAGGCCTAGGAAACTGGACCTTCATTTTTTACCATTCCAGACTTATTATTTGCTCAGTTGGTGAATCATGAGGTCAAATAATTAGCCAATGTAAATTTAGGAGTACTATTTAGAATTACCAAGATGTCACAACCCTTTTACATCCATGTAAAACTATCCTTTTCCTTCTTATTCATTATTTCAGTTGTTCTCAACAAGGGAGGCAGCGGACAATTTTAACTCATCAAGAGCATTTGGCGATCCTGAGATATGTTCTGTAGTCACATCGTGGGGAAGAGTACAGCCAGCCTCAGGTGGGTAGGGGCCAGGAATGTGGAGCAATGCACAGAACAGTCCCTCCCGACCCGGAAAAGTAAGAATAGAGCCCACATGTCAAGGGCCATAGGGTTAAAGACCCTATTTCTTTTGTTCCTTGAAGAATCAAAAGTCTTTTCATTTGTTGTTCTCCATCTAGGAAAGTCTCATTGCCTAGATCTCCATGAGACCAATGTCACAAATCAAAGTAATTTCACCACAATTCTACCCAAAACTTTATACCCCTAATTCCCAGTCCAGTTTCTTTCTGCATCATCATATTTTGTTTACTTCTTGACATATTCTACTTATCACTTGCCTTAGCTGTTTACCACTGTATCTGTTGTGAACAGAAAAACTCTTGACAGAAAATATTCTCAATAACATATACAGTAAGAGTGACTATGTACATGTTTATATTCATTCCCAGTGATTTTTTTATTTAAAGAGAAACAAAAGCATGCAAAGGGTAGAGAGAATACAAAATTCAAAAAAAAGATAAACAATAAGAAATCACTAGTTAATAAGTTACATATTTTCCTTTTAGAAATAGTTGTTCAAGTTACAAAATTAAAGCATACAAAGTAGATAGTCAAACAGTGAGAGTGTAAACAGCTACGCATGCATGAATCTCTACATGTATTTCTATCCTTTCTGTATTAGAGGGGAAAAAAAACCTAGCAAGACAAAACAAAACAAATTCTATAAAAACATGAAACCAAAAAGTCATATAAAACCACAGTACAAGGTGATGTACAATGATTACTGTGTTGTTTCTTATTATCTTCAATAGTCATTCCCAATGATTTTTGAGGTTAGCTAGCTAAGCTTTTATCCAGGAGCAATATTCATAGCTAAGAGTTATTATATACTTGCTATAGAAAAAATGTACTCTCTAAGAGCTTTGCATGGATTACTTCACGTCTCACAACTCAGTGAGGTCAATGCTGTAGCACTTTCCATTTTGTGTTATAACCTGTGATGGCCAAAATGTTAGTACTTGAATAGGCAAATTTCACCCAGAGTAGGTGCTCTTAATCAAGATGCTTGAGCTTTGAAAGTATGAAATATTAGACAAATTTTGTCTAAAGGACACATGTGCCTTCCCATGGGAGTGACCCACACCACAGCCAGATAAATTTTGTTCAACTCATTTTAGTTCAAGGGAAAATTCTGACACGTGTGCCAGTGCTGTGTTCAGTGATACTGAACAGTCGGAGATGGATGATTTCGTAGCTTCTGATAAAACATAGTCCTTAGTGCTTCTCTGGCACATGACAACCCGTCATTCTGCATACTCTCAGGACACACTTATAGAATGAAAAGCTGACCAAACGGAACTTAGCTGTTTTCTCATCTTAATTGTCATTAAATTACATACAATGTATATATCATGTTTGCTTTGGTACAACAGTTTACATATAATGGAACAACTAAAGTGCTAAAGGAAGAGTTTGCACTAAAAATTATTTTCATATCTCAGGTCTCTCACATGCATTTTAAGTTAAAAAATTCTCTCTCTCTCCTGCTGTTGCTTATAAATACGCTTCACAATTATATTGAATAAAGTTCTAGTCTGTTATTTGGAAATGTAAAACAGGCACAGGAACAAATTCACAGCAGGGTAACAATTTTCTTTTTCTTTTAACCTCTTACAAATGCCAACTCACCATTCCCTAAATTACTCTTTGGAGAAAATAAAAGCAATACCGTTAAAACACACTGTGTTTTAACCCCTAAGTGTGCTACCAGGAGGGAAGCCGTATAATCTCTCTCTCTCTCCCTCTCCCTCTCTCCCTCACCCTGTCTCTCTCTCCTCTCTACCTCTCTGTCTCTCTATCTCCCTCCCTCTCTCTTTCCCTCTCTTCTCTCTCTCTCTTTTCCTCTCATTGTCACACTCTTGCTCTAACTCTCTGCTCTCTCTTGTTTTCTTTTCCATTAAAGAGCATGAATGTATTCCATGATCTATGCCTTTACCCAAAGAATCCTGTTATGTGAGAAAGATCAAACCACTTTCCTGAACACATGCAAAATCTTTCAAATGCATGTGACCACCATATCTTATATAAGAACACCTAGCAGATTACTTGAACCAAGTATTATCAAAATTTTTTCTTTTTTTATTCATTTCAAACAAAAGAAATAGAATAATGAATTATAGCCTTTGACTCATGCATACACTCCTTTATCATCTATCCCTTCTTCCTTCTTCAAAGAGCAAGCTATGCTAACCATGTTTGTCATTCTAAATTTCTTCTATCTAGACTTTCCTAGCATCTAAATGCTCTTGTTATTGGAAAATTTACTCTTTTGTCAGGATTCAGTGATTTTTCTATGATTTAATACAAGATTTCTATACTAGAAAAAGGAGAAGTATAAACATTTCTTTGAACAAAAACTTTTAATTTAGTAATAATTTTTTAGTGCTTGAGTTGTTTATAAAAGGCTTTCCTGTACATTCTTATTTGCTAGTCAAAATTTATCTCATTTTATTCAGAAGAAAGTTGATATGGAAGACAATATTACATGGCTATATCAGCAGAACCGGAATTCCATTCAATTATTCTGACACTTCTTTTAAAACAAACAAACAAAAAATAAAATGTTTCATTTGTTTGGAAAGTAATGTGGTATTACTTTTCACTTCTTAAAATTCTTTTCATAATTTTTCCAAATATTCCACATTTATTTTTGTATACTATATAGTTCTTTCTTTTAACATTTTTTTAGTTTTGTATTAATATTTGTTTATGGTATATAGTGATTACATTCATCTTGTGGAATTTATGTACCAATTCTACATTTCCTAAATCACACAGGGATTGCTCTGAATATTACTGAGTTTAATAGGTGATGAATTTACCTACTTTATACTCCTCAATATTTGTGTGTGGATTTTAGCTAACAGTACTTTAGTGGTATAAAATGATTGTTTGTAATAATAACCTATTTTCTGCTAATAATTCATCAGGTAAACTTCACAAGGCACTTTAATCTCGGGGTTCAAGGCCATCTGGAGAAGTGAAGAGGAGAGTTTAGAGGCCTTATTTTTGAGATGTGAAACAGATGTATGGACTATATGACCTTCTCTGGCCTATTATTACAGACTTGTTGAATTTTAATGAATTAGAATTGTAAACATTAAGAAGTGAAAGCCTGACAGGAAGAAAAACTTTACCAAAGCCACACAGCACAAGACGGCAGGAGCTAATTCATTCATTGATTGATCCATACACTATGGTGATGAGGAGACAAGTTCAGATTTGTTACTGTTACTTCTAGTTATAGAACTCCCCCGAGAGAGCCTTGTGTGCTCACGGGTGGCTTTCAGAAGCTGATTGGGTCACGGAGCATTCTAGTTGAATTGGAGTCTGATCAGAAGCAGTGGATCCCTGGGATAGGGACAGGACCTGGAAGGGTGCATATCCCTCCCACATCCCTCCTTTCTCCCTCTGATTCCTGGCTGCTATGACAGAGGCAATTTTCCTAAGCCAGAGGTCTCCATCATGCTGTTTATGTCTTGGAGCCAGCCAGCATGGACGTGAGCCAAAATCCCTCTCCTTTAAGTTGTAAGAGTTGGGTATTTTGTCCTAGGAAGGATAAGAAAGTAATTAAGAAACTTACTATCCTTCAAATTAACTTTGAGCAAATCACTTACTAAATTTAAACCTCAATTTCTTAGTCTATAAAACTGGAAATATTAATAGTGCCTAAAAATGGGAGATTATAAGGAAAAAATAGAATCGAGGTATATAAAACATTCAGCATAGAAATTTTCATGGTTAATTATACTACAAATACTATTCTTATGAATAAATGACCAATATTTATAAGGTATCTTCTGTAAGTCTTTAGCTGTACTTAGGATACATGAGTGGACAGGGTGAACAATTATTTATTCTTCACCCTGGAAGAATTCAATATGGCAGCAGAGATAGTCATGGAATCAAGTGGTATCCCGTGATACAGCTTGTACCATGCTCTCACTCATATTTTTGTTGCTGTGACAAAACACCTGAGAGAAACAGTTTAAAGGCAAAAAATGTTTACTTGGTCCATACTTTCAGAAGTTTAAGTCCATGATTTCTTGATTCCATTGCTTCTGCGCCTGTCGTAAGGCAGAACTTTACAATGAGGAGGACCTGGCCTCCGGGAGCCAGACAGCTGGAGAAAAAGGAGCTGAAGGCAAGGTGTGCTCACCGAGGTCACACTTCTGTGCTCACTCCCCTCAACAAAGCCACACTCCAGAATCGCCCTCAATTCCTAAAAGTGCCATTGTATCATTAATCCATCGATGAATTAATCCACTGATGAAGTTAGAACTATGTCACCTTCTCCAAAACCCACCTGTGAACACATGAGAAATTTGAGGGTCATTTTAGACCTAAACCATATTATAAGCCCCCAAAAGAAAGATGTGGCCATCTTGACACTAAGAGAGTTAAGAAGTCTTAAAAAGACTCTAGTATTTTTAACCAATCTCAGGACTTGTTATAAACAATAAATTATTTGGACTGACTCATTTTTAATTCCATCATTTTGACTCCTTCCTCTTCTCTAGACTAGGTTAAGGTTTTATTCCTTATATCTTGAGCATATGTTATGGTACTAGATGTCATTGTATTAGATGATCTTTTCATTCATATCCAAGCTACATGAGAATGAAGGCAGGGATTCCCTACCGTCCATCATTGTAGTCCCCTGCCTGGCAGATAGAAGTGCTCCATGAATGCAAGGGTAGCCTAAAGGAAAGGAGAAAGGGAGGAAATAAAGTTTTGATGAGTTAGGTACAACCAATGTAGGTTTTTACTACAATAATGCATTTTTCTTTTTTAATAAATATGCACATTTTTCATCACTATGTAAACAGTAGAGGCACAATAGATTTAGAATGCAGGCTCAACTTAGCTTCAAATTAACCATTCATTTCTCGGGGGAAAAGATGGTTTCTGGAGTTGGTTCTACCTGTATTCAGAACCTGCTTTTCCAGACACTATTAGTTACTTAGCTCTGAGACACAGTTATCTTATCCACAAGGTGTAAAGGGTGGCAATGTCACAATGCTGATAAGTTTACTACCCTGTTAGATTGCACAGCATGTAGAGGATTATCTATATACAATGTTTGCTATTATTAAGAACTTTGCAATGACTTCTAATAAGATAAAAAGTTTGAAAACCTTAAAAAAGAATTAACAGGCCACAATTGATGAAGTTAATACCTCTGGGGCAATGTGGTAACCTTAACAGTGAAAAATCAAGATTTCCAAAACAATATAGCAACTCTTTTCTTCCTATTTAAATTATTCCCTGTAGTCACTTAATAGACCTGCAAAAAGGACTAAAATAGAAAAACAAAATACTTCTTAGCAAGGCACTAATCATTTGGAACTTTCAATTGAATGTACTCTGAGTATAAGAAGGTAAAGCTTTGCAAAAAATGATAAATGAACATGCAACACCAAGAATTTGGATTAAATTTGATTTTTCATACATAGAAATTTTAAAATTAGTTACATTGTCTGGAAGAAGTCATAAAATGATAAAGAACTACCATGGATCTAACAATATCCTTAATGTGTTATCAATTTGTTAATCACATCAGCACATCTTAACATTTGAAAAAATAATAGGGAATTTATTCAGGATCTGAGGGAATTGCAGGTCCTGGAGTATCAGAGAATTCCTTAATCTCTTCTGCTAAATTGGGATCACTGATGCACATTAAATAAATAGTGAGGAAATTCGGGTCATATATGAAGTGTAAATGTCTACTTTTGTAAATTTTAATCAAGGGGACTTTTATTAGATAATCTGGAAGATGAAAAAATAGTAATGACTTTCTTTTCTAAAACTGATTTTACTGTCTACTCTGCATTATACAGTGTCTTATTTATTGAGGTTATGCACCATGTAATTTTATTTATTTATACATATATTTTATACTTCCATACAGAACAATATTGTTTTCATTATAAACTCATCTCAACAATTTAGCTGAAAGATCTTTATAGTATTTTATTTACTTTATATCCCTAATAATCTTTGGTAAAGAATAGTAGAAAAATAAACATATTTTTAGTTGATGAGCTAGTTGGTATTTTAATGTTGTCAAACATTTTATGGAAGTGTTAGATCAAAACACAGTTCTAATTTGCAATAGAAAGTGTGTTGTGAGGAAAGGCCTTATCCGTTAGCTGTAGCTGATCTTTGGCTTGAGGAAGACAGAAGGACTAGCTGGCTGGATCCACATAGCTCGCAGTCAGTGTGGTATCTCTTCCTTATATGCCCACAGCTGCCAAATTAGTCTCCTTGCAGTAATGATCCCCGCATTAGCATTAGTTAATGAACTGAGAGGAACTGCAGGTACCTCCAGCCATTAACTGCTTCCTTTGTAGCTCTGTGCATTTGCAAGTTTTCTCTCTTCACAGAATCTGATGGCAGCCATCTAAGGGGCCTGCTGTGAGGCAGATTGCAGAGAGGCAAATCTGTGTGAGGTAGGTTCTCCTTTGCCAGAGCCAAGAAGCTCATGCTTTAAGTATTAATTAAAGGCAAACTGAACTATTCTGGGGCAAAGTTGGGGCACTCTTAGCCAGGAAGGCAGCCATCTACTCCATGTAACTGGAGCTATCACGGGTTCTTCTCCATATGTCAAGTGAGTAGGATTCTAAGGGCAACACAACTATCAAGATTTAGGAAATGGGATGTCACTCCAGGTTTGAAAGAAATTCAATAGCTCCAAAGTGGACAAAGGCATGCAAAACACATGAAAAGTAGCCCTATTTCCCATGCAGATATAGACAGATATTAAAATGAAAACTTTCAGAGTGGGGATAAAAGATACCACAAAAATGATCAGTTCTTTCTCTTAAACAAGACTTACTATATTGCTAAAGATAAGAGTTTGAATCTATGAATAAAAAAATTAAAAAGCACTTTAGAAGTCTGAGATTATATCTTTAAAAATTAAGACATTTTTGCTACTGCAACACTTGTATCTGTGGGGTGTGTGACCTCTGGAACCCAATATACTTCATGGGTTGAGAACCACATCTGTTGGAATCTGGAGAAATCTGGATACTAAATAGTTTATTGGACCAAACATGAAGCCCTACAATAACCAGATATTAGTATTTTGAAATTTTGCTATTTCCAAAGTATTTCTCAATGTTTCTGGGTGAAAATTCTTTCAAGCAGGTGTTTATAATATTTCTAAATAGTTTCTACCTTTTTTTATTCTGTGGCTCATGACTTTTGGTCCATTGCTGGAAAATTTTACAATCTTTTTGTCAATATACTGTTTCTTCTCCCAGTTAGAGTTGAACTAATTCAAAACCATCCTCAGGTGTTTTGGGGCAGGTAAGGAATTCATAGAAGTGACACAGTAAGAGATTGTAGGAGAAAGTGTGTAGATCTTTTAAAAAGGAAAAGTCAGGAGTTTTGCTCCTGTAAGTTGCTATATCTAGGATAGTTCAGGTGCCTGACATGCCAAAGGCTTACTCCGAGTAGAATCATCATGTTTTCTCAAGGAGTAGCACACCCACCTCAACAACTGGAAATGGGCTAGTTGTTCACTCAGTTGAATTGTTCTTCTGCTCTCACAACCAGACTAGGTTCCCCATCCTTTCTTTTAGGTAAAGTCATCTAACTGCATTCTAACTATGGAATATAGGAAAAAATAAAATTTCCCACCTTCTTTCACTATAAGCCACCTGAAGAAATTTTCAAGGTACTTCCACCACGCATTCTGGATTTCCTATGTGAATGATGACTGAATGGGAAAGGCACATTTTGGCTACTGTTTGAATAGTAAGTAATTTTATACTTTCTCAGGACACTTAAGTTTAGGGGTGATATGTTAGAGGACAGCCCAATCTAATATCTGCTGATTCTCTGAATCTCAGTTACTTATCAGTAAAATAAGAACAATATTTTTATAGTAGTCTAAAAATTAGAGACAAGCACTAAACAGATCTGGATCAGTGTGTGCTACATAAAAGGAGTCTAAGAATGGAAGTGATTTACAAAACTGTAGATCCCTTAGGCTCCTTCATAATGAGGATAATCTTCATTTCTCTTTCAGTTGAAGTTGTATATTAACTTGCGAAGATAAGACCGGAAGGCCGGCACTTATTCTTGAGAATGTGTATAGAATATAAGCCTTACATAGTTCTGAGTTTGTCTTGATGCACTTGCACCATTGTCCTGCTGAGGAGATAGATGAAAGGAGTAATTAAAATATGAGTGTTATTGTGAATTTTAGCAGTCAGACCCTACCTGCATAACTCCCATAACTTGGAAGGAGGACCTGGGTATACAGACACAGAGATAAGTTGTATGGTTTAAAATGACTCACCAGTGTCTTATGTTGGAGATGAGGTGTGGTCAGATGGGGTGATCCATAAGAGGTGTGACTTGAAAGGATACATTCTTTTTCCCAGCACCTTTCCTGTCTCTGCTTCCTGGCTACCAAGATGAAAGCAGCCTTTCTTTACCATTCCATTTTGCCTGGTCATTTCTGCCTTAGAGCCAGTGGTCGATGGGCTGAATGCACAGAAACTGCAAGCCAAAAATAAACTTCTGTTCTTTTTTTCATATGCCATGCATTTTATCCCAGTGACAAGAACACTACTAAAGCAGAAATTTGTACCAGAGAAGTAGTCATTGTTGTAACTATATATGATCATGTGTTCTAAAAGCCTTTGGAAGTTGTTTGTAAGAGGAGTGTGGAAAAGTTTGAAGATCCTGGCTAGCGAATGCTTAGAATACTCAAAGTTGATGGGAGAGTCTTGTCTGAATTTAGACAGTCAGAATGATAAAGAGCAAAGAGTAGGCTCAGGAGATTGCAGCTGGGAACAAATACTCCGTGGGCAGTTGGACTACAAGTCATAATAATTACACCCTAACAGAAAATTTGTCTTCATTTCCCCCATATCCTGAAACTTTGTGGGAGACTGAGATTAAAGAGAGTGGAGGAAACTTCAAAGCAGCTAATTTCCATGCTGCAGCATGGATCTTTCTGTCTGCTTTAGTCAGATTTGCAGTAAGAATCAGGAGCAAACAGCTGAACTGAATGATTTGAAAAGCATGCAGTTTCTCAAGAAAAAAGAAATACCTGTAAAGATGGGGCAAAAGACAGCATGGTTTCTGAAAAGATTAGCACTTTTAAAAATCCAAGAACTTTGTACAGGGACAACATGGGGCATCTCAGAATTTAGCAGGCATCACCCATGACAGACTCAAGCAGACAAAATCGAACATCTTTCATTTAATGAGGGATTCTCTCGGATACCTGCTCACTAGGGTCACCTAGGGGAATGAATCCTTTAGCTGTGCCATCCAGGTGCTCACAGTGCATGACAACTACATTCTGAGAGATACCAGCTACTGCTCAGCCTGGCAGCTGACCTTGGCATGATCAGCTTTTCAGGCATGGAAAGCACAAAACATATAGGGTCAAGAAGGCTTTCACCCAGATTTTTCAAAATTTTAAAAATTTTTGCCTGAGAAATCAGGCAAAAATGTGTGACAGTATCACAGTTCCTGCCAAAGTCCCATGAAAGTTGAATCTGTGAAGATGTAAGAATGAAGTAAAAGGGTCAGGGGAGACCCCAGCAATCTGGAGATGACAGGAACATAGGTATTCTGCTAAGAAAAGCTGTAGGCAGTGACCAGAGCCAGTCTAAGACAGAGCTTTTGTGGTCTGCAAATGGTAAGCCCACAGAGGGAGGTCTGCCCAAACAACATGAAGCTCACATCTCACCATTACCTGCATTGGGTGGTATTCATAGCTACAGGATTTAATGTTCCCCTGGATGGGTTGTTAATATTTTGCTTTGGTCCAGTTTCTTTCTATATCTCTATTTCTCCCTTTTGAAACAGAAATCCTGAGCCATTGTATGTTGGAAATATTTAAATTTCTCTTAGACTTTTACAGAGGCTAAGAGATCACCTAGAATCTCAGAGATGTTGGACTTGGACTTTTCAGCAACGCTGGAACTGTTATGACTTTGGTAACTCTCAGACATGGATTGAATGCATTTTACACACTCCATGGACATGAATCTTTTGAGGGTCATGGTGAATGTTATAGTTTAGATCTAAAAGATCCCCCAAAAGTCTCATGTTCTGAGGTGGTATCTGGTTGGAAGCAGTGGATCACCCGGGGGTGTCACATGGAAGGGTATATTCTTGTCCTCTGCTCCTCCCTCCTCTTTCTGCTTCCTGTTTGCCATGGTGTGCGCAGCTTTCCTCTGCCATACTACTTGCCACATCATTTCTGTCCTTGAGTCAGCCATTTGTCCATGACCTGAATGCGCAGAATCTGCATGAAAATATGCCTCTGCTTTAGGTGCCAGTGTTGGGCAATTTGTCCCCGAATAAGAAAATGACTGAGACATAAATATAAGAAGAATCTAGCATAAGAATTAAAAGCTGGGTTTTGATATCTATAGAAACTCAACATCGCTTGTTGGTCTCAAGCTCTTAAGTGACACCAATGTATAAGAACAGAGAGAATTTTAAGTTTTTCCCTAAGTTAAAAAGAACATGGGACTTACTTGCTTGAACTTAAGAAAATGTGAAACTCGTTAAACTTCAGCAACTCAGAAGGGCTGTCGAGGATACCAGTGAGCATAGTCTATCAGGACCTCATCTTTAAAGATAATCTTTTCATTACACTTCGATAACTAATGTATAGTATATGATGTAGAAAAAAACTTTGATATTTATTAACTGATTGAATGGATGAATGAATGAAATAAAGTCTATATGTCATGCTAAAGTACTCCCAACCATTTACATGGAGAATGGAGAATGGAAAGGACCAACGTTAGATTACATGCACTGATATATTGTTACTAGCTATATGTGCTCTTGGCTAATGAAGGGGTAAATAGAAGTGTTGAATTGACCTGAATTATAGAAAAATCATTCATTTCAAAATTTAGGTACTTAAACCCATATAAGGTTGCTTCTAAACTAGCCTAGTTATATAGTTTTCTATTCTATTAGAAATATTTCCAGGGAAAAAGATTCAATGAGCTACCTTAATAAATGACTGTAATATCTGACCAACTTGTCAGGCTACCTCCTTTCCCTTGAAGCTATTTCTCCTTGTTCTGTCCTTTGTGGCAATAGGAAATAGCTAATAACTACCATTCAAAGATTTTTCAAGGTAAATTGTAGAAGACACAATCCCTTCTTCCAAAGAGCATGCAGTCTACCAAAAAAAGAACAAATGCATTAGCTATGCTTCAGTGAGAGAGAACTATAAGGCACATTAACTGATTCTTCCTATGTGGTAGCAAAGTGTGGTACACTGTGAAGAGTTCATTGTTTCTCCATAAACCAACATAATTTTTCATGCTCTTATAGGCATCCAGGTAAATAATTTAAAAGGATAGAAAACACAGACAACTTGAGATCTGTTTTTAAAAATTTCTCATTTAAGTTATTTGGCCTCTATTATAACTTTATTCAAGTAATTAATATATAAACCTGAAGTACACATTTATATATGTATTGATACATATATAATATATATATATATATATATGAATTTAAAAGAAGAAATAATTTTGATCAAGGAATAGGTTTGTTTTGCACACAGCTAATACTCAATATAGTTAAGTTTCTCCTCTCTTTTCAACTGTGTCTTGGTACAAATTAAACAATGGTAGTCTAGAACCTACCAACATTTGAGGTTGCCATTTTTAATTCTCATTATTGATATTAAATGGGTGGAGCTACTGGCTGACACTTACAAGTTAGTCTTAATTTGGTATCAGCATAGTCAGGAATTCTGTCAAAGTGAGGCACCACCGGGTACCTTGTTAGTCTCACAGTAGGTTCAATGAGTAGTGATGCACTAGGGAGTAGATTCCATACTATGAACCAGAAGTCCATTCCTTCAAGAAAGTTCAATCCCATAGAGGAAAGCCTGGATGCTGATGATGGAGACCAAGTAATGACAAAAGGTCAAAACCAAAACCTTTGCTTCTAACAAATCTTAAACAGCAACAACAACAACAAAAACTTCATCAAAATTCAGAAAGGGCAGCTCTATAGCAGAGATGCCAAAACCATCAATATTTTTAAATTAAAGGCAACAAGTGGCAAGCCTCAGTCTAGGTAATAATTAAGTTTGATATTGAACTTCATCTTTGCTTTGAGCAGGAAAGATTCTGTATTCAAAGTCTGGTCTGGAGACAAGACTGGCTAATGTTGGGCAAGTGCAAACACTTGGCTGTGGAGCATTGCATTTAAACTAAACAGGAAGGGGGTCGACAGCTCTCCCAGCCCAGCCAAAGTTGACATCTAATCTTGCTATATTCATTAGTCTCAATCTTTCTTCCTCTAGAAAAGATCTAATAAGGGATTTGAGTTTTCCATCTTCTTTTCCTTTTACTAGACCTCTGATGGAGCTATTAATGAGTGTGACATAGCCAGGGGGCAGGAAGCCTTATAGAAGAATAGATGAAACAGATGGCAAAGCTAATCCACAAACTGGATAAGGCCATTAAGAATCCACTCATCATCACTATTAAACATTCACGAGGAGGTTTTTCTGCACGTTAACTTGACAGTATAATATGAGTCACAGCCTTTCTGGGGCTCAGTTTCAATATCTGTAGAATGTGGAGTTTGGAATAGCTCAGAAGTCATTAAATTTGCTTGGAGGAGTGCTAGGATTCTAAGATGGCCCTTAAAGTCACCTGAAGCAACAAAAGGAAGTCTCAGACCTCTACTTTAACCAGGCTATGCTGCATTTATATGAAGTGTTTGCAGTTATGCTGCAGTCATACTTCTTCTGTGGCAAAAGAGGAAGTCCCAATGCTGAAATAAAGTTTATAAATTACTGGGAAAGGAAAATGGTAAAGACATCTTTGCTTGCAATCTGGGATTCCGTTTTGAACAAACACTGGAGCTCCCATCCATAGTTTCTTTCCTGTCCAGGCAGGCATATATGGTTAAGCAAGAAAAAGACAGATTTCACTCCATTAAAGACAATGCTTGTCATATAGCCTATGCTCATCTTAAAAAAAATCCATCTGATGGCTAAACTCCTACTTTCCAGAGGACATAAAATAGATAATAAATCAACCTAAAAAATAAAATTTGAAATCATGCAAAAATAAATCATGCTTATATTTTCCACTGGGACATACCAAAGCTTCAATTTTGAATTAGATAAAATAAAATGGTGAAGGGTCATCTACTTAGACATAGGTCAGGGAATGTTTCAGAAGGTGTAGTGTGTGCTTGAATTTTGAGGAAAAAGGTTGAAGACAATTGAGAATGTCTACGTCTTCACCCATTTCTACCTCTCATTGTCTCTTTTACTCCCTTTCTCATTTTCATTTCAGGAGAGTTGGCCGCTTTGAACATAAGGTTAAAAATAAGATTTTCACTGAACTCTGACCCATTCTAGTGCTTTAATACATTTTATATTAAGCAGAATATTTTTTGCTTAAAATTCAATTCATTGTACATGTGTTTAACATCTGAATCTCATCAGGTTCTCTGTCTACACACACATACATATCACACATTGCACATCATACTCTTTTTGTATCAGGAGCAATCAATATGAGAATATTTCTGAATCCTAATAGTATCATATGCTCATTCAAAAGAAATCAGACATGCAAGCTGAAATACTACATGGTTCCTCTTCTGTGAGAACCCCAAGACATAACTAAAGAGCAAAATAAAATACAGATAATAGGCATTAGGAAGACAGATCTTTAGCAAATGGGAAAGGGGCCAAAATACAGTCAGGAAATGAAGAAAAACTTGAGATGTGTTTTATATATGTACCAACTCATGAAAAGGAATGTAAAGAATTGAAAAAGAAGTTGTACCTAATATTAACAGCAACAAAAAGAAAGAAAATTCAACCACTCCTATTTCTGTCTTTCAGAAACATGCAATATTTAATTTATATTTCCAGAATATTAAATCTAACCATTAAGATATCTATGTGAACATCCTACTAAAATGGGATTCCATTGTGCATTTGCTCTTTTTTAACATGATGTTTTCATGTCAGTGGTAAACTGCAAGCACTTCCATGATGTAGACCTGGGTCTGATGACATTAGTTTTGAAAATGACATGGAAGTTTTATTTTTTTCCTGAAAAAGTATATTTCTGGCCTGGCAATTCAAGCCAATACAAATTGGGAAGCTACTGGAAAGTAGTAGACTACAGATCAGAGCAGTTCTTTTATAAGAACTAAGGAAACAAGGTGAAAGATCACAGCACACAGTGGTAGCATAATAAAAAAAAAGTCTTGATGAAAGTAGGGAGAACAATTTTTTACATTACCCACATAAGCTTTACCTGAGCCCCAGACAGTGTAACATGGAATGACATACTGTCTACTTGGGGGAAAGGGAGAGTAGTGAGCATAGGACTTTGCCTTAGACCTTAAACAGCGTACTCACTCCAGTGAGACTCAGCACCAGACCAACCACATGCAGCCTTAGACTCCAGTTTGGTATATAAAGACTAAATCTCCACATCTACTCTTGTGTGAGGTAGGACCACAAAGGCCTAGCTTAAAACTGGCATGGAAGACTTATTCTTCAGCATGAACCACTACTTTGCCAGTGTAAATAACCTGGGGCTCTAGACAACCATTAGAAGACTTCAGCAGTCCAAGGCCTCAGGCACACTGCAGTGTAAGGCCTGTCACAGTGGCCCTGATCTTAGTGACTACACGAGACAGCCTGCCTAGAATCTCCATAGAAGTGACTGGTGATAGGCTTTTCTAGACAATGCCAGTTTGTGTAGTTTATAATATGTATCTACTTTTCAAATGCATATATGTTAATGCATGGACTCAAAAGTGAAGAAAAATCAGAAACACATATACAAAAGAAATAAAATAAAGTGTGAGTTACCCTTAAGAAATGGCAATGTATGGAACTTCTGGTGAAGAATTTAATATGACTTTTAAGGGAGCTCAGAAAACTTCAAAACATGGGAAGAATTAATTCCATGAAATAAAGAAAGCAATAAATAATCAGGATGAGAAATTTAGTGGACAGATAATAATAATACAGAAATTCCATTAACTTTTTATTAAAAGATTAATAAAATAAAAAATATAATAGAGAGCATCAAGAATAGAATCAGGTTGGAACTTTGAGCACTTGGGAAAACAGGCAGCCTACTTGCCACCCTGGTAAGTAGCTGGGGGCCTGGCAAGCCACTGGCACATCAGGGCAAGAACTATCAGTGATTCCTGAGCTCTGCATCATGTTGGAACTTTGGGTGCTGGGAGAACAGGCAGCGTACTTGATGCCCTGGTAAGTAGCTGGGGGCCTAGCAAGCCACCGGTGCACCAAGGCGAGAACTATCAGTGATTCCTGAGTTCTGCATCATGTTGGGACTTTGAGTGCTTGGAAAACAGGCAGCCTACTCCCTGCCCTGGTAAGCAGCTGGGGGCCTGGCAAGCCACTGGCACATCAGGGCAAGAACTATCAGCGATTCCTGAGCTCTGCATCATGTTGGAACTTTGGGCACTGGGAGAACAGGTGGCCTACTGGACACCCTGGTAAGCAGCTGGGGGCCTGCCAGTGCACAGGCTAAGGATCAGACATTGATCCATTCCTCCCCTCTGCCCCTGTTAGCAAGTTGGCACCAGAGGTCTGATTATCTCTTGGGAGGATGAATGTATGCAGCGTGACAAGTAAGGGATATTTCCTTCTACCATCTCTTTGAAAGCAAATATTTTTATCACTGTTTTGCTCAGTTTTGATTAATGGTGCTCTATTCAATATTCTGTTTTTATAAGTTCGATATGTCCTTCCATTTTGCTCTACTTGATTGAAAGGACAGCTACTGTGAACAGAATGGGCTGTACTATTGTGCCTATTGCTGTTGTCCTGGTGACCTGCTGTGAGGTTCTGTGCTAGTTTCATTGCACTGAGGTCACATGGGTTTGTTCTGTCTTGTTCTGCTGTATTTTGCTAACTTCAAAAAAAAAAGTAGATAATAAAGTAACAAAATACCTCCAAAAAACTCCCAACTCCACCAAAGCTGATCCATGGAGCATGGATGATGCGAAACTCAAAAACAAAGCAACAGGATTATATAAGGTAATTAAAAAGTAAATAACAACAACAAAACAAGTCAGTAAGCTACTGAGCAACCTGAAACAGGATATAACTAAACAGGTAATTCACTTAAATAGTAAAAGGAAGAAAAGAAAGTGCTCTAGAGGATATGGCTGCATGTATGTTTTAAGTGTGTAGGATTGATAACCATGTTGCTAAGCTGTTACTGGATCATTGAACTTCTTTGCAGCCTCACTGTTTGAATGTCCACTCTATATGCTTTAATTTTGTAACTTGAACAACTATGTCTAAGAAGACAATATGTAATTTATCAACTAGTGATTTCTTACTGCTTATTTTTTTCTGAAATTCTGTATTATTTCTACCCCTTTTTCTGTTTTGCTTTTTCTCTTTAAATAAAATTTTAAAAATAAATAAATAAATAAATAAAAGAATAGAATCAGTCACATGAAGAGAACATCTGTGAACTCAAAGATAGGTTATTTAACAATACACATTCAGAGGAGAAAAAGGAATGCAAAGGAATGAAGAAAGATTTTGGAAATTATGAGATAACATCAAAACTCAAATTTTCTACACAGAGGTTCAAGAAATAGAACAGAAAGATGCAGAGGAATTACATATAGAAATAGTAACAGAAAATATACCAAATCTGAAGAAATATATAAATATCTAGACAGAAAGATCAGCAGTCTCCAAACATATTTTATCCAAGTAAGATTATCCCAAGGCATATTATGGCATTGTATCTAATATTTAAAAATTGAAGAACCAAGAAACATCTGTAACATGAGGGTGGTCCAGTATGGTCAACAGAGACCTCATAATGGAGCAGAGAAGTGTGATAATGTTTCCAAAGTTCTGGAGGAAATACTACCAACCAAGAAGACTGAACAAACCTTTCCTTCAGTATAGAAATATAAAAACTTTCATGAGCAAACAAAAGCCAATGGAGTCAATTTCTACCAGAACTATCTTACATTAAAAACTAAAAGGAGTTCTTCAAATTGTTGGAAAACAATGCTAGTGAATACCAAGAAAACAGTAAGTAGTACAAAACTCACCAGTAAAAGGAAGTATACAATCTTTCAGAATATTTTAACATTGTATGGCTGTGTGTGATTCACTTTTATTTTTAGTATGAAAGTTTAAAATAAAACTATTAAAATAATAGCAGTTACAATAAAAAGGGGTAGGCAATATAAGAAGCTATAAATTGTGTTATCAAACTAAAATTTGTGGTGGATTAGGTAAACAGTAGGGTTTTTTTCTGTTTTGCTTTGTATCACTTGTTATTTTTGCAATAAGAGTTAAGTTACCATCAGCTTAAAATAAACTGTTACGCCCATTTTAGTTTTGTAAACCTTGTCATTAACATAAGAAGAAGCCACTCATTTTTATACAATGGAATATTACTCATCTATAAAATAAGATGATCTTGAGGCCTTCATAGGTAAATGGAGACAACTTGAGACTATCCTCATTAGTGAAATAAATAATATTTATAAATATCACATTGTGTCTCTAGTGTAAAAAGTAAATAAGAACTATAAGTGTAATAAAACCAAAATGTGTAATTGCTATTGTAAAAAAGAGAGGAAAATAAAGGGCTCTAAGGGATATAATTGCATGCATGTTTGAGTGTGTAAAATAGATGACCATATTGCTGAATCTTTGTTGGATCTTTGAGCAGAACTGTTTGCAGTTTCACTGTTTGAATGTCTATTATGCATCCTTTAACTTTGTAACTTGAACAACTACATTCAAGATGACAACATGCAATTTATCAACTAGTGATTTCTTAGTGTTTTTTTTTTCTCTTTTTCCTTTTTTTCTTTCTTTCTCTTAGAATTCTATATTGTTGCTATCCTTCTTTCTGTTTTGCCTTTTTTCTTCTCTTTCAATGAAATTTTAAAAATATGTAATTGCTATTGTAAAAAAGAGGAAATAGGAAGTGCTAAAAGATATAACTGCATGTATATTTAAGTGTGTAGGATTGATAACCACATTTCTAAGTTCTTGTTGGATTGTTGAACAGATCTGTTTGCAGTCTCACTGCTTGAGTGACCAGTTTATGTGCTTTAATTTTGTAACTTGAACAACTATTTCTAAAAGAACAATATGTAATTTATCAACTAGTGACTTCTTACTGTTTATCTTTTTTTTTGAAATTCTGTAATATTTCTACCCTTTTTCTGTTTTTTTCTTCTTTAAATAACTAAATAAAAACAGAAGCCACTGTTTATACAAAAAGGTAAGGAATCAAAGCATATTACTAGAGAAAAATCAATTACTTAAAGGAGAGCCATAAGGAAAGGAATAGATGATTCATAAAACAACTATGAAATAAGAAAATGATACAATAGTAAGTCTTTAACTGTCAGTAATTACCTTGAATTTAAATGAACTAACCTCTCCCATAAAGAAACAGAATAGTTGAGTAGGTAAAAAATAAAAATTCCAATATATGCTACCTACAAGAGACTCGCTTCAGCTTTAAAAATACACATGGGCTAAAAAATAAAGAAATGAAAAGGGTATTGCATTCCAAAAGAAACAAAATAAAGGCAGGAGTATCTGCCTATCAGATAAACAGACTGTACTGTAAGTCAAAAATTACACAACGAGATAAGACCGTTATATAATGAAAACAGTTTTAATTCAGGAAATGTTCATAACAATGTAAATATATGTACATTCAAATAAAAGCACATTACCATGTAAATCAAATGTAAATTGATTCTAGAGGAGAGAATTGTGAAATACAATATCAAAAGGGGACTTCAACTCCCTGTTTACAGCAGTGGACAGCACCCAGACTGAAAATCAATAAGGTAACATTGGCCTTCAGTTATCTCCACAGGTGCAGAATATACATTCTCAGCAGCACATGAAACTTTCCCCAGGATAGATCATCTGATAAGCCACAAAACAAGCCTTAACAAGCCTATAAAATCATATTTTGTAACTTTAAAAATTTTTACCACAGTGGTATAAAGTGGTATAAATCTAGAAAACAATAACAAGAAAAAACTTCAGAAGATTCATAAGCACATGAAAATTAAACCACAAACTCCTGAAAAATCAACTAGTCAATAAAGACATAAAAATAGAATTTTAAAAATGTCTCAAAACAAATGAAAATGGAAACACAACATACCCAAACCTATGAGATATAGGTGCTTGAATTTAGAGGACTAGATACCTACATCAAAAAAAAGAAGAGTTCTCAAATAAATAATATAATATTGTGCCTCAAGGAACTAGCAAAACAGGAACAAACAGTCCAAAATTGGTACAAAGAGGGAGATAATGAAACTCAGAGGAAAGAAATAAATGAAATAGGGACTAGAAAAAACAGTAGGAAAGAATAACAAAACTTAAGAGGTTTCTTTTCAAAATATAACGTTTATCTAGACTATGATGAAGAGAGCAAATTAAAAATAAATGTCATCAGGAAGGAACAAAGAAATTATGACTAATGCAACAGCATTAAAAGAAATCATGAGACTACTAAAAATAATTATGCATCAACAAGTGGGACAACTTAGAAAAAATAGATAGATTTCTTGACATTTACCACCAACCAAGACTCTATTATTATGAAATAAAAAGCCTAAGATAATTAATTATAAGTGAAGAAATTGCAAGAGTAATATTCCCAGAGAAAAGTCCAAGATCAAAAATCCTCATTGATTTTTATCCAACATTTAAAGAACTAAATCTCATTCTTCTCAAATTCCTTGAAAACATTAATAAGGAAAGAGTATTTTCAAATTCTTATTACAAGTGCAGAATTACCCTGATAATAAAATCAGAGATTATCCCTACAAGAAAAATGTTATAGTCAATACCCTGGTTGAATACAAATGTCAAAATCCAAAATAAAAAATATTAGTAAGCTCAATTTGGAACACATGAAAAATATTCACCAATATCAAATATGATTCATCTCAGGGATACTAGAAAAATTCAACAGATGTAAATCAATAGATGAAAAACAAAAGCCATACAATTGTTTCAACCAATCCAGAAAAAAAAGTTGACAAAGTTTAACAAGTTTTAAATGATGAAAGCTATCAACAAAATAATTACAGAAGAAATGTATTGCAGTAAAATAAAAACCATGTACAACAAAGCCACAGTTAATGCCATATTCAATGTTAAAAAGTTCAAAGTTTTCCTCATGCTCATGTTTAACATTATTGGTCATTTGAGGGGTACAAATTAAAACAACACTGAGATTATCTCACTCCAGAAAGAATGACTATTGTCAAGAAATCAATCAGTAAAAAATGCTGACAGGGCTATGGAGGAAAAAGAAACACTTTGCTACTGTTAGTGGGAGTGTAGATTGGTGCAACCATTGTGGAAATCAGCATGAAGATTTCTCAAAAAACTAAACTAGAGGCTCAGTTTGAATTAACAATCCTAATTCTCAGTATCTTCTCAAAAGAATTAAAAACATAAAGCCACAGTGATATATCTGCACCCATATTTATAGCAACCCAGTTTGTCATAGATAAATTTTAGATACAGTACAAATGTTCATCAACAAATAAATGGATAAAGGTATGGATATATATATATATATATATATATATATATATATATTACTACTCTGCCATAATGAAGTATAAACTTGAGACCCATGTCGGTAAATGGATGTACCTTGAGACTACACTCTTAAGTGAAATAACTCAGACACATGTGGTCACATTGTTTCTCTGATGTGAGAAATTGAAAGGGTAAATAAGGGCCAAAATATACAATTGGCACTGGGATATAGGAAGAAAATGTTCAAATGGGAAGAGGAACTAGGGAGATGGCAGGGGAAAAAGAAGGAAGGGAAAGGAAAAAATGGACACAAAACTTCTATAAATAAGGAAAGTCGGTTGTGGTGGTTCAGTGGTAGAGTTCTCGCCTGCCATGTGGGAGCCATGTGGGGTGTTAGCAGAACACACTTCTGGTTGCATCTAGGTTGGTCATGAAGGTGTAGCTTTGAGGTCTGTGCCTCGTTCTTCCCCTCTGCTTTCCAGCCACCATGAAGTGTCATCTTAGCTCCCCCAACCTCTTCACCATGATGTTTCTGCCTTGGAACCAGCCAAACCTGGACTAACTCCCATAAAATCATCTATCAAATTAAACCTCTTCTTCAGGATTTGTGTGTGGTTTTTGTGACTCAGTGATGGGAAGACTGACAAATATGTATTCCAAAAGTACATGCAAAAACAACAACAAAAAGACTGACAAAATTACATCAAACTAGCAAATATTTGCACAGCCAAGAAAACGATCAACAAGGTACCGATAACATTTGGAAAGGAAGAAAAAATACTTCTATATCATAATTTGATAAAGCATAGATAATAGCTCAAAAAGAAGGAATTTGAACAATTCAGTAACAAGGAAATAACATTTTAAAATATGCAAACAACATGAATGTGCATTTCCCAAATGGAGACACACAAATAGGCAATAAGTATACGAAAAAAGTTATCAACATCATTAATAGTCAGGGAAATGCAAATGAAAACCACAATAAAACAGCATCTCATTCCTTCTAAGGTGGATAATATAAAAAATACAAACACTGACAAGTGTGACCAAGGATGAAGAAAAATGAATGTTTGCACAATGATGGTAGATATGTAAATTAGTAAAATAATTTTCAAAAACTGTGGAGATTCATCAAAAAAATTATCACTAGAACTCCAATTTGTTTCAGTAATCACATTATATCTAATGCGGGTGAAATTAGAGTGTAAAAGAAATATCTACATGCCTGTGTATATTGCAATATTATTTACAATGACCAAGATATAGAACCAACCTAAGTGCTGATCAGTGGATCAATAGAATGCTATGCAACCATAAAAAGAAGGAAGTCCTATCAACATAGATGAACCTGGAGAATATAAACCAGGTAAAGTAAACAAATACTATTTGATCTTTTTTATCTATGTAATCTAAAAAGAGATGAACGCATAGAATCTGAAAATAGAGTGCTAATTGTCTTAAGCTTGAGTAGTAGAGGTAAGATATCTATCTATCATAAAACATGGTAAATATACTTAACAATACATTGTGTTCTTGAAAAATGCTAAAATTGTGAATGTAAAGTGTTCTTTCTACCAAAATTATAAGTATGTGACAGGATGCATGTGTTAATTAACTAATTATTCCACAATGTGTATATGCTTCAAAGCATCACATTGTACATAAGTTCAGTTAAATTTACCTGCAAATTTAAAAAGATTATGAAAAACAATCATAAAACACAAACAAACAAATAAATAAATAAATAAATTAGAAAGCATGGGGAAGGAGATAAGAAATTTCAAACTACAAAAGAAAATAGTTTGCTAACAATTTCTTCAAAGGTTAGACACAAGTATACAAATCCTTCAGTTCTGACATTAACAAAGGACACAGGGTATTGGTTCCCAGGCTATTGCATATTATAGAATCCTGGGGAGATTTTGAAATTCCTGATGCTTAACTTGCACCTAAATTAACTAAATCAGAATATGTAGGAGAGGGAATCTGGTATTAAAATTTTTTAAAGATGCCTAGGTGATTACAGTGCTTAGAAAACCTAAGAATCACTCCTTTAAAACCTTTGAACTCACTATTTTCTTTGCTTGTAAGTTCTGTTCATTCATCTTAAATATCCACATGGCTTGATGGCTCATGTTCTACAAGTTGTGTATCACATCAGATATTATTTCTTGTATACGTGTTGAACCATACTGCATTTTCTTTCTTTAGATGGTGTACGTATTCTCTTATTTGCCTACTGACCACCTCACTGGAAGTTTGCTGACTGACTCTTTCCAGAATCTGTTACTCTGGATCTCTTACACTTACTTTCAGATAGAAATGGGGAAACTCACATGGGACCACTTCTCTCTCTCTTTCTTGGAAAGAAGCTTTCTTTCTCTCAATAAACATATTCTTATCTTAACCTCTGTTGTTTCTAAAATTCATTCTTTGATTGAAGAGAATGACTCATACTAGACATGTTGTAGGTTGGAGTTTCATTCCCCTATACATTTGGAGGTCTTCTGTCAAGATCATTGGATGGAGGTAAATGTTCGCCTTGGTTTCATAGTCTCTGGACTGAGCCTCATTTAGGGAACAAAACATTATGCTTCAAATTTTGTAATGTCATTTCCCATTGCTTATAATTTGCTTGTGCTTTGTCTTTTATATAGTTTTGTTAAAATAATGATAAATCTAAATTAAACCATGGGAAGTTTATAAGGTTATATTACTTTTAAATAGAACTTTTTTTCTGTTTTTTTTCTCCTGTACATGTTACATTTGAACTAGTTACTGAATTTACTGGTGCTCCTTGCTTGACTTAATTTAGACAATAGCACTACAGAGAGTAACATTAGAAAACCTCTAGTATACTTTAATACAAACTTCTGTAAAATGGATCTTTTTAAATAAAAACCTACCTCAGAATTAGAAAATATACATGCCTATAATGAAACACAGTATCAATTAAATGACACTAAGTCAGTGGCCATTCTTAAGTCTTGACGGACAGGTTTCACTGGGATAGACTGGCTCTGACCCTCTTCTAGACTCCAGAAGAAACGTCAATCCTGTTCTGCTTCAGTTTCCTTTCTCTGGCCTTACTTCTAATCTTTTCCTGCCATTTTATACTTTCCTTTTTAGACACATGTAAAATCAGAAAGAAAAGAACTCTAGACTGTTCCAACCTTTCCCTCCTAAGTTAAGCCCATGGGAAATGAGTGTTTACTAACACAGACGACAGAGAAATCATCTTAAAGAGGGACACATACCCCATCTCTGGGTCAGATGAGACATCAGAATTTTGCCCATCCAGAAGAACAAACATAAAAGCCATATCCTGGATTAGTGTTCTGGGCAAGTCTCCCTCAGGTGACTGAACCTGAGACTCAGTGGAAAGAACCAACTTCTGGGTGAAAACAGAAAAAGCTGTTTCCCAAAGCACCAGGTCACTTAAAGGACCAAAATATGTTCAGTCTAAGGGAGGCTTTCTAACCTTTCATTTATATGTGTAATATTGTGAACTTATAAGGAATTAGGTAATGATCTTCCTCAGGCTTTTAATTATCCCTTATAGAACTTTGACAAACAGTGGTTACTTTTTCAGGTAGTTACACACTCTTAAAGCATCTAACACTCTTAAAGCAGAGGACAGTTTTTCCCAGCATTTCTTTGCTGAATCCCATTGAAGTCAATAGCCAATGGAATGTTGATCAGACAATCAGTGGGATTCCTTTCTGGAGACTGATCTTTGGGTGTGTGGGCCAGTAGAAACAGAACAAGGAGGGGTCACGGCCAGGACACCCAAAATTTCCTCAGTAGAAATTGGCCCCTGATTACAGACAAATGTCTCTTTGTCTATTGTACTTATCTCTCTGCTAGTAAAGTAGAAAGCTTTTCAGGAGATTTTAAGATCACTTAGACTATCCTAGCCATCAGAGATTAGGCTGAGACAGCTTGCAATGACTCTTTACATTTCACAGCAGGTAGTAAGGGAATGATTTGAATTTTTGCCTTACATACATTAGGTAAAGAGTAAATAGCCTTTTCTTTTCTGTGCGCATAAAAGACTGATGTGCCTTTACTAACATATATAATACGATCACTAGATAATAATTTATAAATTTAACCTATGAGCTTCAAAGATATAAAAATTTAAATAAAGCATAGCCATGTCCTGCTGCTAGGAAAGATTGCCTAGGTGATTAGATTGGTCATATAAGTGTTTTGGAGGCTTCTTTGCCTAGGGCCCAGGGTGGACTTCCTCAAATCATTTGGTGCCTTTATCTATATACTCAGCACCATGCTGATTTAATTCAGCACCAGCTGTCTCCTTCACAGTACAGTCAGAGAACTGCTGCACTTCCAACTTATCTTTTTATGTGTGTCCTCTTCCGATGAATGAAAGCAACAGTTACAAAGTTATGCCTCTTTCTCCAGTCACAATTAGGACCAATTGTAACTTAAGCTTATAAATGTTTTATGGAAACAAAGTTCACAAGCTACTTGGGAAAATAAAATTGCCAGTACCAGTTCAAAGATGGATAGGCTGGTTAAATTTTGTCTTCTACTCCAGATGGTGTCCACCTGCCCTGGAGTGGAATCAACCCAAGGGATGCCTTGAGGACATTATCAAATGGAAATAAGAATGGGAGCCCAATTATTTCTTTTTGCATAAATAGGGAGCTCAATGTCAAAGCCTCTTTCTCTTTTGGGATATAAGATGTTCAACACTTACAGTTGCTTTTTGCATTATACACATGGGTAGCTCAATGTCAAAGTCCCTTACTTCTTTGGAGTGCATACTTAAGTACTGGAAGATACTCTATCCTTACATATTGAAAGAGAATTCATTTGATATTTCTCTGCACACGAGTGCCCTAAAGCCAAAATGGAAGAGACACAAGTACTAATTATGGTGCTATTTTACAATGAGAGGCATACTTTAAAAAAACAGGGAAAATGGTCAGAATTGCCTAATGTTCAAACTTTTCTTTTACATTAAGAAACAATTCTTATTTATAATCAAGGTATAATTATAATCCTTATGAGACTATCCCTATTCATATGTTTTTCTCAGTGACTTAAAGCAAATTAAACTACAACTAGGAAAATTTTCAGGTGACCTTGATAAGTAGATTGAGGTCCTTAAGAGGACTTATTCAGACGTATGGGCTAGATTAGAAAGACGTAATTTTACTCTTTGTTTTGGATTAACAACTGGTGGGCAACATAACACCAGCTGAATTAAATCAGCATGGTGCTGAGTATAGATGGCCCACCTGAGGAAAGTTGCCAGAATAAAAGGAGATGTGGAGAAGAATAGCATGTTATTGGGGGTTCTCCTAAGTATTATCGTTTGGAGCCATTGGTTCTCCTGGAGGAAGTTTGTCATGGCTAGCTTCTCCAATATGAATTCAGCCATTCTCATCAGAGGAACTTGGGACCTTGTGGCTGAGAATGGTTGAGGTTCACTTTGGGAGGGGGAGCTCTGGTCCTTATGTTGAGCATCATTTCCTGGGTCCAGAGGGGAAGATGTGTGCTGTTTAATCTCCAGAAGGTTTGTCATGCTGGCTTTCTGATAGGTACTTCACCGCTCTCATCATTGAAGGCGCTTAGGACCTCATGTCACTCAGGATGACTTTACTACTTTTTAGGGGAGCCCTGGTCCTTATTTTGAGTGTCACTGCTTGGTTGTGGTGTAGAACCCTTAACATTGGCACAAATCCTTCATCCCACTGGCATAGACTTTCTAGCTTCCACTGTTGATCTTTGGGCCTTTTCAGTATAGATCTGTCAAATAGACTTGCATGTGTCATTGTCATGGACTCTAGACCTCCAGCAAGACTCATGAGACATTACTGTGGGATCCAGGTCCGTGGCTGGATTTTCTAGGTCTTAAGTGTTGCACAGATTTCCTGCATTTTCCTGTATTTAACTTTGGGTGACTGTCATAAAATAATATTATAAATTCTGTGTCCTGTATGTAATTGTTCTCCTTGCAACCCCTGACTACAACACTCTTAAATCAAACTATAACTTCTAGTGAGACACAAACAGCATTACAAGCTGCTATTGCATTTGAAGATGAATATCCTATTGTTAATTTTAGAAGGCCAGAAGATGGACACCCAGGGGAACTACCAGTTTCCACTGGATCTAAAGCAGTACCTATCCAAGACCCTTACTAGGATAGCAACCAGGCGGAGATTGGAATAGGAAACATTTCCAGACATGTGTTCTTGAAGAGCTAAGAAGAATAAGAACTAAATAATTCAATTATTTTAAATTATCAGCTATTCAATAGGAAAAAAGAAACACCCATCTACTTTCTTAGATCATTCATAAGAGGCATTGATAAAACACACTTCCCTAGATCCTGATTCAATAGAGGGACAGATTATTCTTGAAGATAGGTTTATTAGCCTGTGAGCCTCAGATATTAGAAAAAAGCTACAAAAATGGCTTTTGTTCAAAATAGTTCCCTTGATACTTCAGTAAAAATTGTTTTCTTAGCGTTTTATAATCGTGACGAGGAGGCCAATGAGAAAAAAAAAAAAGAGATTGGGAGCCATCAGCTGCCTTTTTTGCAGCATTAAGAAAAACAGACCCTAAGTCTGATTCTCAGGGCTCAAAGAAGATCTCAACAACTACACTCAGCTGCTACCACTTCCACAAGCCAGACCACCGTAAGAGGGACTGCTCTAAGAAGCCCTCTGAGCCATTCATTCCCTGACTACAAAAGTGATCACTGGAGGTCTGACTTCCCTTTAAGTTCAAGGCCCCAGAGTTCAGACTTATCCTACCAGCTGGCCCAGCAAGACTAAAAGGCCTTGCTCTCTCCCTGTGGTGGGACAGTCATTTCCAGCCTATTGCTGGTCACCAGCACAAGTCTCACGGTCTCTTTTTTCAATCCTGGTCTTCCTTCTAGCCACCGTACCTCAATGAAAGGAGTCACTGTAAATGAGGTAATTTGTTATTTTTCACAACCTTTAGGCTGTAACTGGGATGGCTTTTGCTTTACACATTCATTTTTTATTATACCTGGAAATCCAGTTCCCCTCTTAGGAAGAAATATTTTATCTTGTTTAAATATTGTAATATATATGCACCCAGATCAGGTACATTGGCTTCTCCTTGTGGAGACAGTAATAAATCCTGAAGGATTGGCAACTAAAGATAAAATAGGTAGATCAATAATAACTGCTCCAGTAGAGATACATCTCAGAGATTCTACTATTTTTCCTCACCAGAAACAATATCCTTTAAGATCTGAATTTAAGAAAGGATTACTATCTATAATTGATAACCTAAGAGCACAAGGTTTGCTTAGCCCTGTAACAGTCCATGCAATACTCTGATCCTGGGAGTTCAAAAACCCAATGGGGAATGGAGGTTAGCACAAGACCTTAGATTGATAAATGAGGCAGTAGTGCCAATTAACCCAGTGGTACCTAACCCATACACTCTCCTTTCTCAGATCCCGGAAGATGCTAGCTGGTTTTCAATGTTAATTTTAAAAGATGCCTTCTTTTGTATCCTTTACACGCAGATTCCTAGTTTCTTTTTGCTTTGGAAAACCCATATGACCAGTCCTCTCAATTGACATGGACAGTGCTTCCCCAAGGATTCAGAGATCGTCCACATCTTTTCGGACATGTGTTTTGCCATGACTTGACATGTTTTGAGTTTTCCCAGGTCATGGTCTTACAATATGCAAAAAGTCAATGTTTATGCTGATTCAAGATATGCTTTCCTAGTATTATTTTCAAATATGGTATAAGTACATATGGTTAACCCTCACTATAAGAAAATTAATGGGATAGGCCATCCTCCAAAACTGGATGGCATTAGATATTCTAACAGCATAGGAGGTACTTGTGCAATTGCAAAAACTGAACATCACGTGTGAATACCTGATCCTTCTGCTATTATCTCAATGGCTGTCCAAGTTATTAGCTGATAAATCAATGAGATGTCAGATGCTAAAATTTCCTGGATTTTATCCTTATCCTCCTTATAGGAAGACATTACTAGCTCCTCTCTGTGGAAATCTTTGTTAACTGTACTCATAATTATCCTGTTGATTTCATTATTTAACCCATGCATACTTAATTATTTCTTTGGCTTTGTTTCCTCCAGACTTAAAACTGTACCCCTATCCAACAAGAAAATGACTGGCATCTATCGAGGAGGGCCTTTAGGTACTCTGTAGAGTACCTGTGACTGATAATCAACTACATCCCCCTTCAATCCAAAGAAGCCAGATCGTTGCCCATTTCTTCCTCACCGCAGTTTGAGTTACTTCTTGCAGCGGGGAGTTGTTACAGACAGCTGAGTTAGATAGAAATAGAAATAGGCAGTCAGACAGGGCTGGGCTCTCAAAGGAGCCAGTGCAGAAGGCCAGACACCTTGCAACTACGGGGGAGGGGGGGAACAAATACCTCCCATTTCAGGCAAGATCTCAAAGCAAGACAAAATAAATGGAGCCACACCCTAAGGATAAACATGAGCAACTGATATTCTAAATAACCCAACCCTCTATAGGAAAAAGCCCTGCTCTATATTCATGCCCACTTGCTGCATGACTTGCATCCTCATTTGCTCCCTATTTAATCAATTTTACCTGAGCAATTACACTCATCATCTTACTGGTTGACCATAGTTCTATTCCACCTTATGCCTGGCTGCCTTGGAAGTTTCCATTTTTCCCCATCTTGAACCCCCTTACCTCAAGTTTTGCCCTGTAATAATCCCTAAAGAAGGTAGAGTCTTTGACAACTCACTCTGGACCCTTTCTGTCTCTCTCTTGGACAGAAGCTTCCCTTCTTTCAATAAATATATCCTGCTCTTAAAAGAAAAGAAATGAAAAGTATAAAAAATATTCAGCTAAAATCATCCACTAGTTTAAAATGAGAAGCTAAAATACTGTGGAAAAAATATGTGGATACAATGAGCTTTTACAGTCATGATGCATTTGAGAGTTTCTTTATGATTTACAAGATGAATCATGACAGTATCACTGTCTGATCTCAGCACAGTTTGGTACTTGACATACAGCAAATGTGGTGTAATCCCTTTAATAAGTTTTTCTTTTCTCAGCAAGAGTCTGAACAAGTTGTTCTATAGCAGAGTGCTGATCAAAAGTGGCAAATGTCATTATCCTTGGCACATTACCAGGAGTTCTGCAATTAACAGCAACATGAATAAAACTATTTTATGGACTTTAAAGTAAATATGGCTTGATGAAGGGAAAACATATTTGTCTTGCCACAAATTAACCTAATGCTAGAACTCTTCAAATTGAATACATTTTAAGGTTACTGAGAATTTCTGTGTAAAGAAAAGCAGATAGAAACATGAAATACACTATAATTTTGCAAATTCTACTTCTATTAATTCATTATCAAACAGTACTTATTCAATATTCCCAACTTCTGAGAACTGAGCTGGGTTCTCAGGGGTAAAAGTGAAAAAAGAGAATATGCATCTTTCAGAATTTATAAAATATAGATGAGTCTATGTGGTATTGTAGATTTGAGGACTGTGTGTATAAAAATGGATTGAATTACACAAAAAATAAAATAATGAACAATTGATTGCCTAAATTCAGATTATAAAACTCACAGAAATTATTCTGTAAAATATTTTGAATTTTGAAATTTTGATATTTAAGGTCAATATAAACAAATGTGAATAAAATAATTCCATTTGTATGACAAGATCTGACAATGTTTGGAAGAGCACTGTGTATTCTATGGCTGGATCATATGATTGCCTAAGTCTATGTTAATATGTGCATTGTTTCACTTTACCTGGTGATACATAAATTCATGTGTGGGTCAGTCAGTCATCTCTTGGCTTCCAGATAATGTACATCTCTTTGTTTCTCTTTCTTAGTGTATATTGCAGAGAATTGAGCTATTTCCCAGCTTTTCTTCCCAGCCTGTTTTCAGCAACTATGGAAGGAGGCACTGGCAGAAAATGAGAAGCTGGGAGGGGGGGGGGGAAGAAGGAAAGAAGAGAGACTAAGAGCGAAAGCGAGAGAGTGAGAGAGATGGGAAGGGAAGGGAAGGGAACAGAAGAAAACAGAACAGAGAAGAGAAAAGAAAAAAACAAAACTGAGAAGCTAGAGAAAATGGAACATCCCAGATGTTCCTTACTCTGTGACTTTACTCCCAGGACTCCCTCAGCACTGGCTTCACGTCTTCTGCCGTGTGACTTTCACAGCCAAACCACCTTCACAGCCTAACTCTGACTTAAAGCAGTGATCGCCAGGGACTGGTGAAGATACGGAAGGGGCTGGATCCTAAGGAGATGTTGGTTAAATGAAACAACATTTCAGTTTGATCTGAGGAAAAAATTCAAGACATTGGTCATAAAATGTGACAATAGTTAATAATGTTGCACCATACATTTGAAAATTGCTGAAAGATTAGATTTATATATCAACATAAAAAAACTCAAGCAGGTGAAGTAATTTAAGCATCCCACAATGTATACATATTTCAAACCACAATGTTGTATACCATGTATTATTTTTCTTTGTGAGATAAAATGTTAAAATTAAATTTAATTTAAAATTAACTAGCCATATAAATGCCTTACTTACGTCCTCCCAGGGAAACCAATTCTCTAACCAATAAATTTTAAATTCTATGCCGTATTAGGTTCTTCAGATTTAGCCTATATCCATTGCTTCTCCTTATTCTCTCCTTTCTTAGCTCTGTAATCTCTTATCTCATCAGTGCTACTTGCTGTTACTCAAACACACCAGGCAACTTCTGTGTTCCCATGTGTGGAATGCCTTTCTCTTCTTCCTGGCCATAAGAAACCCTTGTTCACCCTTCAGAACTCAGTTTGCCCATCAACTTCTCTAGAAAGCTTTTCTGGCATTTATAAGCAGGATGAAACACACTTTGGTCTCATATAGGGCCTTCAGTTTGAAGTATTGCATTTGCTACTGTTTAATACTGACCTATATATGTTTCTCCATCTCTAGTCTATTCACCATTTATGTTTTTATTTTTTACTCATATTAATACATATTTGCTGTACATAATAATTATATTCATTATAGGAAATTAGTACAAGTACATAACACATTTCAATTCTTTTTTTTCCCTTCCTTCTATTCTCCTTTTATTTCTCCAGCATCAGATTCATTTATTCATCTTATACAACCTTATAAAGTTAATTATCATATATACTGATTGAAAGTCAAGCTAACGGGCTGAAGTACATATGTCTTACTCACTTTCTCATCACTGAGACACAGTACCCAACACTCACAACTTAAAAGAGGAGAGAGGTATTTTGGTTCATAGTTTCAGCAGTTTCAGTCCATGCTTGTTGGGCTTAAATGCAGAAAGAGAATGGTGGGAGGGACTGTCGTGAAGCAGAGAAGGAGATGCAGAGGGAGCTATATATATGTACTTTTCCTGGTCAGGCCCCCAAAAGACCTGCTTCCTCCTAGCCCTACCTCCTAACAACAAGTTAGTATCATGCTCCCCTGACTCATTTGCCTCCACACATGTGAGAATTTGGATATTCCAGATGTGAACCATAACACCACTCTTTCCCTAGTATTGAACCCGATGGCTAGTGCTTAGTAGGCTATTACTCTATCTTTATTAACTGACTAACTGAAAGAGCTGAGACAAATATAAAGTACTTTAATCTGCATCTCCCTAGAACTCCTCAGAGAACACTGAAGTATTATTTGATTATTTTTGCAGTGAATGCTCACTTCAGCAGCACATGTATTTACAAAGCTATTTCTGCAATGATTAAGTTATTTCCAGTGCTTGCTTGTCTGGAGCACATCAGGGCTCCAGTTGCTAACGAACTCCAGATCACTCTTTGCCTCCTACTCATTTTCCCTTCCTAGTTTCTACTTCTTGAAGTTCCAAAGATGAAGGGAACTATGTACTGTGGTTCTGATAGTCATACAAAGGCAACCGTCATGCGTGTGTGCACGCGCGTATGTTTTTCTCTGTAATTATTTATGTGCAAGTATTGTTTAATAGTCAACTGACTTATCCATGGAAAAGACCCATTGGTCATTGATGGAATGATCCCCCACTGAATCCTTTAACATACTCAGACCCAAAGCAGTACGGATAATAGCGCTTCCTCAGAAGCCTCGTGGGCTTTTAAATTCTAGTACTTTGCTTTCATCGTGTTGCCCCTGGTGCATTCTCTCTCCCATTTTTCATCTACTCATGCATCAGAGTTCAAATCAAACGCCACCACTTCTGTATCTTCTTGGTACACTACACAGCAGAAACAGTATTATCTTTCCACTCCTGACATCTCAATGTTATTATTTTGGTTTGACATTCTTTGGCCTTCACTCACGTTTTTCGATTTGGCATTTTTTTTGTTCTCTACTGCCTATGGACTTAGTCCATTTTTTAAAATTTTTAGATTTTGGAAGGAAGAACCCCTGCTTTCCTCCTCTCATCCTCCCTCCCAGAACTTGTTATGCTGGTTGATAAAATAGCATATACCTAACAAATGTTTATAGAATTAAATTAAAATTAATGAATTAAACAAAGAATTTATGTCATTCTTATTTTTGAACAAGTAAATGTTTTAGAATATTTGAAGATACTAAGAAGCTACCTGAGCTTTCAAAAAATTTGTGAGCTGTCAGAATTTGAAGGGGGCACTTTGAACTTCTGTTTCTGCCACTTCTCTGCTGCTTGTCCTCCGCCTTGCACGGCAGTGGTGGATCTCAGCCTCTCAAGAACTCCTAAGATGCCTTATGATAAAAGTTTAATGTATGATTTCAGAGTAGCTACATTTTAATTAGACACTCAGCCAGAAAAGAACCCCAGGAACAGACAATGGTAGAACTTTGGACACTTTTATGATGGGAACCAAGAAAAATAAGTCGGAGTAGAAATTTTGAAGTGTCTCTCAAAGCACCAAACACCATATTTAACACCTTACATTTTGTGTGAGGTGATTATGTTTGGATTTGAGCACGAATAAAACAAAGATTTCTGAAAAAAGATTTGAGACTATATGATAGCTACAGTTTCATCCTTGACAAAAATTACTGATGTTTTTTTTCCAGGACAGAAAATAATCCTTAAAATAAATGAAAATAGATTCCCATTATTTCAGTCTAGTATAATTGATAGGGAAAGCAATAGAAGCCAGGAGCTCTCCTTAATGTGGAGAAAACTATCAGAGAGCATTGCTGGTTTCTCCTTGATGTTGGGCATTGCACAGCTGCTTTGCTGGCCTCTCTGAGGAACACTAAAGCTTAAGGCATGAATGGGGAATTGCTGATATTTATAAGATAGGAGCAAATAAAGCAGAAAAAAGGCAAAGTCAAAGAAGTAAAACACGTGGAACTTTCATCAGACATTTTCTTCCAGGGACTATAGCATATAACACACTTCAAAACCTCATTTCATTAACCTTGACTTATTTGTGTGCATGCATTTGTAAGCACCTATAGTTTTCAGTAGACACATATTTCAGAATATATTAGTGATATTAATAAACATTTAGTGCCAAAGACTTGATTATTTAGTACTCACCATAGAAAACAGCCATTGGCCAAACCCAGGCTAAGAGAAGACTGTGAAAAGCAGATAGAGAAAAGTGAATGTGTTAAGCAGGAGACAGATTCATTTGTGTTACTTTGTAGGTTTTTAGGTAAGATTAGAACTTCTGATCTCATGTTCAGCAGTTTCTTCTTAGATATTTGCCGTAACAGGTTTGTATTTCATATAAATCAGATAGATCAGAGAGAACATTTACAAGTCTATTACTCTAATCATCTCTGATTTAGGTAAAATAATGAAGAAATCAAAATTCACTTAGATGGTATCAGATCTCCCCATTAATCATGGCCTCGACCAGCTGCAGTCTCCTTTAGAATATATGGCGTACTTACCTGGGGCCATAAATGACCTGAACAAAAGACTGGAAACCCAAAGTATCACCTCATCTCCAAGTAGTGAGAGGCTAAAGGTGTTTAAGAAAAGGAATGAGTATATTAGACTAAGATTTCAATCAGCAATGAGGTGAGCAGAACATTCCAATGACCACATAATCAATGGTCAGCTCTACAATGACTGAGTCAGCATAATTGCTAAGAATAAATGGGCCAAAATACCAATTTGGAAAACCATTTTATGACTTACAGACAACAGTGTCAGTGTGACCCTCAAAACACCTACTTTGTCGTTCATTGGCTTTGTGGTCTGCAAACCTCAGGACTCTTCTTTTTTTGATGCGTTTGTGGACAAAGATTAGATAGAATAATACTCCCACAAAGTCTGTTAATAATATAAGTAGACTATACCTAGAAAATGTAATAATCTCAAACTGAGAAACAGAATAATTACTAAGCAATTTTTACATTGTTAAGGGGGAAAAAGAAAAATTGAAATTACTACTCCTTTGTGACTGTAACCTCAAATCCAACACCTCTACACATGAGACACTAATTGCTTTGTTAACTAAGAAAATAGTGAAATGGCCTTGACCAGATTTACATTTATTTGATTAGCATTTGTTTTACATAAGAAGAAAGTGTAGTTTTTATAAATTCAATAAAAGAGGTTCCTGCTGTTTTCCTTATGTTTCTTATTGAGGAATATGTATCATACTTGTAGAGATGACCAGAAATTTTGCATGTTGCTCATTTTCTTTGAACTTGCAATGAGTTATAAACTCCTGGTATTTATTGGTATTATGCCTGAATAATGTTTCATAAGGAATTCCAAAATGATAGCAGCTGTGAAAAAACACTTTCCAATATTGATATAGTCCAAGTATATGATTTCAATTTTAAAAGATTTCACTAATTCTTTAAAAGTGAAATATAAATAAGTAAATGTGTTCTGGTTTTTTGCTGTCATTCAAACTTCTATATGCGACTTGCCTGAAAGAACCGACTAGTAAAAATTGGAGAAGCACAAGTGGATGTGAAAGTATTGCTTAGCAAACCTCAGCAAAATTGAGACACGTGATTTTAATTTCATGCAACACCTGCATGTGATCAGTGTGAGTGCATGAGTGCTTGGTGTGTGTGTGTGTGTGTGTGTGTGTGTGTGTGTGTGTGAGTGTGTGTGTGATATGTATCTGTGGATGGGAGATGAGGAAAGCAAACAAATGTTCCCATCAAGAAAGTGCTTAAAATTAGGTTCCTCTAAGTTGCATGGATCTTTATGGCCCTTGGATATCTGACGATGAGGTCCGTAAACATCCTTGATACCAAGCCTGTGGCAGGCATGTTACCTTAGACCTTTTGGGAGAGGTTAGCAAGAGCACATTTGAAACAGAGTAGCATTTTGCATGTTTGTAATATAGCTGGTAGAAGAAGGGCAATAGATACAGCGGGTGAATTCTCTCTATAGAAAGACTGACATCTAGCACACTCAATACTGAACACCACCAGCCAATCCACAACTAGGCTAGAATTTTTACATCTAGATTCTCATTTTTTGATATGAGAAAAAATAAAGTAAAATGTCCAGCTTCACTGAAGGCAGAAGCAGACAAGTACACAATACTGATCAATCTACTATCTATCTATCTGTCTTCATCATTGTCATCATCATCATCACCATCTATATCTAGCTATCATCTGTCTATAATATTATTGTGAATGGTGAAATTTTACAGGAACTGAGAGTCTGCTGCACAAACCTCAAAACAGAAATCACCATGCTGCATCCATTACAGGTTTGAAGAACATTCTTTCCTTGATGCCAGCCCGCTCCTGACAGGATTTGTGGCAGATGCCAATTGAGTAGACCCTCCATAGTTACCACCTCACTCTAACCTCAGCATTCACTTTACCTGTAGATGTTAGAAGGAGCTTGAGAGGGATATGCAGGGATCTTCTTTGGGTAGGGATAGAAAAATGCAGAGTAAATAAAATATCACTTTCTGTATTTCCCTGTGATTAAAGGAAGAGTCATGGAAGGAAGACCCTAAGGCAATCACCACCACAGATACAGAAAATCTTCTGTTTATCTAGTTTAAGGGTCTGGTTAGGCCCAGGGGAGAAACGGCACAGAACGGATGGTATATGTGGAGAAGCTATGGGATGTTCTGTTGTCTCCCAAAGTTTCCAGTGCTCCAGAGGTGAAAAAGAATTTGCCACTATTTGGCAATGTCAAGTGTTAGGAGGTCACTGAAGGTGTATGTGATGGGGGAAATATTATAATACATATGCTTATATGAGGCATACAGAACATTATATTGAATGCTTGGAAACAGAGAACAGAGAGAACAGGAATGGTGCTATCAGCTGTGGATCAGCTAACAGACGTGGACAAACATCTCAAGGGGTCACCAATATACAGAGATACTGAATAAAAAAGACAACTGCAAGTCTGATTGGCAGTATAAATGCCACTATTTCCATACAAAATCAATAAATAAAATGTAGATCATTATTGCCAAAAAGACAACTGGAACATACCAACAACGAGCATCAATTAGAAATTCTTTTGGTTGCAAATAACACAAAACCTTAATAAATAGAGATTAATTTTCTTTTAAAACCAGATCACTGATGAGAAGTTGCTGATGGCATTAATTTCGCATCTTGATAATTCTGAAATATTTTCAACCTTCTCCTAATGGTTGCAAGCCATTAGCCCAAACCTTGGACATCTAGTGAACATTTAATGAAGAAGAAAGACTGAGGAGGCAAACAAAAAGTCAAGTGTGTTGCTTTTATCAGAAAAATAAAAGTAATTTTAGAACCCACATAACAAATACTTATTTTTTTGTCTTAGTCAGAATTGGATGCACTGGACATCATAATTGCAAGTGAAGTAGGGAAGCTTTTAGCTTCTTTAACTTGTACAGTAGAGGAATGGAGTTATGGTAACACTTACAGTCATGTTAGTGGAGGCCACATTTTCCTGTCACCTTCTTCAACACCCATTTCCTGAGCAGGGAAGAGAGATGTAAAAGTAAGTGGGAGGAGCCCAACACCATAATCATCCAAGAAGCCCACAAATGGGCACATTTGGTTGATGCAGCTACAGGCAGGAGATGAATAAAAGTGCAAGGAAGAGAAAGATCTTTAAGCTGAACTTACAGTTACTAAAATATTAAAATGAACAGGAAAAGCCTGAAGTACCACAAATGAAACAATTCTAACAATTGAAACAGACAAAAGAAATAGAATTGGATGGGGGGTTATACAAGGAATTTTCTAGCAGCTAAAAATAAGTTTTTTGCTAATCAGTTGAGGGTTCTTTTGCTCAGTTCTGATGGAGGTTGTGAACTGGCAAAGTACAACCTCACTAAAGCTCAGAACTTTACTTGCCAGTGGCTCTCAGCCCTCATTGTTAGAGCTACTGGCAGCCGCTATAAACTCCTCGGAAACCAGGCCTCACAGGTCACGTGGTAGCTACCTAGAGCTCTTCCAGTAGATTCCACAGCCTCTGAAGGTCTCTGCACGTCAACACTGCCAGTCAAAGCTTTGTCACTAGGATCAGTCATTCTCTGCTGGTCTCTACTTTCATTTTCTAGAACTCTTAAGAGCTACCAGATCTTTTTTTATTTTTAAGCAATCCATTCTGCATATGCTATTCAGGATAAGAACACAAGTAGATTTGCAGAACTTTCTGAGCCCCACATTACCTAAGAAATCATGAATAGATTTGTAGGATTCCAAGAACTAGGCTTTATTTGGAGCTGTCCTACAGCACAAGAAGGTCACTACACTTGGAGGACCCCACATCAGTGCACTCGAGCAATATACAAGAACATTGCTTGTATAGAGCAGTAGAGAGGACACAGTCATTTAGAATTGTTTAGACTTTCAGGCCCTAACAAGGGGGTCATCAGAGATTGACTATAGGACACTCAGCTGAGATTGGTTGAACTCTGAAGCCCACTTTAACAGAGTGATCTGAAGATCCCAGAGTGGAATTATTTGGGATATGTCCAAATTAAGGTTGTTGATTGGTTCAAGTTCAACCTTTCTGAACATTGGTCCAAATGTAGGCCTTATGTAATCAAGGTAGACATTTCTGAGACTGGATGGAGGAATCTAGGATAGTTTTGGTTCTATCTGTTAATCAGAGAACTCCTGGTTATCAGCAAAAAAGGTAAAGTTTGGACTGTTTTTGATCTATCTGACTTTGCCTGAATATTGTCAGTAGCAATAATAGAATAAATCATTTATATTTCTATACAACTAACAGATTGAGACTTCTTACTAAATTGATCTGAAATTCACTATTTATTAAATAAAGAATCTTAATTGTTAGATTCAGGCTCTCTTCACTTATCTTTTGTTTTATTAAAATTAAGAAGACAGGGCTGGGGATTTAGCTTAGTGGCCTAAGCGCCTGCCTGGCAAGCGCAAGGTCATGAGTTCGATCCCTGGTACCAAAAAAGAAGAGGAAGAAGGAGGAGGAGGAGGAGGAGGCAGAGGAGAAGAAAGAAGAAGAAGAAGAAGAAGAAGAAGAAGAAGAAGAAGAAGAAGAAGAAGAAGAAGAAGAAGAAGAAAGAAGAAGACATACCTCATTAGATTATACAGAAACAATTCTTGTGAAATCCTCAGATGGATTGCTAATCAGTCAAGCATATCCAAGTGTATGCTTTACAAATTGTATCTGAATATAACCTAGTTCTTTTTGGGAATATTATATATTTTATACATGATAGATTAAAAGTCATTGCCAATCCATCTATGTCACCAAATTAACTTTGGAGAATTTGCTTCTATGAACTCCTTAAATCCACCCACTCAACAACTGCAACATATTATTTCACTGAACAGTTCTCAATAATTTCACATTGCAATCCTCATATCATTTTGTATCTTCTTCCTCAAGGAGACAGACACATTGTTTCAATTCTAACCTTAGTGAGTAAAAACTCATTTCTAACTCTTAGTTTCACCCCAGTTAATTAAAGGAAGCCCCTGGAGCACAGTTCTTGTCATGTAGCTTATAGAATTTTAAGCCACTTCTTATCTTCCAAAGAGGATATAATCTGCCTTGCAACAGCTAAGGATTCTGAGATGCACTTCCACAGACATGCATAAAGTTTCAGCCATGTGAAAATACTATACTACATACTGGAGATGTACAAAAGTGGAAGTTATGCATTTCCCTTGAGAAATTCAAATTTAGCTCTATATACACTAGTTACATCTATATCCCCAATATGGTGTGATTACCATGACAAAAACATTTATATTGGACTATTAAACCCAAAGTATGTAAGTATTTCTTTTATGAAGCAAAAAATCAATTGAGTTCACCAAAGTCTCAAGGTCAATGAAATTCTGCTCTCTGATGGAGAGAGCAGTGCATCCTTCTAAATATGAAAAAAAGAAACCATTTCTCACCCAACTCAAGAAAAGATTCACAACCTACATTCTGGCAGCCTCTATGGAAACCTGCAGAGAAATTTTCTTATGCTGCACCAGGTATAACAGAAGGAAACAGCTGGACACTGAGGGACAAATATCAGCAGCCCTTGTGTGATTGGAAAGAGGTGCCAAGTATAGTGGGCATATTCCTCCTCCTCCAGAAGCATCTCTCTTCCTAGCTATGTGCTTAGTCTTAAAAAAATTGATGACAACATTTACCATATACAAAGAGTTCACAGATCACTTGTATGAGTCTGGTATATTATTTCCAAATTTCATGACAATTCTGCTATAAAGCTCCATTTTACAAATGAGATAATCATAAGATTGAAAACTATCCAGAAATGAAGGATTCTGGAGATAAGTTCAGTTTTGTCTGGCTCTCCCCAGTCTGCAGGGAGTAGACTAGACCATTAGTCATGTCTGAATTGAGCTAGGACAGGCATTCTCCCTGTGTCTCATTGCTGCTTTCCATTGGAAGTTTAAACCAAGTGATCCCTCCTGCCTTGGAGTTTGTATCTGAGTGAAATGGGCTAAGGGTTAACACCAGTGTTAGAATTTTAAAATGTTCTAAATGAAAAATTGAAACACCTTTGACAAAACCTTAAATTATATTAAAGCAATCAGAATGAAAAGGAGAAAGAATGTTTGACTAGAAGACAAGATTTTATGATACAGGTTTGACTCTTGCATTTTTTGGAAGCCAGTATGAGTTGAATCAATATTTTTAGCATGAATTTTTTGCATTTTTCTATATAGAAATATCCTACATGAATGGTTAAGTTAGCAAAGTGAATATTTTCTTTTTACTAGTATCTTACAATATGAAAACAAGTCTGCAAATCTTTACTTGTTGCAACAGGTGTCTTTGTCTGTGAGCTACCTCAGGCATAGCACAACCTAGATTAGATGACTGAGTCATAGTCATAGTTATAACAAACCCTTTTCTACATTTATAAACCATGCAGCCACTGTTTTCTAACCACAGGATTCTACTTTCTCTCAAGTCATGCTCCTTTTAACTTTCATGTTCTACTTAGGGCTCGAAGCTTTTGACTTAAAGAAATCCAGGCTAAAAGAGAAAGCTGTTGGAGGGGATCAGTTTAACTCAACAATTTCAAGGGTCAATGATTTTCAGAACATCTTTACTAAGGTATAATAGCCTATGATGAGCTGTAAATGTTTCAAATACCTGACTTCTTAAAGTTGGACAAATGTACATTTTTGTGAAACTATCATTTCCTGAGATGGTGAACATAGCCACAAACCCCCAAATTTTCTCATGCTTTTTATAAATTCCCCCTCACCCTTCACTACCCTTTTCCTTATTGGGCTTGTTTCTGTCTCTAGTTCACATTTCATATAACTTTGTATAAGTGGAATTATGCACCAAAGATGCTTTTTTAGCTAGTTTTTCCTCGAGACATTATTGTGAAACACATTCATGTTGTCTCATGTGTCAAAACAGCATAGCTTTCTTTTGTAGTACTCCATCATATGAATGGACTACCATATATTTAACTATGCATACCACAGTGATATATGCACACCCATATTTATAGCAGCACAGTTTGTAATAGCTAAATCCTAGAAACAACCCAAAATGCCCATCAACCGAGGAATAGATAAGGAAGGGGGGGTATGCAAAGGAGTACTATGCTGTCATAAACAAGGGTAAATTTGAGGCATTTCTAGGTAAATAAATGCAATTTGAGACCATACTCTTTAAGTAAAATAAATTGGACTCACATGTAAACATCACATTGTCTCCTTGGTGTGATAAACTGAAAGAGTACATAAGGACCAAATTAGAATAGATACTGTAAAATGAAAGGAATTACTGTGAAAAGGAAAGAAAAGATAAGGTGAGAGAAGGGGAAAGGAAGGAACTGAAAAGAGAAAAAAAAAGGTTAAACAGAAACAAAGCTTTGTAAATGGGGAAGGGAAGATGAGTCAATCGGAGGAGAGGGCATTACGAAAAATAGAGAAATTAAAATATATCACATATGGGTACAAAGGCGCTATGATAAATATGATCCTTATGTATATCTAAAATGTACTAATAAACTAATTATATACAAATATAAAAAATAATCATTTAAGAAACAATGTGACTATTGACAAACCTTTGGGTTGTTTCTGGACTTTGGAGCTGACCACACAATTCTCTTAGTGTTGTCAGCCTCCTAATGCAAGGATGCTGCGATCAAGGCAGAACTTACATGGTTCTGGGGGTGGAGTTCATGGCTTTTGAATGGGAGCAGCCCAAGTTCTAGCATCACAGACTCACCCTGTTCTCACCTTGGACAGATGCATCTCGACTTGCTGATGTTTAAACAACTGGAATGGTTGTTTTTAACAATCTTTCTCAGTTGTATCTGTGTGTTTTGGGGAGAAGATTTTCTAAGTTACTCTGCCATTCTGGAAATCCCCTGATTTTTATTGTAAAATAATTTTTCTTATAAATTAAGTGAAGGGCACTGTAGTCTTTCCTTTTCAGAAAAGTTTTATCAAATAAAGAAAACAGACTGTGTGTTTCTTACTGAAACTGAACAGAATTAAAGAGAAAGGCACTGGCCACCTGTGCAACCTCTGAATTCTATAGGAGAATTTTCATGCCTAGGACAACAGATTAGAAACTTGGCATCTAACCAAGACCATCAGAAATAACAAGCAGTTTACCACTTGAGCAAACTTAAGCAAACCACTAAGTAGCTATGCACCTTGGTTTATTTATCAGTCAAGATACGCAAGGCTATGTGTGGTAATTCCCCATACAGCAGAGGCATAATACAGTAAAAACTGGTTTCTCACTTGCACAAAATTCAGTGCTTTTCTAGGCACTTAAACTCTGCCAGAGGTGTCCTTTCCCATTCAGTTGCACGGACTTCAGGGAAAGAAAGAGAAAAATCTTGTAAAAGAAATTCTAAGGTTGGGCTTGGATGTGATGTATCTAATTTCTGCCTATTCCTTTGGACAGAATTCAGTAGCAAGTAGATGCAAGGAAGGTGGTAAATCAGTCTTTTGTGTTCTCAAGAAAAGTAAATCAAATATGCTGCTGAATTTCTAGCATGTCACTCTCATCAATTTCCTCATCTGTTAGGTCTACAGTAAATGAGATGATTACATTCTGTTCTGTTTGTACTGGTTTCAGTGAGAGAATCTGATCTCACTTTGATATTCAAGAGGACCCAGTTTAACTTTAGCAAACTGTGTTAAGTTTTTCATCTAGTGACCATGTTACTTGTCATATCAAGTTAAAGGACTGACTCATATTTGTTTTTTTCTCAAAAGTCCTTCCAAAATTTCAAAAAGTAGTGGGAAAATATAGATACAGAAAGATGTATAATGCTCAACTTGTAGGCAATGAGATGTAATTAAGATAGTTAAGATTTTTTCATTTAAATTCCAGTTCTGCTCTTTGTGAAGAATGACATTAGACAGTAAGTGTTTAGAAGGAAACTGGATTTGGACTTGGAGGCCTTTGGCAGCAAATCCAGATGGGAAACAGATAGAATCGGAAACCTAGAAAATGGAAAGGAAATAGGAGAGCAAAGCATTGTGGAGAGAAGACTAGGAACAGGGTTATTGTGAGTAAAAGAAATAAGTTTAGAGAGAAAATTTTTAAAAAGAAAATAGTCATGATAGCCAAATCCTGGAAGCAGCTTATATGTCCATCAACCAGATGAATGGATTTTTTTAAAAAGGCGGTATTTATACATATACTGTGCTATAAAGAAGGACAAACTTGAGTCATTTGGAGGAAATGGGTGCACCTTGAGATCAGAATATTAACAGAAATAAATCAGAAACACACACATGATTTCATCATATAAGAAACTTAATGCATAAAGTACAAAATAAAAGGCAGACAGAAAGAAAACAAGAGAGAGAGAGAAAAGTCACTACAATCCATCGTGGACAATCTATCTGTAAGTGTATCTTGCTTTAGTAAAATCACATGTGTGCTTCATACGCTCTTCAGCCCGCGGAGCAGAGTGCAATCATCTTCTCATTTACTGTAGTCTGGCTGTTAGTTTGTACATATGACGATTAACTTTATAGGGACTTAAAAGGTACACAAAATTGTCTGATGCTCCTTAAATAAAAAGAGTAGAAGAAATAAAAAAGGGAAGAAGAAATAAAAGGAATTGACTCCTCTTTTTTCTTTTCCAAATCTCCTCCCCTCCTTTCAACTCCTTTTCCCTTTCTTATTTACAATTTTTTTTCCATTTTATTCATCTTTGATCATTGTTTTTTCTTTTCCCTTCTTTCCTTTCCCTCTGCCCCCTCCCTACCTCTCCTTCTTTTGAAACTTTTCTTCCAATTTCACAATACCCTTTATATTATTTGGTCCTTATTTACACTTTTTGCATCTCACACCAGAGAAACATTTACACCTGTGTTTCCCATTTATTTTACTGAAGAGTACAGTCTCAAGTGCATCCATTTACTTCAGCATGTCTCAAATTTATACACCATTGTTTAAAAAAAAACCCACATCTTTCTTATCCATTCCTCAGTTTGTGGGCATTTAGGTTGTTTCCAAGATTCAGTTATTACAAACCATACTGCTATCACAGGAGTGTTTTAATTCTTTTGGGAAGACACGCAGAAGGGAAATAGTTGGGTCAAATGGGACTTCTAATCCTAGTATTTTGAGGAATCTTCATACTGATTTCCACAATGATTATATCAGTCTACACTTCCACCAACAGTGGAAAAGAGTTCCTTTTTCCCCATAGCTCTACCAGCATTTGTTATTGGTGATAGTCATTTTTTGGGGTGTGAAATAGAATCTCAGAGTTGTTTTATTTTGCTTCTCTCAAATGACCTATGGTATTGAACATATTTTTGTACAGTTATTTGTCATCTGTATTTCTTCCTGTGAGAAGCGTGTATTCATCTCAGATACCCATTTTTGGATTGGGTCTTTAAATCTGGGGAAGTCTAAGTTTTTCATTTCTTTATATGTTCTAGATACTAGTCCTTTGTCTGAATGAAAATTGGCTAAAATTTTTTCACACTCTGTGGGTTGTCTTTTCATTCTATTGGTAATTTCTTTTGCTGTGAAATAGAATGATAGTCTAGTTGTTGATTCTTTGAAATATTTTCTATACAATTGGGATTTTGTTCATAAAATCTGTGCTTACACCTACATCTTCAAGAGTTTTTTATCTCTTCTTTCTTCCAGCAGATTTAGTGTTTTGGTTTTAATATACAGATCTTTGATCCATTTTGATTTTAGTTTCATTCATTTAGTCTTCAGCATGTAAAGAGCCAATTTTTCAAGCATCATTTATTAAAAAGGCTGTCTTTCTCCCAGTGAACATGCTTGGTCGCTTTGTCAAAGATAAAATGGATGAGTGAGTTTAGAGTTGTTTCTGCATCTTCTCATCTGTTCACTTGATTCTCAGGTCTGTTTTTGTGCCAGTACCATGCTGTTTTCATCACTGTGGCTTTGTTGTAATTTCAAGTGAGAGACTATGATGTTCCCTTTGCTGCCTAGGTTTGGTTCTACTATTGTAGGTCTCTTCTGATTCCAAACAAATTTTAGGAATGATTTCTCTAGTTCTGTGAGGCATGCTAATGGTATTTTCATTGGGATTGTACTAAATCTGTATAACACTTGTGAGAGTATGGCCATTTTCACTGCATTGGTCTTCTAACCCAAGAAGAAAGGATATCTTTCCATTTTCTGATATTCTCTTTGATCTTTTTCAGAGTACTGTAATTTTCAATAAATAGATTTTTTATTTCCTTTGTTAGATTGATTCCTAAGTATTTTTTCTTTTGATGCTATTGTGAAAGATGCTGCTTCTGTAATTATTCTCTCTGTGAATGTTTTATTCATGTACAGGAAAGCTATTGGTTTTTAAGTTATGGTATTAAACTTGGTTATTAAATTTACAAGTCTTTTGGGGGATTTTTTTGGGTTTTCTATGTACAGTATCATATCATCTGCAAATAATGAGGATTTAACTTCTTCCTTTCCTATTCTTATTCCTTTTAAGAAATAAAAAGAGTTCAGATGTGTTATGTTCATGTACTTGTTACATACAATAAATGTAATCATTCTGTATTGCAAACACATACTAATGAAAACTAAAAAATTTAAAGATTCAAAAAAGGAAAAAGAAAGCATTTTTGAAAATTTTGGAACAATTTTAGATCTACAAAAAGTTATAAAGACAGTACAAAAAATTCTTGTACTTTACCCTTCACCCAGTCTCTTCCATTAATATCTTCCACAATTGTAATACATTTGTCTATGTTCCGAGACATTCCCAACTGCCATTATATTATCATCTTATCAAATTTTTGAAAAAGATAATCACAGTTTTCCATTCCTTTCAATAATCTGAACATCATTCTTGACATTTATGTATTTGTAGTCATGGTCATTCAATGGTAGTCTACTGGAGGAGCTTGGAAATTGGGTGTGTGGAGCAGTTACAATAGCTTTTGGGATCTAATGAGTTAAGGGAAGAGAGATGGAAATGAGCATAAAAGTAAACTTTATTTTGAAACAATTTTAGATCTACAAAAGGTTAGGAAGATGCACAAAGAATTCTTATATACCTCACTCCTCAGGAGAATCTCACACAATGAAGCACTGTCTTGTTTTGCTCTTGAGAAAACACCCCAAAATGGTGCCCTGAAAATTGTACATTATTGGTTTATCCACAAAGCAGATGCTATGAATTCATTAACAGCTTTGCTAGGAATCAGCATCTCCTATTTAAGACTGGTTTTACAAGAGAATACCAATTGTGAGAAATCAATGCCATTGTGTATACTCTCCTTTTGAGCATGGAAGAAGGACAGCCAATTTTCAGGAAGCATAAATCACAACAATGTAAATAAGAATAGCTATAAATACATACATACATTTTATTAATGGCTCTCTTTCTTTTGTGTATTATTTGCTGAAGCATCAATTTTACTCCAGTGTTTGCCAAATTTCTTAATGTGGTAATAATTGCAAGTCATTCTCTTAAATGAATTCTGAGGAGCGAATATCATTAAATATCATAAAATGTTTCCTCATTATTTTACACATTTTGTTTCTGTATCTGTGTGTCTCAAAAGGCCCCTAAAACTTTCACTGGGGGCAGGAGTTCAATACTTCAAAACGTGTGCTTTTAAAAATGTTGGGAAATTCATGAATTAACTTGACAGCTAAACTATGTAATCAGATGCTGACTTATCCTTCTAGAACACAATTAATAGTCTGTTTTATTCCATTCCTTTTTAGAAGCAAACAAAAAGACTTGCCATGAGCCCAAGGAGAATTTTGCCACCATCATGTTTTGCTTAATGTAGAAATTTCAGTCCTCACTGGCTCAATATTGAGCCCTTGGTATGTGGGACTGTGGGATGGTCAGAAATGGTCTTTAAAAATAGAATTTGAAATTCTATTTGTTTTTCTATTGTAGATGTTACAAATGCAAGCCTGCTTCCAACTCCCAGAAATCTAACTATTTGTTTGCTAATAACTATATCATTCAGAGCTAGACTAAATTTGCTTTCTTATAACAAATACTAACTGGTAACTTCTGTCCCTTTGCCATTCAAACTTTAAAGGATTTCCTTTTGGCTTTGATTTTCATTTGCTTTTTAGAGGAAGAATAGGCTGGAATTTTTTTCTAGTTCCATGAACAAATGCTACTTGTGCTATAGAAGGTAAAGATAATTCAGAACCTCCAGAGAATTTCAACACAAAGAAAAAATTTTGCAATGTAACAGAAATCAGGCTTTGCTGATATCTTTACACATTCTTGGCAAGATTTTCTATGCACTTAACATATTGGCAAATATTCCAAATTACAGAGTAATCTAAATTTTAATTCTGGATATTAAGTGTCACTGAAGCAAGCCATCCTTCTGGGCTAGTAAATGGATAAAGATTTAGTTTGTAGACAATAAGTTCACCACAGAATAGGTTTGTACTTACTTTTGAAAAAGAATAAGCAGTGATATCAAGTGCCATTCTACTTATCAAGGATAGAAGCTCTCTTTTAAAGATATCCTTGAAAAAAAAAAGATATCCTTGAAAGATCTATCTTTCTACCCTAAAAAGTAGAAACCAGTAGTTATCTATAATACACAAAGAGAATATGATTGCCCACTGCTAGAGACATTGGCCAACTCAAATAGAGACTGAATGTCATTGCCATTTTACTATCTTAGCTGTGCTTATCTATTTTTGTAAGATAATATTGTACTGGCAATTGATAGTACAATCAAGAACTCTCAGTCCTTGAAGGAAACTAATACAGTTGTATTCTTTACTTTGATTTATTGATTTGGAAGTTGAGGTCTACTGAGGTAAGGTGACTTGATCAAGACCATCAAAATTGATAGAAGATCTCTATTATTAAAATTCCCACATTAAGAAAGAGCTTTCTATTCTTACAGGGAAAAATTCCAACCACATCAGGGAACATTTGTGACATTTAATGTCAAGGAGAATTTTTCTTTTACTGGACTTTGGTGGACACCCTTAAGACAATATAGAGGATCAATTTAAATGATTTAGTCTTATTATATGCATTGAGATTGAGTTGGCTTTGCTAGGTTATTTCTTATGAGAAACCATTAATGCTTGCATCTTGTGATCAGATTCCAAAACTCTTTCTCTTATTAGAGATTTATACATTCCAAAGTCTCACACCTAATTCAAGGTCTAAGAGACCACTTCCTGACCATTATATAAAGTTGAAGGAAGATTTTTCTTTATATTTATAAAGGTATTCCTTTATATCTTTACAACTCTAACACATGGCATAATTAATTATGATGTAAGTTACATAATGTCCCATAGATGAGAAACTTTTCTGCTAAGTTATATCTGCTAAGTTATTTCATCTAAGCACCTATGGTGAATTTGTTAGATCTGGACTTCAATCATAGAAAGTTAATGAATTACAGCATGTACCTTCTCAGATGATTAAAGCTGCTTACAGATTTAAAAACAGCATTTCATGTCCTGAAATAGTGTCTGGTAGAATAAGCAAATCTTCTGGGGGGGTGTTATTTTAGGGGAATAGTTATCACAACTGTTTTAATAAGAAAATAGTTATTATCTTGAGATGAATTTAGTGATAAGAACCTTCTCAACTGGAAGCCTAATAGGATTTTATTGTGAGGGTCGAGACGCCCGCCGCGTGTAGGAAGAAGCCAACAGACGCCTTCTCATGCAATTGGCAAGGGGTTTTTATTGTCCAAGCATGCGTGGGGCTCACTGAACACACAGGAACAGAGAGCCACGAGGTGTGCCGGAGCATGGCTTTTAAACTACCGAACAAAGGGAGGAGGGGTCTTTACAAGCGTGGTCACAGAAGCAGATGGCATTGGTTAGTTTAAATGGCTTTTTACATTTATTGGAGGAGACGACCATAGGGTGGTCTAGAGTTGGGCGGCGGAGGGCGCTTCCTAATATGGGCAGCAGATGCCCAGGGAAGATACATTCCATAAATTCCTTAAGCATGGAATGGGGCTGTTTCTACCTCGCAACCCAGGTTTTCTAGTCAGCTTTATCCTAGTCTGAATTTAACCTAGGCAGCTTTAAACTATAACGGCTCAATTCCCGGAATATTGGGAGGAGATGAACAGCATAGAGCAGCGTAGACCATGCACTGTTAATAAGAGAAAATTTCTCTTACATTATGACTTTTTGATCTCCACTATGATGGCTTCTGGTGATGCTCTCTGTTTTTGTCTTAGTGCACAGGTGACAATATTACAAATAAAACAGGACACAGTGGCAGAGTTTGAGCCACTGTAACCCAGGGAGTTGAGTAATTTCAGTGACACCAAAGCATCCATGATTTCAGACCCATTTTAACATACTGGGAAGTAAGAATTCAAGCTACTTTCTTAGGATAGCAATTTTGTTTTTCCTTCATGGATTTCTCACTTCTGATTGAAGCTCAGGTTGATCTATTCAGTCTATGGTCATTACATGCAAAGTCTGAGAATCACTCAATCTGAGGTCAGTTGATTTAGGAAAACTATATAATCAATATTACTCTTCATGATGACCATTTTCTCTATTTACACTAAAGCAGTGAACTCACCATCTCAAAAACTTTTATTCCACTTTGTTATCCAACCATTAAATTAATATGTATGAAGTTCATGCTCAAAACAGTACAGTGTCTCATAAATTTAAAACTATTTGGTTATAATTGGAGCACTATTAAATTTGCTAAAGGAATTTATCATTAAAATGGTCTCATCACTGGATAATTTATAAATGTAAGGATTGACTTCCTACTTATAAAATGATTTTATTCTTCTTCAGAATTTTGTCTTATCCATCCAGGAATGTAGACATGACTTAGTGATACATTCAAAAAAGAGGCAATTATGGACACAGCACCTAGAAGCAGAAGTATTTTTTTTCTTTGCTTGGTGTTATACCCTTGTGTCCTGACACAGACAGGGGAAAGGGGAACCCTGCTAGCAAATAATGATTTTGAGACTGCTCCTTTTGGTTGCTACACACTGAAATGTTTTGAAATCTGAAATTTTACTTTGCCATTTCCCCCAAGTTATTTAAAGCATTCCTTCTGCACACTTGAGAATGATGAGGATTTGATGGTGCCAAATACTAGCTTAAGTTAATTGGGAGTGAATTCTTGTTTTGGAGTTCTCATATCTTCCTACCAACATCACACTCTCTTGAGGGATGCTAAGAAATTCTGTGGATTTTAGAGACTTTTTTGCATTATCTTTTTATTTTGTTAAAGATCATGTTTGATATTGATTTTGCTCTCCTTTTGGAAAATTATGTTTAAAAAAAAAAAACTCTTGCTTTTCTGTTCCCTAGAGCTGACAAAGGTCTCTCCCTCTCTCTCTATGTCTCTCCTCTTTACCACTCAATTTTGTTAGGATTTATCATGAAAATACAGAACAAATTAAGAACCCAAGCCAACAATCTGAGAGGTTAACAATTGTAGTCAAAACTGTGGAAATATTTTTGGTCAAGTGTATTTCTCCTTGTACATCTCTGCCTCTCAGACATTTCTAATGGGATGCCTTTACTTGTTGTGTATTTAACACTTGTTTTCAGATGACTTTCTTTCTGTTTACACATTATCTTTTACTGTCAGCCTTCTTTATCTAGCTAATAGAAGATGTTTACCTTCACAAAGACTGTCTCTAAGGAAGGTTATGAAGCTCCTCTCCTGGATGGGTAAAAAAAACTGATATCTTTAGCCCTGAATATTTAGTGTTCTTTCTCTCTCTCTCTCTCTCTCTCTCTCTCTCTCTCTCTCTCTCTCTCTCTCTGTCTCTCTCTCTCCCTCCCTCCCTTTGATATATACAACTGCACATGCTTGTTAATTAACCTCAAGCAGTACTGAAAGATGGGTTTATATGATACCAATTTTTTTGAATGGGGCTTTTCTTTTCCATTTGAATGTTTAATCTTAATCATCTGTCTTTCAATACATTTAGAGAATACAGCTATAATTATTGCAAACAACATCTTTTCCTAAGTATGAATGTGGGATGTGGTCAGTTTTGTTGACTGGCATCTTTGTTTTCCTTTTTTCTCTAGCAGCTCAGAAACATTAATTGTCTTACTATGAATGTTTTCTAAAGCACATCCACAAAAAAGAAAGATTGTGAAAATGACAGTGCTGTGCTTGAAATGTTTTATCTCTGGTTGACTTCCATATCAAAACCGCTAAGTTAGGAAGACAAAGGATGCTTCCCCAACTATTGGTAACACAAAGCTCCTTTGTATTCTGACTCTTCTCTGCTCCTGTATCAACATCAATAAGCATTCTGTGGAAGAGACTGAAGTGTCAGTCTTTCTGAGGAGCAATCAAGTCCAGTTTATTCTTTGCTCTGTAATTAAAGCTGTTTCTGTGAGGCTAGTAAACCAATACCCCAGCAGCTGAAGATAAACTATGGTTCTATTTTTAATTTTACAGCTCCCCTTTCAACAACATGAACCCTTTGCGACTGGCTCTAGTTTTACATTCTTGAGCTAACAAAAAAAGATTCATGGAGGACAATAATGGGTAGTTTAAAATTGTTAAGTTGCATGTTCTTTTTTAAAAGTTTGTTTTTAAGCAAACAGCATGACAAAGGCGCTGGATAAAAGTGAAAGATTTGATGAATGTGCTGCAACCTTAAAATCTGGATCCAGCTTTCCCTTTCATTCTCAAGGAAGTGCCAATACTAACCTCAATGCCCGACTTTGCTACAGACTGGAGAATGTAAGAAAGAAGTTACAAGGGAGAAAAGGCTTCACATCGATAGTGGACGCTGCCTGTCTTGACCCAGGGAAGGAGTTTCAGGAGCCAGCCTCTTCCCCAGCTCCCTGTCCACTGACTGCCTTATGGTTAGTTACCCTCCTTTGCAAAGCTGTAGAAATTGTACTCAGTTTTCTTTTCCCTGAATTTCAACCTCCTCTTTCTTTTTGTGGTTCCTAGTTCCTTACAGAAAAATAAAACCAAACAAACAAACAAAAATCCTAGCACCACATAAACATCATCAATTCAGATAAGTCAAGTTTTCTATTATGAGGTAAGTGATTCCTTCATTTAATCCTTATCTTCTACTATTTGGTTATTTATACAATTAAAAGGCACATTAACAGGTTTTTCTAAACAAAAGTAAAGCTTTGCCCAAGGATATGTTGATACAAACTTATGCATGACATAGTTAAGGAGCAAACTTTTGAATGTCACTCTTTTCTCCTTGGTTCTTGGGCCCTGAAAGTTACCTTCTCACTGTAAGATTCTCTCCTCTGATAAAGAAAAGCACTTGTGTGTTAAACCATTTGTACAGGGTATTCCAGGGGACAAACCTGCCATTCTCATCTCTGATAGTGAAAAATGTCAACGCTTTCTTTCTGTGTAGTCTAACAGATACATAACAGAAGCCATAAGGGTAGCCACATACAAAAAGACTTTAAAAGATCCTGGACACATAAAAATAAATAAATAAATAAATAAATAAATAAATAGAGGTGAAATCAATTTTATAATATATTTTATTTAACCTCATATATCCTACATTATATTCATTTTAATATATACTCAATATTAACAACACTACTAATGGCTGATTTTTCCATTTTTATATGAACACTTTGAAAATCAATGCACATTGTACACTTACAGCATATCTCATTTTAGATTAACTACATTTCCAGTACTCAACAGCTATGAGAGGCTAGTGGCTTTTTCACTAGACAGTGCAGTTGTACACTTTGCTGATATGTCAGTCTTCATGTAGACTGAGATGAGGACACAGATGGACAATGGTCATGGCCTACACAACAATAATATGATATGCCTGAGAAATGCAGGAAGCTAAACCACAGCCTCCTGTAACAAAGGGTCCAGAAAAGTCATGACTTGGTCAGTAATTGCCAGTGTCTCTATGTCTCCCTTACTGCTCCTCTGTACCACTCCAAGATCAAACAGAGAAGGTCAAATGTATTCTTCAACCAATCTCATGAGATGCCCTGTTTCCAATAACCTACCTCCAGGTTCACAGGCCAACAAACTCCAATTAAGGCATAGCTGGAGTTTCCCCATCTCCCTTCTTTTCATCAAGATAAAGCTTACTTATTTGCCTGCCTTTCAGTTTTTGTCAAACCCAAGTGGTGGCAGCTGACTTCATCTCCTACAAGCTCTAAATAAATAACCAGTTTGTGGTCTTATGTGATCTTGGTCTGGGACTGTCTCCACATGACTCAAGCTGTAGAAATTCTGCCTCCAATTATTTAAACACAAGATCAACAAAAATTGCATATTTTAATTAAATTTTTAAGATAGCATAACAGGAAATATAAAGACAATGTTACTAAATTTATTCCTTGCAAGAATCGGCTGGTTGAAATGACAGCTGCCCCAGTTGAAATGACTTGGGATTGGCAGTATGGAAACAAACACACTGCCCAAGTGATGCCCGGGGTAAACTGCTAAGAGGTGAAGTCATGTACTCCGCAGGGCTCGTGGACAGAGGGTGGAGGGTGGTGCAGAGCAGGTGCTATTGACCCAACACAGGATGGAATTGGAGAACCTACATTCACCTGGATGGAGTTTCTTTTAAAAGATGACTTTCCAGTAGTGGAAGAAACATTTTTACCAAAATGAAGGCGTAATGTCCCATGAAGGTGGTAGAGACCTATGGACAGGTTCCTTCCTCATCTGTGTTTGGGGAACAATTGCTTTCCACAGTAAGAGAATAGGACTTGATACCCCGAGATTTTTTTCACAACCTACTTCCCTCTGGGTCAGCCTCCAGAGATATTTTAAAGCTCTCCAATAAAACTGGCTGGTGGTTGAGGGTTGTAGGAGCAGGCAAAGCGTCTGCTCAGAATGCAGAATGAACTCATTACTTTGGGGGAGAGTGGGAGGAGAAATCCAAAGGAAAGCCCCTTCTGTGGCTGCCCGAGCAGCAAAGTAATGTGTGTAAATGTTAACAAGAAAATCCAGAGAATGTTTGCAAGCCTCACAGTGTAAATGTTATGTTTTGGGACTCTAATTAAAGAAATATTTAATTAAGACAGATTATAAAAAGATGTTTTCTTAGAGTTAATAAAAAAGTATATCCTTTTTTCTGTTAAAGCAACATGAGGAAATTTTTCCCAAAGAATGTCTCTCTGTTTAGAATTTTAATCCATTAAACTGGGTGAAAATAACAATGAAATGGCTAAAATGAAAATCTTCAAGTTTTAAACTTGGCATTCAATGCAAAGACTTTATTTTAGGTTAATATAAAATGGGACATGTTTTCATATCTAGGCTAAGGAATCATGAAGTTTTATGTTGAAAGCACAACTCACCATCCATAAAACATTAGCAGTCAGAGTTCAGGATCTCTAGAACTGTATGTATCACATGATAGCCACACCTTGACATAAAGAGCTTTAGGAATTTGAAAGAACATAAATCCCTTCCTGCAGTTCATTACTTTCTATAGTGACCTGTTATCTGGCAGGCTCCCACCCAGTCTGTTTCAAAATTTATATGAAATGCACAATTTCTCAGATTCGATTAAAGAAACAATTCCCCTCTCACAGTAGTCCTATTTTCAGATATTACATGGCAAGAAAGTGTCATTCCTGCCCTCTGAAAGATTTACAATGCAAATATCACGCAAAGAGGAAAATTACATCACCACACTGTGAAGATGAGCTTTAGTTCATCAATCCCTAATTGAGAAACTTGGCCAAATACTAATATAAATGTCATATCTCTGTTGGACAGGACACAGAGCAGTGGTTTTGATTTGGTCATAACTTACATCGTCCGTGAACCTTGATGTCTGCTATCTTACCGGTGCAGGAAGGGTCTTATCTAGGATGTGAATTTCATTGAAAAGCTGGCTGTCTTGAAAAGGAGTGAACGGATAAGAAAGAAAAACTAGACTCAGACAACTAACTGCATTTTCACCCATGAACAATTCTGATTAACTCATAAACAACGGGAGCATTTTCGTGATTTCAGCAGATGCTTGCCGTCTGCATTTCCCGTCCTTTGGAGGTAGTCTGCCTAGCCAGTTTGACCACCTGCCATAGTAGTGTGAATATCCACACCGGCTCTACAGCCCAGTGCTCTGTTACAGATTAGAAGCCCAATGGAAAAATGCATTAATGAAATGCTTTCTCATTTGAGCTTTTGGAATCTGTTGATATTTACTTAAATAAAAGGTGACAAAGACAGTGAGAAAGCTCTTCCCACTGCTCATCACACATAATAGAAGAGTAAGTACCCTTGTTTCCTGTGCCTGTAATAGCACCTAGAGGCACCTGTCCTCAAGCCCCAATTCCTCACCATCTTCTCTTGGACCTGAAGTTAGATGTATGGGTTCAGTCTGTCTACAATCACATCACCTGTGATTTGAAAGCTTTTGGAAATTAAGTCTGTTAAGATTACTTATTTTGTGGCATATTCATGTGACCCACAACTCTTGCTACGTGAGAGCAGGTTGTCAGTCTGCTTGGGAGATAGCAAACTGTGTGGCCAGAGAATAGAGCCTTGGACAGAGAGACGCTGTCAGGAGCTAAGGCGTCAGGGGCTTCCTGAAAAGAAACCACAAACAAGGCACCTCTTAGGAGTTTAAGGACAGTTTTACTATTTGTTGCTTGTGATATTTTCTCTAAGTGATGTTTCTGATCGTCAACAAATCATTTTTTTATCTAAAATGGGGAAGTTCTATTTTTGGCTCATCATCAGCTTGATGTCAGGCTGAACCTTAGCTTCTCCATATGCAAAATGAGCAATGAGGGCTGGAAAAGTGGTTTTCATACTGGGCTCTAAGGAAGACACAAATGAGAATAAAGGAAATCCCAACAGGCTTTAGTGCTTCCCTTCCAAACACACCCAAATGTGAGCGTTTCATTTTCAAAGTTGTGGCCCAAGGGGTGTGTGTGAGTGTCTTCATACATAAACATGACATGTGTTCTGTATGACACAGGCTGCATGTTAAAGTATGGATTTTTGTGTATGTATAATTATGGTACATGCAAGATATGTTATATATCTTCTGTGTTGTAGAAATTAATACATAATTATTACTTAGGTATTCAGAAAAACACCTCAATTTTAACATCTGTAAAAATGGGGATATTAGCAAGCTCTGAATGTGAGGTAGTATAAAGATATACTTTAAAATTTTCCAGGTGTGAAGTAAACATCGCTGAATACATGAGGACTGCATCTGCTGTGTTACTTTCTAGTCTATTGTTTGAGCTACGATGGTAGATAAAATACAAACACAAGTCTGGCCCTTATGGGTACTCAGTATATCTACCTACAATTAAGGTTCAATTAGAATTACTTCTAATTTAATTATTTACTTATTTATTTTGATGACAGCTAAGATTAGTTTGAAGAAATAGTTCTCCCTCTTCTAGTAGACTGCAATCTCCAGAAGGAAAGATTGTTTTTGGAGGTAATGACCTTCAGACTTGAAAGCTGTTGGACTTTTCTAACACATGGAGAATCAGGCCAAGAGGCTGTGGGAAGGAGAGTGGATTCACCAGGCAGCACATACTGACCTGCCTAAAATTTAGGGAGCTGGAAATGGAAAGTACAAATGGTCCTATGCTAGACCTATTCTAGAAAGTATGAATGGTCTCTTGTAGACTCTATTGCTTGTGTTCCTTCAGTGTTTGAAGAAGAACGAAGTGAAGAGAAGAAGCAGAAGAGATGGCTCTGTTCTCAAGTAATTTTCCACAGATTGGAAAGACAGGATGGAGGCACATGGGTAAATAGCAGCAGGATCGTTGCTCCTTGACACACAGCTGCCATGGAGTCACATCGTGGGGAACAAGGTGAGCTGAAGGGAGGTTTAGGAAACAGATGAATTTACAGCAGGGAAGGAAGAATGGACTGAAATGTGGCAGAAAATTGGCCTGTAGCAATTGGCTGAGTAGCAACTTTACTTTTGGGGGGCCAAGAACATGAGCAGGTGCCAGTGCCAGGCAGATGGGGTAGCTGAGCTATCAGAAAGCCACACTCTGGGGGCAACTGAAGGAATTGACAGACATTCAGGGTCACTTCATGCTACGAAGGTTGAGAACTTCCATAGCAACAAGATTTCTTTGAACCCTTGAGGTTTTGTGACTACACTCATTTGTCAATATCTACGCTGCAGTAATCATTTAAACCTACAAGAGCAAGGAAGAGTAAAACCAAGACTCCCAGGGCAATTGTAACTCACCCACATCCCTCATCCATGTTCATTTGGTTTCCAAGCAGATTGCTTTGCTTTTACGGCATATGCAGTATGTGAGAGCTTTCCTAGAATTACTTTAAATTGTCCTTATTTGGAAATATGTCACACAACAGTCTTTTTCACCAAATGAGTATTTTACTCAGTGGCACACAGCCTGTGTCATTAAGCTCAAAATTAAAGAACATAAAACAATTAACATTTTTCATTCCTTCTGGTTCTACTTTACTGTGTCTTCTTTTGGAGGTGGGGGAGTACTTTAAGTTCTCAGGGAATCGTTTGAGTGAAGTTACCATTCTAACCATTTGGAAATCTTATCTTCTTTAAACCATGTAATTGTGTACTAAACAAGGTGCGAGAAAATGCTTTTCACTTCTATTTTTCCCATTGCAAGAGGCTGTGACGAAATTGCGATAGCAGAGATTTATGTCTGCCGGGTTGGCAGTCATTTTATATTTACTTGGTCCATGAGATTGAAATCAAATCAGAAGCTCCTTATCCAGGAATGTGTTATTTGTTGTCTAAATAACTGTATGAGAGCAAATCAGATATGGATAAGATGTTTCCATTATCTCTGTGCATATTAGTTCTGATTCATAAGGTCTTGGCTTTGTCTACATTAGTGTGTGAGAGCTGACTTTTGTGTGTGTGTTGTTTGTTTTGTATATTTGTGATTGTTGGGCAGGAGATTTCTGCTCTTATTAACTTCTGAACTAGTAATAACAAAGTAAATACTTAATAAAAGGGAATATATTTTGCTTATGGTCTTAGCTAATAGACAAGACTCATAGCTTGATAAGGAAATATGGAAAAAAGTACAAATAATACAGAAAAACAGCAAGAGCTTGTTTTGTTAGTATTATACAAACCTTAAATTCCAAAATGTGACATGGTTACTGTTTTATTTATGCTTCCTTTCTTCTTTCTGTAAGCTGATGTCCATTTATTACTAATTATCTTAGCACTGGGTTAGCAAGTAGCAAAGAAAATATATATGATGCATGCCTATTTTTTTAGTTTATTTTCTAAACTAAATTTGACCTTAATTTTGGGAACAGAAATGCATCCCTCTGCCAATAGCTATAGTATCGGTTGGGGTTCATTTTTGGAAGCCTGTAATTGATAGTAATATTTTGAAAAGGAGGACTTTTTTCAGAAGGGGTATTACTCAAAAAACCCAGGCTCTTTTAACAAGTGGGACCCAGCAGAGGCCTTCCTGTGAGTATTGCAAAACTGTGCTGCTGGTTACTGTCTCAGCTACCACAAACACGTCACCTCCTCCTTCGATTAAGGAGCTCACACTCCTGGATGGGAATGTCCAACTGGCAGAAACCAGGTCTTGTGACTGCTTGTTCTCTGCTATAAAGCCATAAGGAGAAGAAGAATCTTTCTTGTTTAGATTCCACAAAGGAAAGTGATACTACCTATGTCCTTACTACCGTATACTGGTGGGTATTATGTCTCAAATGGGAAAGGAGGAGGTACTTGGGAATTCCCCCAAATGACAAAGTCTCATAATTACCTCTTTATTATTGATTGCATTTTAAAATAGGGAATCTACTTATACTTTGATATTAAAAAACATTGAATATCTCTATGTTCTTAGTATTTGCCATGATTTATAAACATTTAAAACTTTATATTTCCCAAAAACATACAATTAGAGAATGTTTTCATCTTTAACACAATGTCAGTATGGTTTTTCAGAACTCTAAGACTTTAAACGTTGTAAATCTTCTCCATTTAACTCCACGTTCCATGAATACTGTGCACATTTCAAAATGGACCATAGTTATGTGTCAGTATCTGAAGATTTGTCCAAGAAGCACCTCCATGAAAGTCAAGATCTGAGAGTGCTCAAATTTTTTAAGTATAGGAAAGCTTCTAGGAAAATCCTTGTTTTCTGAAATTAAAGTCGAGATGAAGCTATAGAGATGTTTCTTCCTTTTCTTTGCTGTCTGCTGTAAGCACGGAAATCATGCATAGAGCAGAAGCAAAAAGGCCAGACTGCAGGGAAAAGCCAAATAACTGAGTGATGTTAGTCCTGACATCACAGTCTGACATTGTTTGGCTCATGACAATCTCCAGCCAGACTCAGCCTTCTTGTCATAGAGTGAAATTAACCCCTCTTTTTCTTTGGGTCCAACGCCAGCCCTATTTGCTGTCACTCATAGCTGAAAGCTTTCCTAAGTGATATTATGGTTTCAACAGCTCATATCCATTCATAAGTGGAGCATTTCTAACAACACTCCTTCTTTTATTGAGTATTGACTTTGGAGTAGATCAATAGGGACTGAAGTTTGACCTACACTCTCAAGGAGGAAAATAGTACAGAGAAATGCATAACTAATATAATTTATAAAATAGATTTATGGTCACTGAGCTATGACGATGCAGGTTAGGATGTAATTAATTCAAATTTATGTAGTATTTAACAATATAGAATAATCTGGTAAAATAGCAAGTTGCAACCTATTGAATAAGATGAAAGCAATACTTAGTGCTTTGTGGTGACTAAGCTTATAATATTATTATTTATACATTTATTATTATATGACTAACAAGAACAATATTCACTATGTGGGACCTTTTAAGCATTAGTATCACTTCATCTTAGAAACTGATGAGAGGTGCACACATATAAATGTACAGGAAACAGAACCTCAGAATCTAAACCAGTGTGTTGCAGTCTCCATGCAGCTGACATTTTGGGCTGGGCAGTTCTTCACCGTGGAGGGACTGTGCCCCGGGAGAGATGTCCAGCAGCATTTCTAGGCTATAGTTACCTATACTGCCATCTGCCTGGATCTTTCTGATAGCACCAACACACAGAGGTGCAAAAAACAAAATTGTTTTCAGGTATCATCAAATGAGGACTGCTGGTCAAGATTACTTATATAGAATTACTCAGAAAATGTGACAGAATTAAAATTATGATCTTCACCATCTGATTCCTGTTCTATGCCCTTCTCCTTGAAGAACTTGGACTCTCAGATAAGAGTACATGAGTTCTGTGAAAAACTCTAACAGTGTGCTACCTATTTAATATTCCTGTTATTTATATTTCTCATTTTGTTTGTAACTAGGCCACCTATATCGGGTTCTGGAATGAAGCTTATTCACAATAGAAAAACTTTAAATAATTCTATGCCTGGAGAGCACAACTACAAGATCAATTTAGCCTTTGTTGTTATCATACTCCAGCCAAAGGCAAACTTTCTGTAAGGCGTTAAATGGTAAATATTGTGGGTTTTGTGGGACATATGGTGTAGTGGATTGATAACTGGTGGTCAGCTTGGAACACCCAGCTGAACTGAATCAGCGTGGTGGTGGGTGTGGATCGCTCACTTGAGGATTGTTGTGAACAACATAAAAAGAAGACCTGGAGAGGAAGAAGTGGTGTTGTTGGTTCTCCTGTTGCTGTTGGTTCTCCTGGAAGAGCTTGTCATGCTGGCTTTTCTAATAAGAACTTGAGGGCTGGGGATTCAGCTCAGTGGCCTAAGCATCTGCCTGGCAAGTGTGAGGTCACGAGTTTGATAAAATAAAAAAAAAGTTCAGTCTAATAAGATGGTTGTTCTCATCATCAGAGAAGCTCAGGACCTTGTTGTGGCTGAGAATGGCTGCAGTTCACTTTGGGGGAGCTCTGGTCCTTACTTTGAGCATCACCTCCTGACTCCAGAAGGAAGATGATGTGCTGTTCACTATTCTAGAGAAGACTGTCATGCTGGCTTCCTGATATGAACTCAGCTCTTCTCACTGTCAGAGCAGCTTGGAACCTCATTGTGGATGGCTGTGATACTTTTCAAGAGAGCTCTTGTCCTGACTTTGAGCATTGCTTCTTGGTTCCAGTACAGATTCCTCAGTCTGGTGACACTGATCTTTCATCCTGTTGGCATAGACTTTCTAGCTTCTACCACCAATCTTTGGGCCTTCCCAGCACATATCCATAAAACAGACTTGCATGAGACATTGTCCTGGACTCTAGGTCTTCAGCTGGACTCACGCAAGACATTGCCATGGGATCTGGGCCCTCAAATGTATTCTTTAAGTCTTTAGTATATGGACATATTTCCTGTACTTTTTATGTTTGACTCTTTGGGTGACTACTATAAAATAATACTATAAGTTATGTGTCCTGTATATAATTATTTCCCTTGGAAACCCTGACTAAAACATATAGTCACTGTCACAACTACTTATGTCTGCTTTTGTAGCTAGAAAGCAATCATAGAGGATATGTAGATGTGTAGTTTTGTTCCAGCAAAATGTTATTTACAAAACCAAATTTGAACTGTGGTCATGGGCCACAGTTTGCCAATTTCTGCTCTAGTCCAGTGAGTTAACTTATTGACTTAACTTCTGTTTCTTTACCAAATCTTTTCCTATATATTCTAAATTCAAACTTCAATCTACAATGCATAGGTATAGGAAATATAACTTTCTTTGTTCTAACTTAAACTAGTTTCTGCAACCTGGTGAATAGTATAAACTCAGTGCCATCCAGTTCAGATTTGCCCAGGTTTATTCATAACTATTTCAGGGTCATCTCATTGAGTTTTGGCTTTTTTATCAACCCAGGTTGTTCCCTTTCTTTCCCGTGTTGTGCCTGTGTTGGAAGGGCCACGCATCCCCAAGAGGGAGAAACTGTCCCTGCTTTCATCTTCCCACAAGCCTGAATATTCCTTCTGCTCATTGGTCTACATTATACTCCTTGTTTTAACATAGATTTTGTCATACTTATGTTATTTTTAGTATTTAGATGACATAAGTCCAATGGATCAGAAGACAACTACCAGTGAAATGTAATTTGTTAAATTCAGAGATCTCAAGAGTAAAGGGCCTATCTTGCTAAGGGGACCACATGACAAAACACCAGGGGTGGTGAGGAACTGAAATCAAGAGATTTCTTGCGATTTCCAGGCAAAGAAACAGGAAAGGCAAAAGAAGCAGATTTTTTTCTTAATCTGTACCAGGGATCGAACTCATGACCACATGCTTACAAGGCAGGCACTTATGCCACTGAGCTAAATCCCCAGCTCCCAATAAACAGATTTAGCATAGAATTTTTTTGAATGATTTCAGTGAGCTGTGGCGCAGAGGTGCTGTCCCTGATTCACTGGTACTTGGCCCTGGTATGAATAGGTCAGGTGGATAATGGCCTAGCCAGTGAGAGCCCAGTAATGGAGGCAGTTGGGAGTGTGGGCTCTGGATTGATTGGCTGGCATGTGAAAAGCTATCCAGTTGGGCTGATGAATTGTTTAGAATCTTTAAAGACTGGTAACCTCTGGGGTAGTGCCTCCAAGGTCAGCAAGGCCTCAGAATACAAACATTAAAAACATGGTGATCATACTCTTCTTTTTAGACCACAAGAGCTGTAGGCTCCTGCTTCTAACCTGTATCTGCACTACTTGCAGACCCATCATGAAAGTGCTGAGCATCTTTATACCAAACATATGACACAGGGACTTCAAGTAAGGTGATTTTATACCAAGTAAGAAATTTTCTAGGAACCGAACTCCTCTGTGTGACAACAAGGTGGTAATGGAGGCTGCGCTAAAAGTCCTGTTGGAAAGCAAGGCACAGACTCACCCTGTCGTCACTCATCCCAGGCTGACCTGGGATTCCAAAGTCACAAGTTTTGGTCTCAGCCAAAAATGAGGTATAGGCTCAGGACCTCTGAACATTTTATGTGTTTAAAATCTTGCTTTCCTCTGGCTTAACTCCTATCTAGTCTGGAAATTCACCCCAGGGGTGAAGCTGGGTGGGAAAAGCCTGCCCTTTCCAGCTTCTTATTCTCCCACATCTGTTGTTTGATGCATAAACTTTATGCTCTGTGTCCCTCAGGACAATGGGTTTTGGGACTCAAGACCAAAGTGTTTGAAACTCATAACTCTTTTTCTCTCACATCACTGTCTGTGCCACAATACTCAGTTTATTTTGGTGCTTAAAGCTGATCTTTTGTTCTTATTTTTTTCTTTTAACATCCGTGTACAATTTCAGATGAAGAGCCAGAGAAAGGAAACATACATGGGCTGAGACGTCTGAATGTCATTGACCACAGCAGCTGCAGCACTGAGTACTGCATTGAAAGCTTAGAGAGACCCTTGTTCTTTTACCCTGGGTGGCCTTGTCTGACTCTGGCTTTTATCTCATGTCCTCCACTTTATGGATCTGGGATCCCATTGCCGAAAAATTCTCCCAGATTCAGAGACATGAGAAACACGTAAATTGATGTAATTTCCATCCCTGAGGAAATTACAGCAATGATAAATTCCTATTTTTTTACCCAATGAAAATTTCTCATTCTTTTTTATCATTTTTTTTTTTCTGACAAGGTTTGATACCAGAGTCTCTGGATGAAGAAGGATGACATAAATGCATCAATTCTCCACCTTGTACCTATTGAGGCAATTCCAAAGTAAGGATCTGAGCACTGAAGCGAAACTAAAACTAACAAGTGTCTTTGTGTGCAGTCAGATGTGGCTAAATGTGGATTCTGGTTCCTAAACACAGAAAGAACTGCCTGCTTTTCTATGAATTTACCCTTCCTTTTTTCAGTTTTTTCAATAAATATTTATTAAGCACTTGCTATATGCCAGGAACTAATCTAGTCACTGAGGATATATTAATGAACACAAAGGATAAAAATCCACCACTCTCACAGAATGCATGTTCTAATGGCAGGAAATAAGTGTGTAATTGCTAAGAGTTTAATGGTGCTCATTATGTGCCAGGCATTGATCTAATCCTTACAATTGCCTGATGAGATAGTTACTATTACTATTGTTTCTATCTCTATTTTCCAGATAATATTTAGCAATTGCCCAAGATTTTGGAGCGGGTGTAAGGCAGAGCCAGAACTTAAACCTAGGCAGGTTGACCAGAGTTTATGTCTGAATCAGTCTACTGTCTCCATCTCAGAAAAGAAATACAGAAGAGAGTAAAAGGCAATAGTTTCTATGGGGGAAGATCAAGATCAAGATATATATACACATATATGGCATCTTGATCCTTCTTAATTTCCTATTTTCTCTTCCTTCTTTTCTCATCCACAGATTCCAATTTTGTTCTTCAGTTTGCAATCTTAAATAGGGTAGTAAAGGAAAACTTGACTAAATCGACTAAGATGCTTCACTTAAGTGAAAACTTGAAGGGGGTAAGAAAGATTAAAATCTACAGTAAAAGGGTTCAAAGGGAATGAGCACAGGAAGATGGGCTCATGCCTGGAATTTATCAGAAAAATGTGACATAGTATTTCATCAAAGTAGAACAGGTCTGCTTATCACAAAGCACCTATCTTTGAATTCTGCTATTGTTTGGAAAAATGAAAAGTTTAAAAAATGGTTACGTCACTCCTGTAATCATTTCAAAGCATTGTTATAAATTTCTCTTACTTAATTAACAAAAAGAAATACATGGCTAAGACTATGGAGAGTGGAAAACAGAGAGAAAAAAAGATGCACACTATGACCATTCCTTGATGTTGTTGCTGCTGTATTATAAGGGACTGATAAAAATGCTAAGCAAACGAAAACAAGAACTACCCTAGATTTTAGTATGTTTCTTTTGAGATGGGGGATGACTATTTTTATAAATTTTTCTTAAAAATATCTAAGCATCGTGGCTCACACAAATACTCCTTATGGTTTTTATCTAGACCTTCTCCCAAAATCTCATGTGGGGTTTCTGAAAGATGACTGGATAGTGGGTGTGTGATTGTCATCGGTGGATTAGTGAATGTAGGATTTTGCAGCTAAATGTGATGTTGGAATATGAGGCTTTGTGAGAGGAGGTGGGTAATCTGAAAGGGTCTGTCTCCCTCATTTTTCCTTTGATTTCTCTGCTTTCCTCTACCATACCATGGACTATTTCTCTTTTGGATGCCCCTCTGGGATGGTGCCTTGCCTTGGAGCCAGCCAACTATGGACTGAAACTTGCACAGTCAGTCAGACTTTCCTCTTGTAAGTTCTCGGCGTTGTGTCGCAGCAACAAAAAAGTAACTATTAGACTTTCTGGTAACACAGGCAGTGGGCATGTAATAACTATGGGGCACCTGACCGCCCTGGAAAGAGAGAACTTCGTGGAGCTGGTCTTCGCTACAGCTAAAGTGGTTTTTGTTCTGACATTTGCTTTTCCCTGGACTTTTCTAAACTCTTCACCAACCAGTTGATATTGTTGCTGATGTACAGGAATAATAGATTAGACAGCTTGCAACAGAGGCTGCCCAGCCAGATCCTGGCAGAGCTGATGCAGGCTTATGAATGTCTGCTTGTTGTGCTCTGCTTGGTAACAGATGGCTTGTTTCTAAGGACAAAGTTCTTTATTTTCAACTTTTCTTTGGGTTGTATAAAGAATGGGAGTCTTGCTAGTGTACTATCCCCCCTCCTCTGTCCTAGAAGACATTTATCAAGGTCTAGTGACAAAAGATCTTTGAGGATCAAGACTGAGTCCAGCCTTTAAGCTAGCTAGTGATGCAACTTATAAAAACATGCTTTTTTTTATCCTGTTTAAAAATCATTTTAAAATGAGGACAAAAATTACTACTCCTATAGTTTTCACATTGTTTGAAAAAAAAGTGACAATAGCTTAAAGTGCATTGAAAACTAAAGTTTTTAACAATAAAAGCATTTGCTACTTTCTGTCTTATTTTTTATTAATGAAGAGTTCTTAAGGTTGTACCAATCTCATCTTCTTTTGCCTGACTTGCTATACTTTCCCAGGCTCCTGTCTTCTTTTCCTATATATACTACTAAAACTATTTTCCTTCAAGACTAATAGATTTGCAAAGTCATTTGAATCAATTCAGTTACTTAAACATGCCTTAAAACTGTACTATAGTTTTTCTGATTTTTCTCACTGAGATAGCCTTATATCTGCAGTTAATTTGTATGTGATCTTATGTGACATTGGCCAGTGCTCTCTTTGATATAGGACAAGGACCCCTGTAGTCAACCAGGTTTTGTCCAAGTCTCTGACTGTACTTATTTGGCCGCACTGTTCCCATCTGCCCAGGCCAAAGAGATGAAAGGCAAGCAGCTGGTTTTCCTGAACAGAAGGGATGCTTATGCATTTGTGTGGAAGTATGGAGTTCATGCTGAGTAAGCCTACAAAAAGTAAGGGAAGTCTAAAAAAGAAGCAATAACTAAGGAGACACAAGACAGTGATGCTATTCTGAACTAACTGGAAAGTCAACCAACATTCTCTAAAGAGACTGAAGTTTTCTTCTAGTTTCCTTTTCCTGATTTTACACATTTTTAATGGGCAATTTTTAATGACCTCATATAAATATAACCTTAACTTGTACCAATGTTTATGGGCAACATTTAATGACTTCTTATAAGTATAACTGCATCTCAAAACAATAATATGAACATTGAATCACAAGAAACATTTCTCCTTTGTTAAATTGTCTTGATTTTTTTGGGATGCTAATTTGATGCTCATTTCTTCCTCTTTTGTCATTTATTCCCCTTTGTCTTTCCATTTTTATTCCATTTACCATGTTTCCTCTAATTCTTTAGTCTTACTTACTTTTTAAATATTTTTCTCTAGAGAAACTCAGTGTAGTCTCTTTCCCTCTCCTACATGAGTATCTTCATGATGACAAGGATTTATTATTTTTCCAGCACTTTCACCCCTAGCTCTGTATATTAACCTAAATCTTCAACACATTATTAAAGGAGTTTCTGGGTCTCATTTGACCCTTGTTGTGGCTTGTATCTTGGTGACCCTCAAAGCTTCATGCACCCAGATCTGAGGCTTTTTGAAGGTGGCTGGACTAGGTCATATAAATCGGGACTAAGGGTGTATGATAACTAAATTAGTCCTCAGATTGGTTTAACATAGTTCTGGGCATGAATAATGAGGAGGCCCACCCTTGGCATGGAAAGCAACATCCAACAGGCTTGTAGTCTAGATGGAATAAAAGGGAAAGGAAGGTTCTCTGTTTATTGCTTTACTGTTGCTGCTTTCTATCTGCACTGCTATGAATTGCTTCTCTTTTGCCATGTTCTTCTTCCATGCCACCCTACCTTGGAGCCAGCTGACTAGCAACTGAAACTTCTACAAACTGTGAGCTGAAATAAGCCTTTCCTCTTTTGGTTTTCAGCATTGAGTATTTTGCTTCAGAAATGAGAAAAGTAAAAAATCCTGTGTGGATTCACCTAACTTTCATTAATTTGACACCAAGTACCAGAGCATCCATGGAGTTTTGTACTTGTGAATTTCAGTAGTTTCAAGTTACCTTAATGTCTTAGAGGCTCCTGAAATTTTGTGAAGAAACAATTGAAAAGAAAGGAATATAAGAAATTATGACCATGACTGCTGAGATGGCATTTGGGGCAGCAAGGTACACGCTAGGAGTCAAAATCACGGAACTCAGGAAGTAGAAGCACACTTGACAGAGGGAATGATGGCAAACTGTAAAGCAGGTCCAGAAAGTCTTAGTTAACCTATTCCGGAGTAGAGGAGGAGATCAGGAGCAAATGTGGATTAGTAGGGATGTCCCAAACTGGGCCTGCAAAGCTGGGTCTTTATACCTGTCTCTGCTGTAGTATTCAGATATGGGCTGTGACCGCAGATGAGGAGGCTCTTTGCAGCTGAAGTCCAGCAGGAAGGAGCTGACAGGTAAAGGAAGATCATATTCCCCAAAGCTGAACAAGAATTCTCAATGAGAAAATCTGTGGATCATAATCTCATCTCCTAACTGACTCTTAAGAATTATAATTATATGTATGTGTCCATTTTCTCATTTATTTGGACAAAATATCCCAAACCTGCAACTTAAAGGAGGAAAAATTTATTTTGAGTCACATTCTAGAAGTTTTAGCCTTTGCATGGTCAGCTGGCTCCAGGCAGAAGGAAAGCTGCTCATGTCATGGTATCTAGGAAGCAGAGAGGAAAGGGATGAATCAGAGGAGAGATGAATCCCAGATCGTGCTCCTAGTGACTCACTTTTTCCAACCAGGACAGACCTCTCACCAACAAACCAGCTGAATATATATATATATATATATATATATATATATAATTTCTAAGAGAGCCTGGAGAAGTTTAATTTCTCACTGAGCAGTATTGGGTGTACTATACAATTTACCTACAAACATCTCTGATTATTTCTTTCTTTTAGGCTTCCTGTTTTGTGAAGATCTCAGTTACCCCTTCTTTTGAGTAGGTTATAAACACATTTTAATTCTGAAGGCTTGTGCTTTTGCTCTAGTTGATCTGTTGCACCCTCAGTTCTAGAAAAGGCTGATATTATTTTAGGTGTTAAAATTACTGGGCCAGCAATTTCTATACTCAGTGTCACTGTGCTCATATATCAGATACTAATGAAGGATAAGGGATCCTAAGGCAGCCTAAATTGAATTTCTCTGGGCATCTGCTATTAGGTGTAGTAGCAAGAAATGAATGAGAACTGTAAAAATTAACCAGGGACTTTGTGTTTCCTGAAATATTTATGAGAATCCCATTATAAACCATTGCAACTATGGTTTCTTTTTCTCTTATTCTTGTTCTTCTCTGATCCTCTCTCCCTTCTCCATGCATTGGTGCCTCCCTTTTCTTGCTTATTCACTTTTGATTTTCACAGCTTATTCTCCTTTAAAGAATAAAACAAAACAGAGAGGATTGACTAGAACTGATTATGGGAACTACACAGAAGATCATCTTTCTGAAGTAACCACATTTGTGAAAATCTGAAGACATTACCTGTGGTCCAGAAGGACTGTATAGTTTCCTGCGAAAACCTCAGCAAACAGAGTGTGGTGTAAAAATTTTCTCCTGGGGGTTTGCACATGTACTGATGTATTCATTATAGCTGAGCATAAAGGCCATCAATTGCAAGTAAAATATAACTTAAATATCTTTCCAGTACATCCGAGGAAAAAAAGCCATCAAGAGTTTGAGAGATTTGTTCTGTTTCAGACTAGTCATTACTATACAGTTCCGTTTTCTTGGTTTTTTATTTTGAAAAGAATAAAACCAAATGAAAAAAAATGGGTTCATTCAAAACAAAATGATGGACATAGTACATGACTTAAAACCACAATATACAATGATTATCATGATGTCTCTTGTTATCTTCAATAGAATTTCCCATATCATCAAGTACAATACAATTGAACATAGAAGTATGGAGCAAAATCAATTAAAAAAATTGGAGACATTATAGGACTTCAAAAGAGGTAATAGTCAAATCAGAATGGGTATCATAGTGAATCTTATTGTCTTCAGAGTAGTTGCCTATACTCTCAGACTTGATACTATCAAACATAAAAGATTTCAATAAAATCAGTCAAGACAAGACAGCAATCAAACAAGACATATTCAAATAAAATCAGTCAAAATAAGGCAGTGAAAGCAATACAGGATTTCAGATTAAGTTAATAGGAAATTAAAAATGGTTACTGTAGTATATACTGCTATCTTTGGAATAGCTGTCTATGCCCTCAAATCTAGTACAAGTAGACAAACTGGAACAGAATATAACCAAACTAAACAAAGCGATGAAAGCACTATGGGTTTCAAATCATGATACAGGATTAACAATGTCCTCTGCCTTCTCTGTTTAGACAGTTCCTCCCCTTTCACTTTCCCAGGGTACATTGCATATTTTGTATCCCCCTAACTCCTTTAGTTTTTAGATTAAGGAGGCAACCCGTTATTTACCTAAGTGGTTCTGCTTTTTACCTCTGAGCTTGGTCTCAAGTTGTATCCATTTACCTACAGGAGCCTCAAGGTTTTCCTTCCTTATAGCTGGGTAGTTCTCCATTGTATAAAAGTGTTATGTCTTTCCAACCAATCTGCAGCTGCTGGGTGAGATACTCCCACTTTTTTTCCAGTTCCCTGTCACATAGAGCATTATTTTCTCATCTTTGACTTTCAGTCCATAAACTCTCTTTCAGGTTAAATATATTTCTTATATAGAGCATCTTGCTGGGCCCTATCTCCTGATCCACTCTGCCTGTGTTTCTTTTTATTAGTGTTTAAGGCCATCCATGTTAGTGATTATGGCCAACCTTCTCTGCCTCATCTCTGCCATATTTTTCTGCTGTTGGTTGTCTACTTTCCCCCTTTATTCCACTGTCTGCCCCATTCAGTAAGCCTTCTCTGTTGCTGTTCTTGAAACCATGGACTTTTTTTCTCTCTCTAGAATGTCTTTCAGTATCTTTTGTAGGGTTGGATTGGTGATCATGAATTCCCCCAGTTCCTCTTTGTCATAGAAGCATCTTGTTTCTCCATAAATTCTGAGAGATAGTTTTGCAGGGTACATCAGTCTGGGTTGGAGGTTATTTTCTTTCAGGGTTTGGAATACTTTGCTCCAAGCTCTTCTTGATTTGATGGTTTGTGTTGAGAAGTCTGTCATGATTCTGATGGGTTTTCCTTTTTCTTTTCTCTGACAGTTTTTAATATTCTGTTCTTGTGTTGAATTTCTGGCATCTTGATTGTTATATGTTTGGATGAAGATCTATTTCAGTTATAGCTGGCTAGAGTTCTGTATGCCTCATATATCTGAATATCACTTCCTTTTCCTATGCTTGGGAAGTTTTCTTTAATTATTTCTGTAAATAGCTTTTGCATTTCATTTGTGTTTACCCCTGCTTCTTCACTCACTTTTTAAATTTTAAGTTATAGATCCTCTTGTTGTCTTCGAGCCTTTGTATTGTCAGTTCCTGGTTCCTTGTTATTTTAAAAAGATCTTTCCTTTCATGATCACACATTGCAAACCTGTCTTCAAGGTTTGATAGTCTATCATTAGTTTATTTCAAGAAGTTTTTCCAGTGTCTTAGTTACTTTTTACTTGTTGCTGAGACAAAATGCCTGATGCCCAAAGTTGGGAAAGGAAAGGTTTATTTCTTACAGTTTTTTGAGGTTTCAGTCCACACTCAGTTGGTTCCAAGGCAGGGTGGCATGGTGGAACCACAGTTCATGGCAGCTGCAAACAGCAAGGTGGAAACCAGCAAAAGAGAGAGACATGCCTTCTTCTTGACATTACATTGTATGCTGGCTCCACCCCTAGGCAATTGAAGCACTGACACCATCAAGTCAAACCCTAGACAATGAACCAATCACAAATGTACAATGCAAATGCATGAGTTCTGGAGCCACCTACATAAACCATGACAGCCAGGTTTCAATGGAGTTTTTAATTTGTTGGTAATCTCTTTGAATCTGTTTCATGTATTCTAGATTTTTTAATATTCTTCATCAAAGTTTTCTCTCCTTTTTCTATGCTCCTCCATTCTTGCTTCTATGTCTTCTAAGAGGTACTTAGCATTTCTTTTATTATTTTTCTTATATCTTCCTTTACTTGTATTAGTACTTCTATTCTGAGATCTTTTATAATGCCACTAAGATAATTCTTTATGTCAGATGCTGCTTTTTCCGACACCACAGGTGTGCAACTCCCGATCTCTTCTGTGTTTACCTCTTCTGGACCAGTACTATTTGGGTTGGAGGCTGGAGACTTCCTTTTGTTTTTTCCTCTTGTCATGTTTCTGGTTTCCTCCAGACAAGTGAATAGTGGGACCCCCGGAACTTCCTGTATGGGCTACAATTACTCTGAAGCGTGCTGGCTAGGGATTGCTGCCCTCCCCAGTCTGCTGATGACCAGACAAGCAGACTGGCCCTACCCTTCTGAGCTAGTCAACCACTGGGAGTCTTCATGACATTATTGTGTGCCATGTGGATGAGGCCGGTTAGGGATAGCTTCAGGGAGACCTCGTCTTTGGCTACTGGATTTCACACAGGGCCAGGTCTCAGTCCAAGCAATTCTCACCAGTCTGCTCTGTGCTAGGGGTGGCTGACTGAAACCACTGCAGTTCTGGTTCAGGGTTATCCTGCCCAACTCCAAAATGTTGCCTGGCCAATTGCCCACTCCTGTGGGAGGACTGAGCTCCCCTCACTCACCATAAGCCTGTGCAGATCTCTGAGCTTGTGCTGTTCTCTGCTCTGCTGTTCCCCTTGCAACCTCCCGCCAAGGCCCTTGGGCACGCCAATCCCCAACTTCACCGCGACGGCGCATCTTCAGATTCCAACAGTGTTTTTGTACACAATGGGACTGGCTCTGGTGAGAGCATGTCTGGCTACATTTTACTTCTGTCCACATTCTTCTTTTCTTTTCTTTTTTTCTTTTCTTTCCCTTTAGTTTCTTCCTGGGTCATGAGGATGCATCTCCTTCCATCTGGTCTTCTCTAGGATGTTTTATTCCAGCATTTCTCTCAGAGACACTCTTTATTTTGCTGCTTATTGATCTGTCATCTTCCTAGCTTCTCCTACAGTTCAGTTTTCAAGATTCACAATGAGGAGGTTCAAATGGCTTCTATGCTAGTGTTTGCTTTAAGAGTAGGTTGTCAAATTTGAGACAAGTTGAGAGCAGGATGATTTGACTCCTTCAAGTTCAAAAACTTAGCAAGGGATTATCTAAGGTATTGTCTATTACTTTAGATTAGAGATATGGACCAATTTTTATTTATCCAAACCAAATTGAGTAACTAAAATTACCACCATTGTGTATTATTTTAAAAATAGAGTCCTTCTATTTATACCCTTGCATAAATGTTCAAATTTCTGGTGTGTGTGTGTGTGTGTGTATTAGGGTATAAGATAAAGAGATGTCACACCTGGCTTAGCAACCAAGTGTGATTCAGAACAGATGCTCTACTCAATGGTAGATTTTCTTTCAACTTTGTTAATGTCTATTGGGTATTTATTGTATGTCAGTCTCAGTCCTGAAAGCTCTATAAACACATATGCACTATTTATATCATTACCAAACCTGTTATCTGATGCTATTATTATCTTTATTTTATAGGTGGGTGTATTGATTTAGAAGCTTCAGGACCTTGTCTAGGAGTTCTCAAACAGGCAGAGGTAGAACTGGGTGAAGTCAGCTATTTTCAGCTCCAGAACCAATGCTCACCTAGTAGAGTTGAAATCTGAACCCAGATATTTTGATCTTTATAGTCTTTATTTGTTTTGGTGTGTTTTTAGTTTTATAGTCTTGGGATTTAGTAAAAGGGCTAAAAAATACAATGCAGGTAATATTTGGAAGCTGAACCCAAGACCAAATATGCATGCACCCACAAAATAAACACACTCAAATAATTAAGTGTCTTCTACTTAGTAGAAGACAAATACCTTATCCTAAAGATCCCCAAAGTTTTGTCTTTTCCTCCTTCCTTAACTCAATTGCACTTAGGCTCTAGACTCTTAGGCACTTGGGAAGACTCAATTGTGTGTTTTCATTCATAGATTACTGAGATTGCAGAATTGTTCTGAATTCACACAATTGCAGCTTTCATATTTTCACATTTATAAAATCAGCAAATGGAAGGAGAAAGACAAGGAAGCCCCACCTCCCAGTCTATTCTACAAGTTGCTGTTTTCTTTTCTTTTACTCAAGAGATACAATAAAAACAAAACTAACAAATCTAGCTAGCACCTCTGAAAATCCCCAGGAAATTCCTTTTCCAGAATTCTCTCTTACTAATTTGGCAAGTATTCTCGCTTGGTAACAGATCCAATGTATCCTCCATAATTGCTATGAGCTGCAAAAGGAAAGACTGAGAAAAATCTCTTCTGCAACAGCAACCAGCAGAAATGAAAAGAAGCAGGGGAGTTTGCAAAATGTCAGCTCCCTGGAATTAAGACCAAAAGTGGTTCTTGCCAAGCCCATTCTATGTAGGTCATCAAAGAACAGCACGCATTGTCATTTTATAGCAATCTGATCATCAACAGCTTATTATAATTCTTGAAATCCCATATGTTGTTCTGTGTGTTATGTCAGGCAGTAGGGAACAGAGAGACTGTTGGACAGCCTCAGATGAGAAGTAAATAGTTGTAGTTATAGTTATTTTTCCTCCAGATGACCCTTCCCTCTCAAAAAACAATGTGCTGTGATCTCTGGCTACCCTGACTTTACATCATCCTTATTACACTGCAGCAGGAACAGATTGATGTGTGTTTTCCTTGCCTCCAGAGAGTTACCCTCTAATCCTTCATTTGCCACTCCAGCACAATTGCACAGAAGCAATAGCATGGATAGTTAGAGTGCATGCAATTGATTGCAATCTATCCAACACTTAAATTACAGACTGGGGCATCAGGAGTTCAAGAACCCAACAGACAAATAAAACAAAGACAAAATGATGACAACAACAACAACAACAACTCCTTGAATCAAAGAAATGCTGTAGTCCAGTCCAGGTTGAGGAAAATTATGATGCAGTTTGGCTTGATGCTTTGATTTTAGAATAGTTTCTCACTTGTCAGCAGAGAAAGTTTAATGTTTATGAACATTTAGTAATAAAATAATAGTGGCAGTAATGGTAATCATTTTTCATATGCATTTGCAGAAGTGCAGCTTCTATCTTCCATGGTCTTTGAATTCTAGCATTAATGCTCATGATTGGGGCATAATGTAATTGTAAGCAGGAAAGACTAAAATAATTTTTGATGCAAGATAATGAACATCTATGTCCTAACGAACTGGTCCTTTTCCTTAAAGTGATGAGAGATAATAGGAACACCACCCTCGAGCTGCTTACAGTTGAGTGGGGGTGGGCTTTGTACATATGCTGATAATAAAAACAGAGTTTAAAGTGGCTTGCAGAATTTACTAAGTAATCTATAATATTATATTTGAGAGCACTGACCCTAATACCAAATTTTCTAAATCGCTGCCAGGACCCATGAGTCAATGCCAGTAATTGAAAGATTATTAAACCTTGGAATCATATGAAGAGGAAGGGGACAGGAAGGACAGATACTTTGGGCAAAAAGACACATTACAGTCAAAAAGAATATTAAAATGCTACATATGAGGCATTAAGATGGTATACTTGATACAGAGGTGTGTGGCTTCTTCAACTGTCCAGGGTTAAATATAATCTAAAAAGAGCAATGGAGAACAAAGGGAAAAGCCATCCCTACAAAAGAAAAATGCACTGTAAAAATTCTTAGGCATTTCTCCCTCATACTTCTAAGGAACAAGCCTCTGCAGTTACAATTTGATTTTAACTTTTTGGATGTGAAAAGAAATTCCATATGTGTATATACTTTGCAGCTTATGTGATTTTAGAAAAAAAAAACAGGCAAATCCATTGCTTCCATACTTATAGTAAAAATGCCAGATGCATAACCACAATTTAGGTTTGATTTTTTTTCCCTCAGCTCAAACAATAGTGTTCCCTCAAGCAAAATTGGCTTGATTTTGAGAGTAAATGCTAAAACTTAATGTTTTGAAATCTTGCAGAATAATTTGTTGGCAGCTCAAGATCTTGTTTTGCCAAGTTTTACTCCAAAATAGTTTTCTTACTCAGAGTTGATATAGGGAGTGGTAATTCTCAACTGAGTATATGGCAGTTACACAACTGAGTTGATTAGCATGCTGGAAGAGGAGGAAAGATATTGTAGGCAAGTGGAAAAGGCTAGTTTTCTAGTGACAAGCTCTGGGAAGCTCAAAGGTAAATTATTAGTGAAAATTTCTATGATAAATAAGGCAGAACCACTATTAAATTTAAACTTTTTAAAAAAATAATTGCCCTAAATTGAGAATATTAGAGTGAAATGAGGAAGGATGGTGGAGTTAGTTACTGTACATCCTTCCTTTCAGGGCTGTGGCTTCAACTCAGTCATTCCAGTGGGCCAGTAAGCAAAGGTGAGCCACTCCTGCATCATAATTTCTGTCTGTTGGGCCAATATTCTAGGGCTTAGAACAATAGGGAAAGCTCTGAAAATGGCCCTTTTTGGGGAAAGTCAATCTCTGCTCACCTCAGCTTTATCGCTTCTGAACTTTAGAATCTCTCTGATCTTAAAAAATTAGAATTTAACAGTTGGGTTTGATGATCAGACACTTACAGAACATGAGATATCACACGACTGTGCTGTATGCGTGGGGGCACAGGGTGAGGTAGTTGTAGGTTCCACAACCCTCAAGAGGGCTGACATGTCTGAATGAGCACAAATAAAATGACATCTTATTCAAAGGCCCTACCAGCCAGAGAGAAGACTAAACAGAAAACTACAGATAGGCTACTAAAGAGAGAGAGTGGCTTTGTCTAAAACCAGATTTAAAGAGTAGAGGAAGATGTAAAAGGACCCAAGACAACTTCCAGCACAGATCCTAGAGCTGAAGTCTCTTCAATTTTTTTTTGCAATTTAAAAATTAAATAAATATTTTAAAGAGTGGGGTGATTCTACAAATGTTTAAGTTGGTGGCTTGAAATTGGGAAGAAGAATATGTTAAATCATAGAGGAAGAAAAGAAATACTAGGGAAAACATGAACATTTTGGAAATGGCATGAAGAACTGAAATTATTCATGAGAAAAACAAAAGCTCCAGAATGAGAGAACACAGACACAGAAGAGATAATTAAACAAATAATGGAAAAAATTGTCTGAAGAATAACTGAGCCAACACATTTGAACAGCTTAAGTTCCAGATAAAATTTGAGGTATTACATACACCTAGACATGTTTCCCTTAAACTCTGATGATAAATACTAATATATATTTTACCTATTGAGATAGAAGCAAATATTTTACAATGGAAGGAAATAAGATTGGTAGTGAAGTTTTGTTATCCCAAAGCTATGTTATAATAAAACCATATCTACAGATGCTTTAGAATAAAGGACTAGAGCTGTGATAAGGTATTATTCACTAAGAGCTTTTAGAATATTATTTGTAGAAATCATGTCACCACATACCTCACCTGAATAAGCACTTGGTAAAGCACTCACACCAGAGGATGTATAAATCTGGTGACCTCCAAGGTAGATGCAATAGAAGACAAGATAAAACTGGTAAGTAGAGAATTTGGGAGTATATTTATAATTAAAAAGAGTTGAATAATGATCTGAAGGTATACATTAAGAAATTAAAGCAAGAATACTGCAAGAAAAATTCTAATAATTTCCTGATAAAAAGTACTTAATTATTTAAGAGCTGAGTTTGGATGACAGAACAGATATTAAAATAAAAACAATCCAGAGGTTTTATATGGAGTGTAGATGAGATTAAAGGGAAGCTAATGGTCAAGTGAAAATATGCTAACGGTCTTACCTTATTGGAAGAAGAGAGAGTAAAGGAATAAAGAATTTTAGTCTGCAAAGAGTTATGATCTTGTTTTCATAAAATGCTAAAAGAAGAGCAATATTATTATAAGCTGGAGTGATAAAAAGGTAACCATAAATTAAAGATAAAATCTATGTTGAAATTCCAAGTTAACCCACAGAAAAAGAAAACTAATAAGGGATGAAACAACTTAATCATACAGTCAAACTAAGTACAAAGAAAGAAAACAATAAATTAAAACAAATAACAAACATAATGTAAAGAGTAAGGAATCAAATCAAGCATGTCATGATGCAAAACATAAAAGACTAAATTCTCCCAACCAAAACAGAAAACGTTAGATTGGAGTAAAACAATCCAAGCTGGGAAATATACCAGTTAACAGAAACAAGGTTGAAAATGAAATGAAACACCAATATGAAATGGAACTTAGCATCAAAAGGTACACTAACAATGTTTGTCCTTGGATTTTAACCATGACTATAGATCGAGACATCTACCAGTTTAATTTCTGACATCAACAAATTAAATAAACAAGATAACATAGCACTTAAACATTTATTTGCAACATTGCTAGGAGGTGGGTCCCAAGGGCGTTGTTCAGACCGCAAGGGCTTGACCTTCACAAATGGGCCAAGGTCATTATTGGGAGGGGGAGAATTAGTCCTCTTGAGACTGGACTTGTGATAAAAGTGAATTTGGCTACTTTCTCACTCTGCTTCATACATGCTCACTTGCCCTTCCTTCCCCCAGTTAGGATGCAGACAGAGGCTCATGCCAGATGTTGGTATTGTGCTCATGGACTTTCCAGCCTCCAGAGCTCTGAATCAAACAAACTTCTATTTTTTATGAAGGACTCAGTTGGAGTATTCAGTCATATCAGCATAAAACAGACTAACATATGTACCAGAGGTATCTGATAGAATGCATCTCACACACCATAGAAATAGATGGAAAAGTATGATCTTCATAAAGCGTTAAAATATTGGTTTCATTACTTAAACTAATTTCCCTAAACACAAAGCCTTTTACTTTCATTTGAGGTTGATTTACATAATTAAAAACTTTTAATACTAGTTTTTACATATAATCAGAATAATTATGTACACAAAGTAGGTCAAGGATTAGGTCATAGCCAATACCTAAGCACCCACCACAAAATGAAAGACCTAAAGGTCAGTGCCCTTCCTGGGAAACGTCTAGCTACTTGAGCCTCGCACGGAAAAATTGCTTAATATTTGCTCCTTGTAAGAAAGTCAGTCAGCATCCGTGAGCCTCAGTTTTCTCACAATAAAAGAAAAAGACATTCTCTGCCTATCCTCTGTGCTGATAAAACAATCTAATGATTAACGTATGTAAAATTGGTTTGTAATCTGAAATGTCAAAGAATTTTGACTTTGTTTTCAGTCAGTTTAGAAGATAATATGCTCAAATTTCAAATGCATAAGAAAGAAAAGACTAAGGGTTTCCAGATGGGGATTCAAATGAGGTAATTCTAGCATTTATGCTCAGAAAAGACTTCTTGAATGGCATCAGACTGATTTAGGTATTTATTCTCCTCTCCTGTGGCCAACTGTTTAGCTGTTGCAGTAATATGTGTTATGATTGTTCTCAGTTTTGAGGTTTATGTACCATTTTACTCGCTCCTTTGACAAATCCTCCTGAGTACTTCATATGTTCTAGCAGCTATAAGAAAATACCATTCACTGGGTGGCTTATAAGTAAAATAAAATTACTTCTTATAGTTCTAGAGGATGGGAAGTCGAAGAGCAAAACATCAGCAGATTTAATATCTGTATGGATTAATTTTCTCTGGTTCATAGATGGTGCTTCACAGTGTGCAAACGGCCAGCTAGCACTTGGAGACGCCCTCCAGAAGGACACTAATCCCATTCATGAGGGCACAGTCTCCCCACCTCAAAATCTCTCGGAGGTCCCATCATCTGATACCACCACCCCAGTGATTAAAATCAACATGGGAATTTTTGATGGTCACAAATATTCAGACCATAGCAATGTTGTGTATTCACTTTGATTTAACCAATATATTTTTGAAATCACTGATCTGATGTTTTTAACATTTTTATACACATATTAATGTGTATAAAAATTTTTTTCTGAGTTTGTGTACCAGCAAAACATTCTCACCAAGCACCAGGAATATATATGTATGTTGGTTTTAGAGACAGAGAAGGAATAGAGATTTAAAAATAGGACATTAAGATGCACAGTCTGTTGTAGGAGTAGTTCAGTACTGAGGTAAGTCTCCATCTAGGACCAGTTGTAGCAGGAAGCCCCTTATGCAGAAACTCATCTGCTCTCAGAAAATGAAGATCCCAACTGCAATATCAGAGTCAAGCTGAGTCTGATGCTTGCTAAGGAAAGTCATATTTATAGAACACAGTTTCTCAGAACAAATTTCTCATCAAATACTATATAAGTTTTTGGAAGCTGGGACTTCAAGATTGGTACACTTGCGGAAGAGCGGCCACAGAGGCTCCTTGACGGTTCTCTTGGAAGCAAAGTTATTGGAGTGTACCTGTTGCTGATTGGCTGACTGCTAGAATCTGGGGCTATCTTTGATTAGCTGACTTCCAGAAGCTGGGACTATGTGACGGGTTAACTCTCAGAAGCCATGTTCTTACATATGAGTGGAACTGCTCCTGCGGAAGGATTATAATACTGGGGCTGATGCGCTTAAAAAGCTGCAACATCTCCTTCCATAGAATGAGAGGCAAGTTTTACTCATACATCCAAAAAAGAGATAAAATAAAGGGCAGAATGAGACCAAAGTTGGCAATGAATGAATTTAACCTTGAAATTAGAAATTGTACCTATTGAAGAATTCTTCTCTTCTTTTTCTTTCTCTTTCTTTCTTTTTTTAACAAATGGTAAAATCTGTTAGATTTATTGAAAACTGTTTGGACCACTAATGAAGGTTGAAGAGCAAAGGTAGCTGTCAGAAAATAAAAACTCTCTCCTATTTGCTCTGATGCTTGAAACTCACCGTACAGAGCTGCCCATGTGAGACTCAGCTTACACTAGAATGTCTGGGCTCCTGACTTTGCCTGGTGACTTAATAAACATGGGTCATTTCACTTTCAGCCACCTGCAGAAGGTGGCTGTGTACAGATATTCTTCACAATTCTCAAAATGAATTTTCCTGTATCACATAGCCTTTATTTTCATGCTTATTGACGAAATACATGCTATAAATTCAGACAAACACCAAATACTTATTTTGCCAGTGCAGAGATATTAACTCAGAGGCAGAGATACACATGTACAGAGTACAGGGGGCCTCAAGAAGCCTCAGGAAGCATCAGTGTGCAGGTGGTGTACATGCTCATTCAAAGCATAGAAACCCAAAATGTAAATAAAAAGTAAAAAAAACCAATAGATAATAGAAAAATGGAAATACATTTTTTGCAAAAGAGAAGGGGAACAATAGATGGGAGAGAACAGGAAGAGAAGGGGAAAGGATGAGAAAAAGGATAACCAATTCCCCACAAGGAATGCAATAATTGTGAACTGCAAACATGTACTAATAAAAATCTGAAGATAAAATACATTTATAAAATATACCAATATTTTATAGTTCAGCCTTGCTATCCCTTTCCCCCTTAGAAATGCATAGTTTGGATCTAGAAAACAGCATGGAGATTTTAAAAATAATATGCAATATGATTTCTTTCATGTATTCATATATGCTTACGTATTCATCCTTGAACATACATGCCACTAACTACCACACATTTTGGGCAAACCTTTTCCTTAAAATATACATGAAATTTGGTTTATGAATTATTATTTCTGGAATTTAGTATCATAGGATAAGTATAAAATCATGTTTTAACAAATAGTAAAGTCTGTTAGAGTGGTACTGTCAATATAAGATTCCTGTATCATTAATTCATACTGTCAACTGTGAAATACAGTAAGACGATGCACTGTCATTCTAATTTATCCAGATAGACCACATTCTGAAACATTAAGATATATTGAGACTATTCTGTTGTAAATGCAATAGTATCTTAGTGTAACATTAATATTATCTTTCCATGTAGATTCTTCAGGTTTTTTTCTCTCCTCTTTTTTGGAAAAATAATATAACATCATTAATCAATATTCTGTGTATATATATATATATATATATATATATATATATTTCATATTCATTGCTAGGGAACTTGAATTTTCCTACTATTAATAGTCAGGTAATGATAACATAATTTACTTGCTTATCCAATTTTTTATTCATATTCATGAATTATAAAACAAAACAGAGTTTCTACTAGGTGCCAATATTCTGCAAAATGCCTCAGGGTATACAAAGATGAATATTTTTGTCATCACTAGTGAGGTCTTTTATACAGAGTCCTGATAACTTAAAAGGTGAACGTGAGCTATGAATACAGTTAAGGTAGTCTTGATTCAACCACTTACACTCATGGTGGTTTGTGGTCAAATGCCTACATACTCCACGCTTCAATACCCTCATGGCAAATCATATACAGTAGTAAAAATGTTCTCATCAAAGTCTTGTGAAGATTCACTGAAATTATGTGAGCAAAATGTTTAGAACAGCATTTAGTAAAGTACTGGTATTCAGTTTTTAAATTGAATTGCATATATATTCATTCCATATGCAATATATATATTCAATACACACATATATGTGTGAACAATTATTTTATTAATATTTAGTAGGATAAGAATAATTATTTCCTATTATGTAGAAAGACATAAAAAGGGTTTATCTGGTCAGTTATCAGAATTATTGTTGAGAGAAACCGTGTCCAAAGATGGCTGGCTCTTCTTTGTGAGTTTTTCTTACCTCTCAAGTGACATCTGCAGGTAAGGAAACTGGCAACATCTCTGAATGAGGAAAGGACAAGTCTTGGAGTTTAACACATACGGCTGAACTCCAGCCCACCGAAGGACAGCCTTTAGCTCACTAGACTCAGGCAGAGTCTGAGATGACGATGGATGATGGATGGGTTTACTTTTGCTCTAACACCTCAGCCCTTGGCTCTGGGGGTGCTGCCTCACTCAAACAGTCCTCACATTTGGCCAAAGAAAGACAGCCCTTGTTCAGAAACGTCCTCCAGTATGTCTGTGAGTTATGCTATTTGAGACCCTTATTAGTTCATTCTTTGTGATGCAGGTTGCATTTAGCAAATCCTCAGAGGGACAGAGTTACACTTAAAAACAAAACTCTAAGGGTGAAAAGTAGAAAAGCAATTCATCTCAGTACTTCCAATTCATACTTCTGGTGATTTGGGTCACCTCTTTGGAGAGGAGCAGTGTGTGAAGGCAGATATGATGTCTTCTCTAACTGTCCTCTCTCATGCGATGCGGAGGAAAACCAAATCAACAAAGGAAACCAACCAAGTTCTTGCTTCCTTTCTCAGAAAAAGCTTCTTGCCTTGCTCTTATCTCAGTCTTGTGACCAGTCACCTCAGCCTTGCCGTCAGCCTCACACTCATGTTCTCTCTCAGGCTTCCAGAGCCTGTCTGGTCACTCTTCCACTTACCCTGCTCAATCCTAAAGAATGTGTTGATGGTCTCCCCCACTAGGCTGTGTGTGCTTTGAGGTGTGCTCCTCCCTGTGAGTCTTTTCACAGTGTCTGGCACAGAGTAGAAAGAATATTATTGAAGCCAAGTAGTTAGCAGTTTAAATCTTGTCTCAGCTCTTTGCTAAGAGTATCATTTTAAATAAGTCACGTTTTTTTAGCCTCAGTTTCTTCAACTGTAAAATAGGATTAATGGAATTGCTTTGATGCTTAGAAGCAGCGTATATAAAGTGCATGTCATACACTTGACACGTAACAATTTATTATTATTATATCAGGTGCCTAATCAATGTATGCTGAGTACAGTCACAGCTTTTATTGATACTCCAGCTTCAGAACTTTCTAGGTACTTCAAATTTGACTTTTTCTTTTTTTCTCATTTTTGCTTTTTTAGCATTACACTTTGTATGCAGAACTATGGGAAGAGCAATGGAGATGACTTAGTTTATGTGAGATACAAATAAACTCCTATAAAAATCCTGAGTCAACTTCCTTTCACTATATACACACACAGTCTTCTCCATATACTGTATGTCCACACCTCCCATGTGTGTATACAGATGTACCATATAATGTCTAACCACAACCCTATATATCATAGAACAATACAGTACACAGTACGGCCAAAACGTTCTCCATGGGAAGAGAAGTACAGACCTCTACACCGTCCCTCCACAAAAGTACTGCTTTAATGGCCACATGCAAAGGGCAGACAGCAGCAGTGTCAATAAACAGCTGCCATACAGTCAGCTGGAAGAGGAAAAATTCCAGGTAGGAGAGAGAATTCTCCCAAGGTCATAGTGCAGAGAATTCCCAAGCTTGGGACAGAAAATGGACTGAGGGGCTTAGGACAGGGAGGTGATGAGGGCCAATCCTCTCTAAAGCAGTTGATACATGACAGGAAAAACTTTCATTTTTCTCTTACCTTTGCAATGTTTAGTGAAGTGTTTCATGTTGTCATTATCATTTTTAAGTAATATGTTCCGATGGGTAGAGGATGGGGTTTGTAAAGTTAATGAAATATTATCTCTGTGTCAGGTGAAGTTTAAAAGGAGGCTGTGCTATCATCTAGGACTAATTCTAGCTCCCATCTATGACTATGAGAGACAGACATCATCATCATGCAGATATTATAATGCAAATATCTCTTAGGATTCACGCATACTTGGATTGACTCAAATCTATTTCCTACTGAGTAACCTTATGTATGTATATATTTGTATGTGTCTAATTTTATATATTGCACATGCATGTATTTGCATAATTGAGTTGTGATAAGGATTACATGCAGTATTAATGCTTGATAAGTGATAGCTATTATTATTATTTTCATTCATAAAAGCACTCTCCCCATGGACACACCCACCTGAGTAGACAGGGCCTGCAGGGAGGTGCATGGGCACTCAGACAGCACACGTGATGCCACAACGGAAATAATTCATATCAAGCTGGTTTCTACCCTTGGATAGACTTCTGCTTCAGAGAAAGATCTACCATATAGATAAGGCACACTGAGCCTCCCAACTTACGACAGAGAGTTTCCATTTTTCTTGCTTTATTCTCCATCTATCATTTAAGATTTAAGCAGAAGTCAAAGTCCAAAGAGACCCTCCCAAAAATTTCCTTGTTACTGGTCCACTTCAGATTCTCTAATTTTCACCAAAACAGAAAACAAAAAAATCTCCAAGATAAAAACAAACAAACAAAACCTGTCATCCATGAAAGATCATTAGCAAGGAGTATAGCAGCATCAGCATGGGGATATGTGCATTCAGAAGTGTAAAAATTTTAAATTAAATCATGCATCCGTACAGTATTTTTAAGTCTTTTCTTTCTTCAAGCCAGGGTAACCCTCAACCTTGTTACACGGTTCTCAGTTACTGCCTTCTCTTCCTTCCCATCTGTGCCTCTGGGCGCTGCTTTCTGTCTGTCTCCCTGTTCATTTCTGATAAAGAATAATTTAGCTCTTTTTGATTTACTTATTTTCTACCAACCATGGCTTTCAAAACGTCGCTTACCTTTTGCCTCCAAGTGGCTGATCGAAGTATCCTCTTAAACAAAGACACCTCCTTCCCTACCATGATCTAAGGGCACTGGACACTCTGGGTGGCATCTTTCCGCTCCAGTTACTGCCGTTTTCTTTACTTATCCACCTTGAAGGCAGCTACACTGTAAGACATAAGTGACCTCGATCTGCTTATGAGCGTCGGACCAAATTTGGCCCCTTCAGAACCAAGGGAAACAATCACATTTCATAGTTGGAAAACAAGTTATCTGTCTCTTTCTCACTAACTATAAAGCACATCAGCCAGCTACTACCGACAGATCTCTTGTGAACATGGCAAAGCAAAGGGTTGGACAGTCCATTAGAAGTGGAACCACTTTGTTCTGCGCTGAACTCACACTGTGAACTTTTCCCTGCTACTTTTCCCTCCCCCCATCTTTTGCTTCCTTCCTTCCTCCCTCCCTCCGTTCCTTCCTCCCTTCCTCCTCCCTCTGTTCCTTCCTTCCTTCCTTCCTTCCTTCCTTCCTTCCTTCCTTCCTCCCTTCCTTCTTTCCTTTCTTCCTTTTAAAGTACTGGGGATTGAGCCCAGGACCTTATGCACACAGACAAGCACAGACAAATTTTTTATTTTGAAATTAGATCTCAATAATTTGTCCAGCCTAACCTTGAACTTGTGAATCTCATTCTTCAACCTGGAATTATAGGCATGTGCTACCAGGTCCATTTCATTTTTGCGCAACTGATTGTAGGGTTTATTAATTGTAATAATATTCACACAATGTAAAATTCACCATTTAACCATGTTAAAGTACACAGTTCAGTGGTTTTAAAACTCATGCATAATTTTGAGCAATTATCACAAGTGATTTCAGAACATTTCTATCATTCTAAAGAAAAGCCCTGTACTTATTTAGTAGTCACTTCACATTATCTCTTCCAATCATCTCCTGGGAATCACTAATCTCCTCTATCTATATGTACTTTCCTGTATGAACAACTGGCGTGAATGGAATCATAACATGTGGCCTTTTGTATCTGATTTCTTCCCTTTGCCACATATGTCAGTACTTCATTCTTTTTCATAACTGATAATATTCCATTTTTGGAACTTCCTCATTTTTTATCAGTTAATGGATAATTCTGTTATTTTCCCATTGGGCTATAAAAGTGCGGTTATAAACATTCATGTACAATTCTTTTTTTTCAGGTACAATTCTTTTTTGTATGCACATAGGCTTTTATTTCTCCTCAGTATATACCTACAATTGAATTATTGGTTAACTGTGCTTAATTCTTGAGAAACTGCAAACTATTTTGCACACCTGCTAAGCCATTTTACAATATTATCAGCGATATATGAGTGTTGTAGTTTCTCTGCTTCTCATCAACATTTTTTACTTTCCATGTTTTAATTGTATTTTTAAAGTATAGCCATCAACTGAGTGTGAAGCAGCACATGGTATGGCTTTGGTTTTTATTTTCCTAGTAATTTATGGTGAAAATCTTTTGATATATTTTTGTGGACATTTGTATCTCTTCAACAGAAATATCTATCAGTGCTTTACCCATTTCTTGGTTGGTTGCTTTCTTGTTGGTGAACCGTGGGACTTTTTACTAAATACATGATTAAGAAATATTTTCTTCCACCTTGTGGATAGTCTCTTTTGCTGGTCTGTGGAACATTCATGATGTCCTTTGATATGCAAAAGTTTTTTAATTTTTTGAAGTTCAGTTTATCTACTTTTTCCTTTGCTGCTTGTGTTTTAGTATTTTATTGAAGAAGCGATTACCTAATCTCAGTTCATAAAGAAGAGTTCAACCTACGCTTCCTCTTCACAGAATTAAATATTTAGCTTTTACATTTAGGTCTGAATCATTTTGAGTTAATCTTTTTCAAACTGTGTGAATGAGCTACAGATCTATTTCTAGACTTTCAATTCTATTACATTAATCTATATTTCTATATAGACACATGAGAGTACCCAGTTTTGATCACTTTCAGTTTTATGATAAATCTTAAAATCAGGAGGTGTGCAAATCTTCCCATTTTATTTTCAAGATTATTTTGACTCTTTGGGGTCTTGTGCAAATCCAGATGAATTTTAGGCCCAACTTGTCCATTTCTGAAAAAAGGAAAAATGTCTATTGAAATTTTAATAGGAACACTATTGAATTGATACATCATTTTGTTAGTATTGCCATCTTAATAATAATTCTTATGATACAACAAAATGATGTATCAATTCAATGCTGTTCCTATTAAAAACATGGTTTTTGTTCTTTTTCATTGTAAAAGTTTTACACTTCCTTAGTTAAATTTAAGACTAAGTATATTATTTTTTGGTGACACTTTAAACATAGTGCATATGACTATAACTGCACTTTTAAGGTTGGTCTGTGATAAGTATGTTTTAATCATTGATCGTAGTTATTGATTAAAATAAACCAGATATAAGGAAATAATAAACGATTAAGATGGACATAGGAAAGAAAGAGAAATCCCATCCTTATTCAGGGAGTTATTGTCTCACATTGAAATCTAACCTTGTACACAAGGCGGTTCTACTCTTTGCACAAGTTATTTTAGCTTTGCGATTTACTGCTTTTTAGCTCCACCACAAGAGGACATGGACAGAGTCTACAAAGCTGGAAGAGTTGGAAGGGACTGATTTCCTTCCATTTGTTCCCTGTGATCTTCTCATCTCATCACAACCTCCCATACACAACACCCTGGCAATGTCTCTTCACCTTGGCTGAAGCAATTGTCTCCCATACTAGTAGCTGAATTCAATTTGCAGTTTTTCCAACCCTTGCAAAAGCCATAATCGTAACAGAGTGGAATCTTCCTCAGAAGTCTGGATTTCAGCAACATAGGAACTTTCCTTTGAGTTTCTAAGATTTAATTTCAACCTCCATCTTATTCTCTCAATCCTAGGTATAGAACTGTCTTCTGTAATTACTGTCCCTATAATATCTTAGGTATCTCGTTAACAAATTTATATCTTACTGACAATTCTTTATACTAAAATTTCTGCATTCCTATAACTGGTATATGTTCTGGCTTCTCCCTAGAAATATAGAAGCCACTTCTTGTTGAGTACCTACTATGTGCCAAATACTGAGCCAGTACTTTATATTTAATTTCTTAGGTAAGTGAGAAACTATATGTAAAGGAAAGGGATATATTTATCAGAAAAAAAGCAAAAGCAAACAAGCAAAAAACAAACCTACTGCCTTTTCCTTGCCTTCACAAACGTTTGTAACTGAGCTATTTGCACTGGGGAAGGAAAAAAGCTTTAAATTCTAGAAAAATAGTTCTCATCTTCACCCATCAATTGCCAAGGGGAACTAGGCACACCAAGGAATCTTACTCAGCTACATAAGGACTAATGTCACCAGCAATTGCATCCCAGACCAGAAAAGGCCAGCAGAATTTTCAGCTACAGTGGAAATCTTCTCTATCTGCCTTGTGTCTGATATAGTAACCAATAGCATATATGGCTTGTGAGGTCTTGACTATAAGTTTTGTGACTGAGGAACTGGATTAATTTGATGAGTTTTAACTTACATCCCTATATGGGGCCTGTGATATTTTATTGGACAATTGAGTTAGATCTTTCAGGGCAGCAACAGACATGGATGTGACTGAAGAAGTGCTTTCTAGTCTTTGGATGTGTAATTCCACAGCAAATATAAATGTCAGTTGGATTTGTTAAATTGTGTGCCTAGGTGATGCATCAATGAGCTTTCATGTATGAAAAGACTGTCAAAAACAGATCATTCATGCTGGGGCTCACCACCACAGGTGCCAGAGAACATCTTGCCTTGGGAGAGAAAGCAAATCTATACTCCATGATTAGTGTTTGATTATATTTTACAGACAGGCATCAATGCCTGGTGATTTTGATGCACTTGGCTTTTATCTTGTGAGATTTATTTAAAGAAGTACACACACAGTTTACAGCCTCAGGGAATAATATATAAAAATAGGAAAGCATAAAAGGAAGCAAAAGAAAATCTGCTTTAGTGGTGGAAAGGTTTGCCTCTCTTTCAGGACCTCCAGATCTTACACCTGCACCTACTCACTTTAAGAATTCCCTCCCTTCCTCAACTGTCTTCAGAAAGCCTCTCATTGTTACACCACTAGAAAAACTCCATTCAATGGCCCCGGGTTTTTAGAGGATAGACAAAAAGAAGAGAAAAGGAGATCAATGGAAAAATATCGTTGACTGAGAGAAGGGGGTTGGGTAAAAGCAAGTAGAACAGATTTTCATTGCATTCGTGGCACTTCATTTCTTAAAAAAATACTGAAAATATAAATACAATTTTAACTTACTTCTAAGACTATGTTTATTTGTACCCTTCTCATTTGACTGCAATTCTACATTTTAAAATGGAAACTGCAAAGAAAAGCAATGGTGGGAAACCAGTAGCCCCACACAGTGTCCCCATCCACTAGGCATTTTCACCTATTACCATTCTGGAACAGATAGATATTATAGTGTCTATGCTATTAAAGTTACCTGGTAACTATATTTATCCTCTTTTTAAAATTCATTAGGTATTTATTTGGAAATAACACTGAGTAAGATCATTTCCTTTAAATAGCCACAAGTCACAAGGTGGAGGGGGCACTTAAAACATATTTCAAGAAGTGCCCTCAAGTTAACCCCCAAAATACATGCATCCATTTCTTTATGTAATTTTGAACAGTATGGCTGCTAAAAGTAAGGAACCTCACTAAGCTGCTCACCAGGAAATCAAGGATAGTATACAGGTTAAAAATTCAAAACAAGGAGAATTTAAAAAAGAGAACTCAGAAAAGCTGTATTCTGCAGTGTTTAAAGGTGCCTGCTTCTTCAGGTTGGCTTCAGCTTCAAATGATTTCTTTATAGCCCTCTGAGTTCATCTACATTTATCAGATTATGACCATTTTGGCTTGCAAATAATGAACTTTGATATATAAATATGAAATGGCGCACGTCTTCTCTTTTGGAGTGGTTTTGTGTCTGTGGCTGTTGCATTCTGGCAGTTGGACTAATTCAGAGGTGAGACAAGCAAGGGCTCTTTCCCAAGCACATCTCACAGTCCTCGCTGAAACATGTTACATGTGGTAACATCTTCCCTGCTGCCTCCTGTGTTACCAGTGTGTGTTTTATGATGGCCATAGTGGGAGTGTTCAAGTCATATTCTAACAGAGGAGTAATTTTAATTTTCTTTGAGTTCTCATAAAGAAATATACAAGGACTATTGTAGATGTTGGTATGTAATGAAATTCTTATTTGATAGAAAAATTTTGGAAGTAAATAGCAGGCTAAGAAGATCTGAAAGAGGAACAAAGGTATAAAATCAAACATTATTCCCACATGGGATTTCTACAGAAATACAGTAGCAGGGAATTATCAAGTTTAGGGAAAAATATTCATTTTCTTATTTATCCCGATAATTTTTCAATGCACATATTTCTATCCTGAGTCTCTGAATAGATGATATGTTGACATTTTATCAATTTATTTATTACATATGACCCTTGTATATGTTTTATTAACACCATTCCGATATTTAAATGTTAATTTGATACACATCATTATATACGCATGATAGTGTTTCTTGACTCAGTATTGGAAACATTATTATTATTATTGAAATCCTATGTTTAATATTATTTCCTGCATTATTTTGTTTCATGAAAATCCATGATCTCAAGCCAGTATTTCTTGGTCTCCACATATCCATGATACGACACATTTCTCTTAAAAATGATGGCATTGTGGCAAGTGGTAAGAAAGTATAATTGAGGGGCTGGTTTTCCCCACTCCACTATTAAGATTTTATTCTGGCAAGTAATGATGGTAGATATTTTCTTCATTTCCAGGTCATGTTAAATTTTGAAGTGTTTTTTCATACTTAATTATTGGACTTCAAAGTTTAGAAAAATCAGTATTTCTTAATAACAATAACTTCCCCAATATTTTATATAAAGATTCAGCAGAAATAAGAACTATGCTACTTGCTTACATATTTAATAAACGTGAATATGGCATTGATTTATCCTGCTTTTTTGAAGCTAATGCCTTAATCCTGCTTTTTTGAAGCTAATGCCTTAAATAACATGATGGTCTCCACCAAGTGACATTTTGGGATCTAAAATGGGTCTCCTCATTTATAAAATGATTTAATCAAGACAAGATTTTTCCAAATTCTTCCTGGGATGCTATTTACATGAAATGGAACTAAAATAAATGTTTTCTATTGTCAAATATGCTTTGGATAAGTGAAACTTTTTCTGGTAGTTCATGTTTAACATAACATTGTAAGTACGTTAATTTAACCCCACACTATGTATATGGGAAAATATAGGATAAGTTCAGATACCTAATTTCATATTATGCACAAAATTGAACTAGAGGTAAATTAAAGATCTACATATAAAAAACAAATACTTTAAATTTTAAATATATATATATATATATATATATATATATATATATATATGAAAACATTTTTTCTTAGAGGAAAAAATGATTTCAGGACAAAAAAATTAAGTTATTAAAAGATATGATCTGGGGTTTAGCTTAGCTGTCTAGAGGCCTGGTCTGGTAAGCATGAGGTTGTGAGTTCCATCCCAGGTACAAGAAAAAAAAAATAATTATAACTTCTTTTTAAAAAGGCTGCTAAAATTGATACTAGAATTTCTACTCAGCCTTTCCTTAAGATGATAGAATAGGGAACAGAAAAAAATGAAATGCCAGAAGTCTTATAATTGACAAAAGTTAATATATATTTTGTTTTGTTTTGTTTTTTGAGACAGAGTTTCACTGTGAAGTTCAAGTTGGCCTTGAACTTGCCATGTAGCTTAGGCTAGCCTGGAACTCAGGGTGATCCTCCTGTCTCAGTCCCCCAAGTGCTGGGATTACAGGTATGTGTCACTATAGCTGGCAAAAAGCTAGTACTTAGATTTAAGAAAAATTACTAATTATGAAAACATCAAACACTTTAACAGAAAAAGGCAAAAGAGACAGACAGATACATCACAGAAGAAATCAGAACTAATGATTAAGTATTTAAAAAATGCACAACTTCATCAGCAAACAGGAAAGTGCTGGTATACATGCTGCCCAAGCAAGCACAGATTGGTGATTGAAAATGAGATACCATTTCACTTCAATCATATCAGCAAAGATTTAAAAATTTTCAAATGCCAAAAATTGATGAAAATGTGGAGAAATATAAACACTAAGGAATAGCTTGACATCAAATAATCGTGTCAAGTCATAATGTTCATAAATAGGCATACAAAAGAATGTTACATATACAACTTAAAATATAGCAAAAACCTAAAAGCAGCCCAATTGTCCATCTAAAGGAAATAAGTAGACGACTTATGCAATGGAATATCACAAAACATTTAAAATGAGTGACACATAGCTTCATGGTCAAATATCAAAGCACAACTTGGAGCAGGAAAGTTTCAGGAGAACACAAATAGTATGTGTACTTATTACTTATATATAGTAGAAAACTTGTAAAATAATACATTTTCAGGTACATTCATGCTACGTTCCAAAAGAATGCATCGAAAAAATAGCCATCTCAAGAGGGCAATTATTCTGCATAAGACACTGGAAATGTAACTGAGGAGAAACATCACAGGTAGATTCAATCCTATCTGTAATGCTTTTGTGCTTAGAAATACTTTCAGATTTTCTCAAAAGATTGAAAAAATTCAAAAGATTTATTATTCAAAGTGTACTTCCCGATAGTTTTCATGGACATGGGAAGGGAGTTAGAGGAAGGGCAGCAAAAGATGATTAAGATGTGATATGCATAGTTCAATTCCCCAAGATTAATTCAATTATTATTTATTACACACATGTATAAATAAATAATAAAGATGGACTTCTCAAAAAAAAAAACCTGAAACAAATATGGCAACATTTTAACATTTGATCAGGCTGCCTGGAGAACACATGAATGTTATGGTATTCTTTACAGTTCTAAATTGTTAAAGTATTATATAATCAAATACTTTTTTTAAAATTATAAAAAAAGGATACATAAGCTCTGTGGAAATCGGAACAGCCACGAGGAGCTGCTATCTAATGAGGACTCACCTGAACCTCACAGCTAAGAGATCACAGACTCTACTTTCTTTTGGCGATTCTAATTGTATTCTCTCCTTCACAAATATCCTCTCTTCACAGTGCCCATTTTGATCTCCAACCTCACTTATATACTGAGCCCTCTTCTTTTGCAAAGTTTTACAAACCTTTCAGACTTCAGCATCTGATTCTTAATCCGGATTTTGAGTGCTGAATAATTCTTTGACAAACCTATCCTTACCTCCTTCCCTGAATATGGGTTAGTTCTGGCGTCTCAAAGTATGAAATACTTCATTGCAATTAAAGTGAATTGCTACAACCTTATATCTCAGTATACATATACAGGAGGAAGAGAAGGAACTGCCTTTCTCCCAAACAGTGTATATTGCTCTCTCGATGTGGGAGCTGCCCATACAGGGGACCCAGCTGGAAGTGGGCATGGTCATTCCATAACTGACACAGTGGCAGATTCTGAAACAATATAGGCAAACTTTCTGCTTTACCATTTATTGAAAATAAATCATAAACAGAATAGTAAAATATACCTTGGCTAGGTTTTAGCATTATAAAAAATTATACATGTGGACAAAGACTAAAGGGCCATAGAGGAATGAAAATAGATTTTTAAAAATGTGTCAGGGTAATTTTCTCTCCTTTCCTTTGCATTCCATCAATACTGTTATGTGTTTGTGTAACAAGTTATTTTAAAATGTTTTTTTTTAAAAAAAAAAACCACAGGTGGCCAGGCAGATAGAATCAGTCTGTAATTTTTTTTGATCATGAACAGTGAGTTTTCTCAGAGTAGATAATGGGCTTCAATTCTGCTGTCAAACCACAGTTTATCTACAATTCCAGGACAACTGCTTCCTACCGATCACATGCCCTGGAAGAAGAATGACAGAGTGAGAGCACTCTGTGTATTATACAGCTGTCTGAAGTTTTAATTATAACTTGCTTTCCAAAGCCTTTTGCAGATTAATTACTTCATTTGCATTGTAGGAATAGTGAACAAAGGTTATGAGTATTTCAAAGGCAGTTGGTTTGTGAACACACTGCTTATCCAAACATATTGGAGTGTTAAGAATCCATTTGGTAGAATGATCACAGACCTATAAATGCTGGGATCAGCAGGTAATGAGCAATTTCTGGGTAGAAGTATGACAAGTGGTCAAGATAATATAGGCTTTGGCAATCACAGCTCCTGGAGTCCAGTCCTAGCTCTGCTCCTGGATAATACAGAACATGTTATTTGATTCTTTTAAGTTCCAACTTTCTCTTTGGTTATTTGGTTACACAGGGTTGGCAATGCTTACCTAATGAATGTGAGCATGAATTAATATAGTGCATGTAAAGCAGCTAGCCAGAGACCTAGCTTATAACAGCTGCTCAGTAAAGAGCAGCTTTTAATTTTTACTTAGCTCATTTTCCTTGAGCTCTGTTATATGTGATTCTCAACTAATTAAATAGGTGAACCATTTCCAAGTAGGCTTATAGGTAAAGTATCATTGGCCAAGGAGGTGGTACGACTGGTGAGCTCCATTATTTGAGCAGTAATCACAAAAGTGGATTTAAAATACAGGCCAACATTTTCTTCCATGGATTCTTTATTTCCACCCAAAATAAAACCATAACTATGTATGCATATCACTCAGGAATGAGCTGAAACCATCACAGCGTACAGTTCTCTTAATTAATCATTTCAGGCAAATCATTCCTAAACTGACAGTTTGTCAAATGTTTTTCACAGTGAAAGAAAAAAGTAAAATATAACAAAACAAAGAAAGCTGCAAAGCAGAGTCCAGAGAGTTGAGGTGAAAGATCTGAAGGATCACCGAATATGGGCCTGGCAACTAGAAGGCCCGTTGTTCCTACTACAAGCATCAGAGGACCACTAGGTTATCGCCCTTAGTTTCTTCTTCCCAGCATCCCTGTATGGTTATCCACAAGAATGCTGTTAAGGAAGTAGAGTGGAAAAGGAAGGATGGACAGGTGATGCTGGTGTCAGTCAGCGCTTACTAGAGAAACAGATTTAATGCAAGATATATTCAAATACATAAAAATTTACAAGATAGGCTTACAGGGGCCGCCCACTCAGATGTGGATGGGAGTAAAAGGTCTGTCTGTAAGCTGGATATCTGAAGGGTCCAGTCGGAGGCCTGGAGCTCACTGTAGTGTCCCATATGAGTCTATATCAGGAGGCCAAAGGGTCTGCGTTGAGAGCTAAGGGGTCTGAGCCAGAGATTGAAGAATATGCACTGGACTCCGGGAGAAATCTTCCCAGACACCTACAGTGAAGATGAAGACTGGGGCTCCTCTGAAGAAATAGGAGGATCCTTTTCTTGGTCTCCCCTTTATCCCAGTCAGGCAACAAGCCAACCTAGGGTGAGCTTTCTGTCTTTAGTAAATCCCCTCGGCCACACGCAGAACCATGCTGATCCAGTTTAGCTGGGTATTTCTTAAACAAGTTGACACAATCAGTTAACTATCATAGTGCTGATCAGAATTTAGAAAAATACTTGAAGGACAAGATGCATAATGCCTGGAGGTCACTGTTTGTCCTTGAGAACATTCCAAACTCTTTTTGTTGTTGTTGTTGACATATACTTCCAATGATAAGCAGGATTATCTAAAGATTCTAAGAAAATCGCCCCTTACCATAGCTGCTAAATTTGCATGTTTCTGACTGAACTTTGCTCATTTTTGCTTTAAAAAAATAAATGCAAACTAGATCTCACACTAAAGTTTTCATCTTCCTCTAGGGTATTTTTCTCCCATTTACTTGAGGAACAGTGCCCAGAAAATATTCTGAGAGTGAAATTATACTAAGACTGAAATAACATACAGAGTCTCAACCTTTTGGGGCATGTTTCATATCACTCATTTTAAATAACTGCTAGTATCTGAGATTGCTATAGGTATCTGTCCTGTTGCATCACTGTGGGACATCTGAAAAATATTTTAGCAGCACTGGTAAAGAAAAGACATACAGTGGAGATGAAGTGGTGGAAAGTGTACAGTGAGGCCCCAGCTGCTCTGCGCTCTCATACTTGTTGGAGACAAGTCATTGCACATGACCCACAGCCCCACAGGCCATTTCCTGGCAAGCAGGGGTAATAATGTTTTTCCATTTTATCACTATGGTTATCATGAATATTTTTAAGAAATCTATATAGAGAGCTGTTTTAAAAAAAATATAAATGTACCCATAAGTCTTTGCTATTTTCTGTTTTTCAAGTTCCATTTGGGAACTTCTAGAATTTCCATTGTTCACAACTGTCGTCTCCCACCTGTCTCTACAAAACTAACATCACTTGAACAGTGTTATGGGCCTCTAAAATTCATATGTTGGAACCCTAATCCCCTCATGTGGAGATTACGGTTTGAAGGAGGCAGTTAAGGTTAAATGAAATCGTAATGGAGGGACCCTAATCCAATAGGTCTGGTGTTCTTAAAATGGTGAGTCTGCTGAGCTCTCTCTCCCACAGGCTACAGAAGGTATCAGGAAGGAGGGCCTCTAATGTCTTAGTTACTTTCTCATTGCTGAGACATAATACCTGACACCTTCAACTCTAAGGAGGAAAGTTTGTTTTTATTCACATTTTGCAGAGGTTTCAATCCATACTTGGCTGGCTTTCAGACAGGGCAATATGGCAGAGGGGTGTGGCACTCCCCTATGAAACCCCACTTAGCAGTGTATGGGGATTTAGAGAACATCTAGGTATAAACCATAACACAAGTCCTCACCAGAAGCTGTGGTCCACCAGCACCTCGATCTTGAACTTCTGGTTTCCAGATCTGGGAGAAAATAAATGTCTATTGGTTAACCTATCCAGCTTGTGGTATCCTATTTTGGAAGCATGAGCTGACTAATACAGAAATAAAGAAAATAGGACTTAGAAGTACCTGTTTCACTCCACTGGGGCATCAGAATGTCATATTCTTAGCCTCAGGCCACCTCTACCACAAATGTTGCTAAAAGCCACTTGAAAAGGCTGGAGACTCCCAAACTCTTTTTGTCTTGTTCTCTTTGTAGTGCTTCTCTGATAAAGGCAGCCTATTAAAAAAAAAAAGGTACCTAATTTTCAGATTGTCACTATTATGCATACCTTTTCACATGAGATGGGAATCAAATAAAATATAAAACTCCAAGGTAGTCCTGTATCTATATTCATTGGCTTTATTAATGTAACTTCTTGGCTTGAGAAAAGTTGTTAGAGACCTTACTAAGAATGTCCTAAAGGGATGTGGCTTCTTAAGAGCTGATTCAAAGAGTGAGGTGACTCTTAGCCTTGTACCATGGCTGCTCTTCCATGATGGGAAAGTTTTTCCAGCTGCATTTAAATTTGGGGTTTTGTTTTGGTTGAGATTGGAAGAGACATTAATGTACAGTGACAAAAGACATTTAAAAATTTAAAATTTCATCTCATTTCTGTATGTTTATTAATTTGTTTCACATTGTCTAGATGGATCCAGCTATATTTTATGCTCCATAAACCAACACTTGATCTCCTGTAACTGCCTACCATGAGGTCATATTTCCAGACATCACAGACATATTTTCAACCAGAAACAAAATAATAATATTTTTAATAACTCACCACAATCTATGCTTGTATCTTCCTCTTGATTGTCTTTCTTTCTCTTTCTTTCTTTCTTTCTTTCTTTCTTTCTTTCTTTCTTTCTTTCTTTCTCTCTCTCTTCTTTCTTTCTTTCTTTCTTTCTTTCTTTCTTTCTTTCTTTCTTTCTTTCTTTCTTTCTTTCTTCTACAGAGTGGGACATGGTAACATCAATCTCCCAGTGGGTTTTTCTGTAACTCTTAGCATAGCCTATGCTGTTATCCAGACCAAAGAAACTATCTATGCCATTCCACCTTCGTCTTATGGGTCATGTCATGATCCTTGGATCAGCATGACTGAAAGAGAACTTTAAACCAGCACCACAGAAAGGATGACCTTTTGTGCCTGTCAGAATTGTTTTCCCTTTCTCTCCTCAGCCGTGCTTTTCCACCTGCAAAAATTGCCGTCTACTTCATGAACCAAAGCAGGCAGTATGTGAGAAATGGTTTTACTAGCAGGAAGAGTCCAAATATAGGTACCTAGCCATAAATTCAGAATCTGGTAAGCCTGATGTGAGTGCTAGGCACCTGGGGCCAGACCAAATGGTAGTCCTGTCTTTCCCTCTGCCTTCTGGGCTGTGTCCACATGGCCTGGCTGTCTGCCTCAGCTTCCTGCTGGCATATATGCCCTTCACCAAGTCACAGCGCTCTGGACAGAGGCTCTACCTATAGCCTGACTCCTCAGAGTTCTTTTCCCCAGAGAAAAAGAAACATGCTCTCTTCTCTCTCATATGCCTTTCACACTCACTGACTTCCCAACCACTGATGGGGCTTCTGTCTGGTTGCAGATACTCAGAGGAAGATGAGAATCAATTCAGTGCCAAGTTTGTGTTGGGGAAAGGGGACTTCACCCATAGCACCTGTTGATCTGTCAACTCATAGAATATTCTTATCCCTTATAACGTTTTATAACCCAGATCTGTGGCAAACACCATACAAATGAGGAATCTAAAACCAAAGGGAAAGGTAAGAGCAAAACTCAATGAATCATTCATTATGCATTAGTTTATTCAATAAATGCTCATAAAATACCTTATATATACAAGATGGGAAGTACTCATTTGAGAAAATTTTCCACTTCCAAGTAAGTCTCACCACTTGTTTAACAAGTCTTAGCACATCAAACACAAGGTGGTCACAGTCCAGAGGGTTCCCTCCAAGAACCCTTTGAGAAAGACACTGTAGGAGTTGCAGAGAGATGAGTCGAGTCTTTCCTTCTGCCATCTACAGGCGCCTCTTCTGGTACCTGATTAGAGATGAGAGTCCTTTCCCTAGCCTGCTTTAGGTGGTTTCTATACTCCACAGTTCAAAGGAATTTTTCAACAGGAAATGCATGAGAGAGCAAGCTCATACGTGGTAGAAGAGACAGGAAAGGTCTAAGAGGGAAGTTATGAAACATTATGAAAACTTCAGGAAAAAAATTCCTTGAATTTCAGCTCGCGTAATCGTTGATGACAATATTTCAAAAGCTCTGAAATCATCCAGGCTCCTAGTGAATGTCTTTCTGGCAATTTTTAAATCTAAGATTTTCCCATTAATTCCATGCCACAGATAAAGATTTAAGGCAATAATCCTTAAACAATACTCTGAAAAATTACACAGTCATGAGAAAATGGAACCTGGCAAAGTGTGCATTATTGAAACAGGGTTTATGCTTGATTATAATAAAACAGCTCCTGCACTTTTTTGTATCTGTTTTGTCCATTTCTCAAACTGTTGGTCCCCAGAAATTCCTTTGACTTGTGAAATTATTTCTTTGAAAAGGAGAAAGAGAGCCCTGAAGCCTCACTCATCTTCCTCTGAGGTGATTAAAACTCTTTTCTACTTGATCTCTGGTTTCCATTCAAATAATGTGTAAGTTATTTTCTCTATATTAATTGAATTTCACTGCTGTGACTGGTTAAAAGAAGCAACAATGACGATACTTCCTCTCAAAAAATTATATATATATATATATATATATATATATATATATATATATGTGTGTGTGTGTGTGTGTGTGTGTGTGAATATGTGTGTATGTACAAGGTCATGTACTCTCAAAGGTAAATAAATGTAGTCATTAGTGTTTACATTAGTTTATATTCAGTTTATAACAAAATTTTAAAATAACATTTTGAACACACTAATTCCAGATGTCTTCTTAATTACTTAATAGTAATTACTATTCTCAGGCAAGTTATATTAGTAGTCCCACTTTACAGCTTAGGACATTAAACCTTTAGAAGAGTAAAGTAACATTTACAATAATGCGGTTGGCAGGTAAGAGACATTCAGAAATTTCCTTTGTGTTTGGAAATTTATCCAGCATACTTAAATGAAGGTACACATTCTTACATCAATTTTGTTTTTTTTACCCTGGGGGAAGTAGGGAGTGTTCTCTGCATGTTTTTAAACATTGTGTGCATAGAAAGACGCAGTTTAACGTATACTTTAATGTGATTATGATGATGACCCTGTTGGGTAGCAGAAAGGGACATATTTTCCTCGTTATCTAATATATTCTGTTATACCAGAGAACAGCCTAAAAGTAGCAAAACAGACCAGAGTGTGTAATCCCCCAATAAAAGCTGGATTTCATCATTTGCAAAACAGCAGTACTCAGACTTTAATAATTTTAAGTACTAGTTAGAGTTGAATATATGAATATAATGAATAGGAAAAAAATTATATTATTTTTATCATGCATTCTGCTTGTCCCATCATAGCCTCAATTCCTGTTCTTATAACCAGATTCTCATGTTACTCTGTGTCTATGTTTTTACCTTTTGCTCTTTTTACATAATGATGGGAGCACTGGGAAAACAGGCAGCAGCCAGCATGCTGCTCTGGTAAATGGCTGTGGCCTCCCAAGCTGCGGCCGCCCCAGGGCGCCAACCATATCAGCGTTTCCTGAGATCCTCGCCATGTTGGAACTTGGGGCGCTGGGAAAACAGGCAGCCAGCTCACCACTCTGGTGGGCGGCTGTGAGCCTACTGGCACACAGGCTAAGAATCAAACATCCATGTCATCCCCATCCCCCTCACCCCCGCTAGCAAGTGAGAGCCAGAAATCTGAGCATCTCTTGTGAGTTTGACTACATGCAGTATAGCAAATAAGGGGGATTTTCTTCTGCCATCTCTTTGAGGGCAAATATTTTTATCTCTGTTTTGCTCTGTTCTGATCAATGGTATTGCTCTAGTGAATATTCTGCTTTTATAATTTCGGTATTTCCTTTGATATTGCTCTACCTGCCTGAAGGAACAGCTATATGAAGAAAACCAGATATACTATTGTACCTATTGCTGTTATCCCAGTAATCTGCTGTGAGGTTCTGTACCAATTTCATTGCACAATTGGCTTTGTCCTGTCTTGTTCTGCTGTATTTTACTACCTTCAAAATAAATAAATAAATAAAATAAAAAATAATAATATGTAAGAAAAAATTTTAAACTGTAAATAACAACAACAAAACAGATCAGTAAGGTACTGAGCAACCTGAAACATGATATAACTAAACAGATAATGGACTTAAAAAGCAAAAGGAGGAAAAGAAAGTGCTCTAAAGGATAGAACTGCATGTATGTTTAAGTGTGTAGGATTGATAACCATGTTGCTAAGTTTTTGTTGGATCAGTGAACAGAACTGTTTGCAGCCTCACTATTTGAATGTCCACTTTGTATGCTTTAATTTTGTAACTTGAACAACTATATCCAAGAAGAAAATATGTAATTTATCAACTAGTGATTTCTTACTGTTTATTTTTTTTGAAATTCTGTATTGTTTCTACCCTTTTTTCTGTTTTGTTTTTTCCCCTGTACTTAAATAAAATTAATTTTAAAAAAACATAATGCTAACAATGCAGGAAAGTAGAAGAAAGCATATTTTGGACACACTTCCCTCTGACTCTGCTCTATGCAAAGAAAATGTTTCTGAGTCTTTATCTAAGTTTGGAATTAATAATAAAATATATTAATGTAGATGACAGCAATTTCTCCTACATACCATGTTAAAAACGGGGGAGGGGTATTTCAAAACTTAACGATACTGCAAACCACCATCCTCCCTTGAGTTCACCATTTGCTTGGATGAGTTTTTTCTTTCTAGGCACATGAATTGTCATGGTTTACAATTATTTTCAAAGATGAACTCCTACTGTGTAATCTGCCTGAAGAAGAAAATTCTGGAAGGTATAAAAAGGCTCCTAAGCCATTATTTTTCATGAAATTTTCCCCTGGATGTTTTTTAAAGCATATTTTGAGGAGATAAGAAAAATGAGAAAAATGGAACATCTGCTCAGTGGAACTTCAGGCAGAAAAAGATGAACTCAATAGATTAAGCCAATTTTCCATAGGCAGTTTCTCTTGGCTTTTTTAAATGATTTAGAATAAGTTGCCATCTCTTCATCAAGCGATTTTGGTTCCTTTGATTTGTATTATTTTTGGAAGATGGAAAGTTAATTAAAGTCATAGTTCTAGATGAAGTGGTTCTCATTCCATTCTGATAATGATATTGGTATTTCATTGAGTTTCAGCCTTTCTACAAAGTGAGAAAGTGACTATTTTGTCTTTGAAATATTCTCAATTACTTTCTTATGAGGAATGCAGCTAAAAGAGTTTCCCCCCCCCTTTTTTTTTTTGGTTTGTTTTTAAATGACAAGTTTTCATGCCAATAAGAAAAAGTAATCATATTTCTGGATATGTAAACATAAAATCCATAAAACAAATGTTTTTGTAAAATATGTCTTTTTTGGCACTGATTTATCTGGCAACTAAAAGTGTTTTCTTAGAGAACAAAAAGTTTTGTGGAAGAAACTTTGAGTATCCTACAATTGATGGTGTATGGAAATCAAGTAAATTGCAGAGCTAAAAATGAGAATCTATTTCTCTATACAAATGGAGAGGTGTTTATGTTTAAATACTGCATTTGAGTTGTTTGAGTATTTGTAGTTGCATTACTCATTATGTCTGCCCCCTCATAGTGATATACACTCATGAATTTGTTAAGTTTCTGCTTGCTATGATTTGGATCTTAAATGTCGCCATCAGGGCCATGTGCTAAAGACTTTGTCATCAGTCTGTGCTGCTACTAAGAGATGATGGAAACTTGAAGAGGTGGAACTTAATAGAAATGAGTTGGATCATTGGGGGACTGGCCTTGGAAAAGACTCTGGCCCTTTCCTCTTGCTTGCTTTACATGACAGATATCAGCTGTCTTGGGTGAACAGCTCTGCCCCACTCTGTGCTTCCATCATGATGCTCTGATATTCTAAATGCCCAAGAACAAGGGAGCCAATTGACCATGTATTGAAGTATCTGAAGTGGTGAGTCAAAACAATTATTTATTTATTTTTTATTTTTTGAGACAGGGTCTCACTATATAGTTCAACTAGACTTGAACTCATTATGTAGCCTAGATTGACCATGAACTCACAGTGCTCCTCCTGTCTCTGTCTCTCAAAGACTAGCTTTATAGGTGTGTGCTGCCATGCCTGGAATATTTTATTATTTTAGGTCGATTTTCTCAGATATCTATCACAGCAAGAGAAACCTGACTAACACAGGAAAAAAGAAATCTTACTAGAAGGGTGACAGTTGATCAGAGGAAGAAAAGCAAAATTAAATTTGGTTGTTTGTGTATCTGAGTCTTCAGATATTAATTTAGTAAACATAGTTCAAAAATATTTTAAGTCATTATAGGTTATGATTCATTTTCTCCACTTTCAAAGGAGCACAATGAGAAAAGTATTAATCATAAGGAGAATATCTAGAGCACCTAAAATTTCTACAAAACCTTTTTCTATTTATTCGCTCCAGAAGAAGACAAAATCTCCGTGAATTATAACGTGGATATAAAAGAAAGGAAACATCTTAACACCACTGAGACTATCAGTGTACCTGGTGGAAATAACATTTCAGGAGAACCAGACTTGCTTGCTAACTCCATCATTTAGTAGGGTGATGAACCTTCTCTCAGTATCTTCACCTGCAGACTGGGTCTATATTACTTGTCCTTGATACCACTACCTTACAGGACTGTTGTATCACAAGACTTCTTGTGGCTGCAAGTGAGTCCTGGTTGGAGTTGTCTAGAGGAAAAACAATCAAATTTATACTTGAATGGTAGGTTTGCAGGATCAGAGGTAGAGTAGTTCCTACCATTTGTTAATGGCCTACTTGTCCCAGAGAACTGAAAGATCAAGTACTTGCTCAGTCCAAGAAGCTGGAAGTTGCAGAATAAGAGAAAAAAAGATTTCAGTGCCAGTCTGAGCCTGGAGTGCTGGAAGCTCCTTGGAAATTCTCTAATATAAACCCATGTCATCAGGCTGAAGAAGCTGGAATCTGATGTCCATAGGCAACAGAAGTAAAATACACCCCTGTCGAAGAGGAATGGAACTTCTCAAATGCAGGTCAACCTCCTTTTTCTTCCTGGTTCACTCTGGACTGAAAGCCTACTGGCTGGTACCACCTACGATCAGGATGAGTCTTGCTGAGTTTGCTGTGCCACAAGCTGATCATCCCTGAAAACACCCATAGATGCACTCAGAAGTTTGTGTTAGACATCTACCAGGCGTTTCATAACTGAGTCATGTTGACAGTCATTATTATTGGTCACAAAGTTCTTTACAAATAAGAAGATATTCCACATTCATTTTTTATTATTATTCTTTATAGGTTATTGAAATTTTGGTGATGGTAGTTGATGTTGTTAGAATGACAACTTCTCAGAATTACTTCTATTTTTGTTGAGATTCCAGAGACAATAATAATCCTATTCAAGTAATCTTTTTGCCATACAATTAGTTCTGCATAAAGTATTAAGTAATCAATGTTCCTTATTCTTTGATCCTGACAAAATGGATGATTAAAGCATTCTAAACAGTCAATGAATCTGATTGTCTTTAAAACTATCAAGCATTTTATCATTATTCTCTAGAGTGACTTCCCAAACCATGGAAGGACAGAGGCAAGCAAGTCCTCAAATATTATCAAGAAGATATCTTAGAGTTAAATCTTTTTGAAGAATTGTTAAAATTTTTGCAAGCACATTTTAAACTGCTAGTTTGGTAAGACTTGTTATTGCAGCTCTGGAACTAATAATTTAGGAATGTAAAAAAGAGTAGATGGACAGAAGGAGGGATTGGTGGGCAGATCAACAGGAGACCAATGGCTAGAGAGGAGATGATGTATATAGGTACATAAATTTAAAATATATGCTTCCAATAGAGATTTTAACAATTCAAGCAAATAAGCAAAAGGGAAAATATTTACTCCTAATTCAAATGCCTTAGAAACTGTAAATTAAAATTTTCTAACTTATTAATGTTCCTCATAGTACTTTATACATAATTATTTTTTGTTTATTTTACTAAATTGCATTAATTATACTATGGGTTGAAGGTTTTCCCACAAAATTCATACACTGACTTCCTAACCTCAAGTGGTGATATTAGGAGGTAAAGCCTTTTGAGAAAAGATTAGGTTATGGGAAGGAAAACCATATATGAGATGAGAGCTCTTATAAGAATAGATGCAATCCCTCATTTTCTCCTTCTATTATGTGAGGGCATAGTGAGAAGTTACCACCTAGGAGCCGGAAAGTAGACTTAGTCCATGCCAAACATGCTGGTCTCTTAACTGCAGACATCTTGAGTCTAAAACTTAACATAATCATTCTATGGTTTATAAACTGTTCAGTTTGTGGTGTTTTGTTATTGCAGCCTCAACGAAGACAACATACATGTATTAGATATTAAAATCAACTTTGTCAGTGTATTATTACCTGATACAACATAAATTTTAAGTGCATGATTTGATAATTTTTTAAAATGCTCTTCTGTAGCCATGATCCTTTTCACATGCAGAACATTTATATACCTCTAACTTCTGTGTTCCTTTACAATGAGTCCTTTTCAATGCAAACCCAGTTAACACTGATCTACTTTTTGTTGTCATATATTAATTTTTCCTATTTCAGAAATCCATGCATAGAAACATAGAATATGTAGTTTTGCATCTGGCTTTCATTCACTTGGCATAATGTTTTTAAGGTTTATGCATGCATAACTCATTTGTTTTTTTGTTGTTGAATAGTATTATATTATATGAACCCAGAACAGTTTTTGATCTTTTCATCTTCTAAGGAAACTTTGGGTTGTTTACAGATGTTTGGTATTACAATACACTATTATAAACATGTTTAAAGTATATATAAAATTTAAGTATTTTCTTAATATAAAACAAAACTACATATTAGTTATCAAAACATATTCAGAAATACAACTTTAGCTATTTCCCTAATTTCTATTCAATGTACATAAAATTCATTATATTTATACATGTAAGCTGTTTCTAAGTGTTATAAATAATAGTTCAAGGAATATCTTCCTCTCCTTTGAGTGCTAGTAATGTTTTTCAGAATGTCACAAACTCAAGTAAACACCAAAATATTTAAATAAAATTCTCAATAATGTTCTTTGATAGGTAATATATATGAAAACATTGGCCATTAAACCAGAATAATTAAAAATGTTTCCAAAATTCTAAATGCTTTTAAAGAACACCTCCTGTCTTACTGGCCTTTTTTTCCCCTTTGTTTCTTTTTTTTTCTTCATTTTGCTAAGAGCTTCTGAAGAGTGTGAGTTTCCTTTGCTGTTTTGTGCCTTGATGAATAGAGGAAGTGATACATTTCCATTCTTTTGGATTAATTATAAGCAAAGAAAATGTTCAATGGGGTCAAACGTGTAGGTGTTAAGCGCTGTTTCTTCTAAAGTTTGGGAAATGTGCTTTTGCAACATGGTAGTCAAGACCCGCATCAAAGAAGCAAAATTTAGAATAACAAAACAAAAACAAAAATCCTTTTTTGAAGCCAAAAAATGATCAAAACAAAGCTTCAAAGCTAGAGCCTATAGTGATAAAACTGCTGGGAGCTGAAGCATTTAAAATGCGCTTGTGTTTGTGTTAATTGAAAAACTTATATTCACAACCTCAGCAGTCCTTAAACAATGTAATGACTGTTGGTTCTGTTTTAAATGTGGTCCCCTGTAACATTTTTCTGAGCAAGGGAGGACTGATTCATTGCCATATTTTATCTAGAAGTACATGACAATACTTAAGGTACTTAAAAATTTAACTCATGCAACTGCGTAATGTTCTTTGATTTATCCCTCTCTTTTCTATTCCAAAAGATGGATTCTTTAAGTGCCTCATAGTCCTCAACTCTTTGTAATTGTTGTGGTCATACATATTCTTAAAAGTTTTATGCTTGCATATCTTGTTTTTCTTTCAGGGATTGTTTAACACATCATTGTATTTTGTCTGTCCAACCCACATCTCTTTTCTGGATATTCAGAATATGGTTCTCACTGATACCAGGCAAGCGAATCAGGTATCGCAAACATATTTGATGGCGCTAAGAAATCTTTGCTGAGTTTTGATTAAAACAACAGTTTTATAAAGAGATATGATTGTATTAAGATGGGAAACAGAAGTTAAAGTATTGTGCTTTTGAGACCTAAATTTTCAGTTTGTAGTAAAGAATTGAGTGTTCAGTCTTTGGAATCAAAAAGACCCAAATTTACCTTGCTTCTGACCTTAAAGATTTTACATGGGAATGTTTTTTCAAAGCCCATCTTTAGGAGAAGTATGTTAATGATACCTGATACAGTAGCATAATCCTTCCCTCAAGAGAAATTGCTTCCCTTATCTCCATGTGCCTCCCAGAGCCTAGGGACAGTATATGCATAGTATATGGTTGTGTTTATGTATGTGCAACATAAGGTGTGCATACATTTGTTATATTTATATATATATATATATATATATATATATATATATATTTCAAAATTCTTGACAATTATCCCTAGACTATACTATGTCTGCTGCTTTCTATTTACATAGCATTGCTTTACTTTTCAAACTATTGTATAGGCACTTAATCAGATTCTGGGAACAGTCTATATCTTGAGATGGAATTTACCTCAAAGAGAGCAGTAGTTTAGTAAACTCTTCCTAAAATCTCCATTGTTCCAAGTAACATCTTTTATTGATAAAGCACCCCATAAAGCTCTGATGGATTATGAACCCATCAATAATTATGTGATTATAAAGCCTAGAGAGGAGGCAAGTTTTGAAACCAACTTTCTCTACAAGGGTAGATGGATGGATAGATAGATAGATGGATGGATAGATACATAAACAAATATATATACAGACACATATATGAATACATATATGAATAAAAGCCCAAAGAACAAAATCTCTAGTTTGACAAATGCCTTAATAGAGTTGGTTTGCAGAGTCTGACACCGTTGGGGCCTGTTGAAGCTGAAAATTGAACACACATGCAGGGCTAAAACATGGCTTGGGCATGGCTGACCTGAGAACAAAGAGACACCTCAAAGGGCAAGATAAGGCCACAGCAGAGGACACCTCCAGCTCCAATCCCAATTAACAAGATAAGAGTGTAGCTGCAGGCATTTCATTCCCATAGTGAAAGTCAACCTGCAGACTTTCTCCTAAAATACTTCTCCTAAATTAACATAAAGTAGTTCTCTAAATTAGCATAAACTGTTACTTGGAAAAGTCCTTGAATCACTTCCAAGATCCTGCTCAGTTTCCTGTGTTTTCCACTCTAACCTCTTCCTAGTTTGAAACACTAAATAAATACAGGCTTTCCAGAGGCATTCCTTGTCTTAGCTCCTACAGTCTCAAACTCTATTGGAGGGTTTTGATCCTCCAGGAGTCCTAAAATCATACCACTTGTCTCATTTATTTAAGCTTTCACCATATACTCCTTTGGGAGATTGGGGATCTTGGCCAGATCCCTGATATGACACATTAACTTAATTATTCACCAGGAGATTAAAATGGATTGTATTGAGTTATATACAGATTACTGGCAAAATACATTTCTGAGTCTGTCTGTGAGAGTGTTTCCAGAAGAGATCATTTTTGAATTAGTGGATTAAATAAGGAAGATCTATGTACCTTCACCCAATGTGATGGAAGTCACACAATTATCTGAAAGTCCAGTTAAAACAAAATGGCAGATTCATCTCTTTCCCTCTCTCCTGTAATTGAACATCCATCTTCTTTTGCCCTTAGACATCAGAACTCTAGGATATCTGGACTTTGGATTCTAAGATTTGTACTAACAATCCCCAACACCTGAATTCCCAGGTTTTTGGCCTTAGACTGAAATTACTCAATTCACTCCTGTCATTCTTGTCCTTTGGGTTTGGACTGAATGAAGCTACCAGCTTCTCTAGTTCTGCAGCTGGCAGACAATATATTGTGTAATTCCTCAGCATCCATAATCACATGAGTCCAAACCCTTAGAAAATCCCTTTTCATCTATCTTCATATCTGCCTCCTACACCTCCTGCTTCTCTAGAGAACACTGACATAGAAATTGTACTAAAATTTTGCAATGCAATTAAATAAATGTCAATTGAGTAATTTCCACATTAGAAGACAAAGCCATTTATATACTTGGATCATTAAAGCTAGTCTCCACCTTTAGAGGTGTAACTCAGATTTTCATCATTTGGATCAAAGTATTCTAAGAGGTGTATGTAGTATAATTTGGCAATTTTCAATAAACTTTTATTTTTCCAAATTTATTGGTTGTTTCATAAAATTATATGACAATAAAGTTCTTCTTTCAAAAGCCTTCCCTGGCCACTTTTTCTTAGTCCTTAGTCTTCTAAGCCTGCCGTTGCTGAGTACCATAGACTGATTTCCTTAGTAACGGTCATGTTTCTCACAATTCTGCAAGTTGGAGTGTCCAAGATCAGAGTACCTGCAAATTGGGTTCCTGGTGGGGACTCTCCTCCTGACTTGTAGATGACTGCCCCCTTGCTGCATCTTCACATGGCATACAGAAAGCTTTGGAGTTTCTTCCTCTTCTTGAAAGGACACTATTCCTATGATAGGGATCCCAGCCTAAAGCCAATCAACTCTCAGAAGTTCTACCTCTTGGTACCTTAATATTGGGAATTAGAGTTTCCATATATAGATTTGGGGGACTACATCTGGTCTACAACTGCACGACTATGGTCTGAATGTTTGTGCCCTCTCTCGATTAGGGAAATCTAATCTCTAATGTAGTAACAGGAGAAGGCAGAGTCTTGGGAAAGTGACTACATATTATAAAGGCTTTTCTCCACTCAAACGAGCTTTAAAAACTCAGACACAGAAAGAAGTTCATTGAATCTTATAACTGAGGAACTCAAGGATCCAAGGTATGACTATATGAAAGGATTCAACAGTATATTTTTTTTAAAACAGTATTGGGGATCGAACTCATGACCACACGCTTACAAGGCAGGTAGGTGCTTATGCTGCTGAGCTAAATCCCCAGCCCTTATGAAAAGATTCAAATATTGACCCAAAGCCTAGGGCTCTTTCCATTTCTTGACTCTCAAGATCTCAACTTCAACTCATTTCAACTATACAATAAACTCAAGAAACATCTATTGAACCATGACGGCCAAGAGCACATTTTAGTCTGATAGGGCAGACCTGAGTCATGTGCCTTCCCCAGGAACCATGGGGTAGGGCCAGTCATACGTGGATCACATGACGTAGGTGTAGGGTCTTGATCCCTAGAAAAAAATAAGAACTTCTATTTCCAAAGATGAGGAGAATGAATATAATGATATCTGTTCTTTATGGCTAGTTTCTGGCTGCAACTTTGGGTAGGCATCATGCATTAAGACTGCAGGCTCCAGAGTCAAACAAAACTCCATTTGGTTCTGCCACTAGTGGAGGGACCTTCAGGAAAATTATGTAATCTCTCTGTATATGGATCTGTAAGAGGGAAATATTAATTGTACTTAGCTCACAGGTTTCCCATGAAAATTATATGAGATCATATCTTTATATAAAACACAGTAGCTGGCAAACAGAACTAATTACTAAGTATTTAAAGGAGGTAATAGAATTGAAAAGGACACAAAATTTAGAGACAAACTAAATTTTATCCCTGAAAAATCAAAAATTCTCTTTTAACATCACAGATAGAAGGTAGATTTAAAACCCAAACTAGAGTCCTCTGATGGTAGTAAACATTCTATAGGTTTATGGACGTGTTTCATAAAGATTTTCATCACTTCCTTAAAAATTTTTTTCAATGACCCTAGGACTTTAGATGGATAACAACGATTTTTTTCTGAATCTTTATTGAAGCATACGAATGGAGGAAGGGAAAAGAAAAACATGAGCAAAAAAATAAAATGGAAACAAAGCTTTGTAAATAAGAAGGAGGAGAGGATTTGAAAGAGGGGAGAAGCATGGGGAATCAAGATATGTCACATACAGGTACAAATTCCCCATGATGAACGTGATCAATGTGTATATCTAAAGAGTACCAATGAACTTAATAAAAAATAAAGTATATGAATGATGTAAGATTAGTATTTTACAATATTTAGATCATTTCATAGACACAAATTTACTTATTTGTGCTCATCTATAAATGCTGGGTACCTACTTACATATTTTGATAGGAAAGAGGGGTAAAAGTTAAGGACTTACATAAAAGATTGAATAAAATCTAATACAAAACCAGGATTGCTAACACAGCAGAGAGAAGCCAAAACTGCATGGATAAGTGATTTTGAAAACCATCAAGTAGACATTCCACAAGGTCAACCAAAATGCACTGTGCCTAAGAGCAATGAGTGATTTTAGTCCAATAGTTATTAAAATCCCAGAAAAAAAAAATCTCTCTTCTACTGGCTTCCTTCCTTTAAGGGAGCATATCGTTTTATACATAAATTTCATCATGTCTTTAATTGCCTGGTTTAACTATAAATACTTTTAATTTTTCAGAAATATTCTTGAAATGCCAGATGGAAAATCTGGCTTGTAGTTAGAGTCAGCTGAGGTCAGTGACAAAAATAAAGGTACACCAAGGAAACTGCAATCCAAAAAGATGGATTGACCTCCTCGACTTCATTCATTCTTTCAAACACAAGTAATCTGTGAATATTTTGTCCTATTCGTATGAAATTTTTACAAGCAAAAGAGAAAATTTTGGTGCTGAAGTCATATAGTATGTGATTATACAATCTTTTATATTCAGGCCTGAATTTGCATGATTGATTGCAAGGATTTTCCTTATCAACCGTGTACTGAAACACCTAAAAGGCAAATTCAGTTGGCACTCTGTGTAGTAGCACAGTCAGCAGCTACACACTTGCATGACCAAATGCACCTTTAAAAAAATGTGTACAGACACTGCTTATATGAACTTTAAGTGGAGTAGTGTGTCAGTCTGAAGTTGATTGTGTCTCCCTTGGCCTAGGACCTTTCTAGGTAATAAAGAGCTACTTGAAGGAGTTTTAACTTCTGAGATACTCTACCTTTAATTCTGAAGTTAATGAAGCAGTTCTTAAGCACATGAGTTTTTATACCAAACAAACACGGGTTCTGCCTCTGATTTGTTACATAATAGCCATGCTTTTGTAAAGTTAGTTAATCACTGAAAACTAGTTTCTTCATCTGTTCAGTGAAGAACTTTTAAAAAAATCTACCTCTAAGATTGGTTTTATGCCTAAAATGGCACACACATGTAAAATACTCAGCCCACAGCGTATGACACAGAATTAGTGCATAATGTGCTTATAGGCAAAGATAGTTACATTGCATGTGTTGAACTTTAGTTTTGTTGGCTTTTGATTTAAAAGTCTTGGGTCCTTGAATGGTCATTGAAAAGCAGATCAAATATTTTCCTCTTCAACTTCTATAGCTCATCTACTTCCATAGTACAGGGACTGGCTCAGTTTTTTTCCTGGAGACTTTAGCTGAGGAACAAAAATGAATTTATATTTTATAGTATGTATTTTCTTTTCTGATCTTGATTTTCAATCTTCTTATATTCCTGTTTCCAACCAGGTCTCTCCAACTATATTCTCTATTGTAGAATCTTCCCACAGGACTACTTTCTGTACCTATTTCACAGACAAAATAACTTAGCTTCTAAAATCTGACATCCACACTGTGAATTACTCTCTTTAATAGAAATAAACAAAAGTTCTTCTATATTTCAAATTCTGCCTTCTCTGGATGGGTTATGATAGAAAGCAATTGTAATTTCCCTTGTACTTTTTACTTTCTCTATAAAAATTATATTTCATCATCTATGTATTTCTGTGGCACTAAACTATAAGCAATGGGAACACAAAGACTGAGATTAAAGTGTACCACTTAAGCATCAATCTTGAATATAACAGGCAGCCCACCCCTTACAGGCTTACTCCCAGTACGTGTCACCACAGGGTAAATCGGCTTTCTATCTCATGGACAATGTGTACCTAATTTCTAGTAAGTTCCATATCTAGTGATTTTGCTTGTGTGCCCATACATATTCTCATAGCCATGTATATGCTTGCATGCATGTGTTCCTGTGCACATATGTGCTATCACACTCCCATTTAAGGTATTCAACAAACAAAATCTTGATCTAATTTGTGATAATTTAACTAATGAATAAAGACATTATATTTGACTGCAAATGTTGAATCAAAAAGATTTAGGGTAGTCTAATCAAAGGAAAGCAATGTTGTTGGTAATAACAACAAAGAAATACTAGTTCTGTTGGAGACAAAAGAAAGAAAAAAGTGATATGCCAATTTTCATTAGATTCAGACAAAGGGGTCTTAGAGATACTCAGTTTGACATTTTAATTTTATTTCCTTCATTCACATCGACAGTCTTTTTGTTTTCTTGCATTTTCATTCTTAATTATATTTGTTTTCCTCTCTTATCTGGTGGCCAATTTCCCTGATCTTATTTCTTATTCTCCTCCAATGTTCACTTCCTCCACTTGCTAACTTGATTTATCTTTCTTGCCTGGTATCAGTTTCTAACCTTCTCCTTTATTTTCCTCTGACTTCTTATCCCCCAGCTAATCTTTTGACCTTTTGGTAATCTCTTTTCTTTTCACATTATCTTGTTGTTGAGCTGTCCTTATCTGCTTAGCCGGTAGTCAAGTTCAGGGGAACATTCAGTCTGAAAAATCTTTGGCCTATAAATGGATTATTAGTTGTCTCAAAGGGTTGGCTCCCCAGAATGACTGGCAAGTAGCTTTTCTGTTTCCAACGCCCTTCCAGCAAAGAGAGCCTCTGCATTCTCCTCTTCTCCCTTTTCCTACCTGCTCACAGTTGTGAATTCTTTAGGCAAAATTTCTAACTAAAATAGGTACACTGCCTAACACTAGTTTTATCTAAACTTTTATCTTTTATTCTCCATTCCCACACCCCACCCTCTGTTTTAGGGTTTTTTAAGAGTGAGGGGCAACTTGGCTCAGGCCTACCTGTGTCTTTGAGATTTAAATTGATACTTTAAAAAGCCTGAGCACCTCCAAGGCAAATGTTTCCCAAGTTTCAATTTAGTTTTCATTAGGAACCGGGCAGCTCTGTGCCAGCCTGCCTGCCCATTTAAACAAGGCCTGTCTCGGGGGATCACGCAGTTGCAAACTGAAACATCTATATGCAAATGAGCTTTTCTGTATTTGCCATCAGCTACCATAGAAATTTTCCATTCCTTCAAGCCTATTTTAAAAACCCAGAAAACACGCACGCACACACACACACAAAACCAGAGAAATCTCTTTAGCATAGGCAGAAACCTTGAAGCAGAGTGGAGGGTTGGTTTTTACTGTCCCACTTCCATGTCCTCTGCCCCTACCCCTTCAAACTGCTGCAAAAGATGGGACACTCTTCCCCCCTTCCCCACGGAACATGTCCTGAACCCAGGTTATCGGACTAGTCCAATTTACCCAAAATAAGTAGTGGGGCTCTACAGAAACTGGGAAGCTTTCTTCCTTTCTGTAAGGAAGACGCAAACAGGTCTAACAATGGTAAATGCAAAGTTCAGTAATTTTAAACATGTAGAAAAAAATGTAGCATTAACTGATTTGCAAAAATAGAGGTTGAAAGAATTACGGGTGTAATGCAAACATAGCTATTAGTAGATGTTAACTTCTTTATAAATGAAGGAGTGAACTAGTGGCTTGTAAGTTATTAGACAGTCTCTCACTTCTTTTTTAATTTTATATTTAGAAACAATTTCAAATTTAAAAGGTATATGACTAATACCAAAAAACTCATTCTTCTCCTACAGTTCACCTACAGTTAATATTTATGTCTTATCCGCTTTATCATTGCCTACATCTATCAATCTATCAGTCTATGTCTATGTATCTATGTAGCTATCTACCTATTATGTATCTCATCTGTCCATCTATCATTGTTTTCTGAGTCACTTAAAAAGTTGCATCCATTATTTCATTTTACCCCTAGCTATTTCAGTAAAGTTTGGATTTCTTTCTGTGGTTCATGTGCAAATAATCTACTGTAAACACTTTTATTATTTCTCAAGGAAAAAAATATATTTACTGATCCCTTGTTTCAAAAAAAAAAAAAAAAGCCAGCATGGAAACCAATGTATTTTTGCTAATTTTGACACCTTAATTTTGTTTTCTGATTTGAAGGTGGGCATAATAGTGAATACCATTTATCATTTGCTTACTGTGTTCTGGGTAATTGTAAATACTACTTCATTTGTCTGTTCAACAGTTTTCAAATTAGACACTATTAAATAGATGCATTAACAGATGGTGGAGAGTGACGGAGAAAATGGTGGGTACTTTGCTTAAATGACAGGCAACACCAATATGTATGTGTTGAATTATTTCTTTTAAACCTCTCTAGTGAAATACATTTTTTAAAAAATTGTAAATCATTTTACACTGAACCACAGGTACTTTGTATGTAATTAGGAATTCCATGTAGCCATTGGAAACTCAGTCTCATAAGCCTGAAGAAAAGAGTGGTTTATTTCTCTTATGTAGAGAAAGTTCACAGACAGGCAGTTCTGAAATATTTTAGTTACTCTACAATCATTAGGAACTTGGTCTTCTGTGTTTTCATTATGGACCCCTAGCTGGGGGTGTGGCTCAGTGATAGAGTATTCACCTAGTGTTATAAATCCCTAACACTGGTTTCAATCCCAAAATTAGCCTTTTGTCTAAGAGAGCTGCTGAGCTCCAGCAATTGTGTTTGTATTCTCAACAGGAAGTAAGAAGAAAGATAAAAATTTCACTACTTTCCTAACATGCACCTTAAGTCAGCTGTTGTCTTTTAAATTTTTACCATGAAACTTCTGTTTACATCATATTTGACAGGGTAAGCTTACAAGTATGGGTTTAGCTGAGAATTTCTATCCAGAATAAAAACCAGAATTGAACTGTCAAAAAGGAGAGAATTGATAAGGAATTTTTTGACTCAGAGAAGCAAAATATTTGAGTTCTGCCTTAATATGAATTGTTCAAAAACAGGACCTCAGCCTTGTTTATTTGGTGTCTCAGGAAATGAAGAAGCTGCAAAATGAAAACTCTCCCCAGATTTGCAAATAAAAAAGAGAATTCTCATTCTGTTTAGAGTTCAAATAAACACTTTTTCGTATATCTCAAACAATCCATGAGAAAAACTTATGCTAATAAAATAATTCATTGTTCATCTAGAATTAAAAAATGACTTGATAGAAGAATCTGCTCCTGAAGAATATGCCCACTTTTGGTGTACTAAAGTTTATGTGTCTGGTCCAGGTAGATTGTTGGATGGGCCTAGATGCTATTACAGAAAATATCTAGTGAAACCTCCCAAGAGACAGCTGGCTTTCTACTCTCAGTCTTATAATTTTATAGAGTATGTCAGTAATTGTTAGTTACATTTCCTCTGTTCTGCATTTTTAAATAAGCCATCATTTTTCAGATAAACAAAAGTGGATTTCTGGTGTGGACATTCTTTCCCTGAAGGCTTTTTTGTATGAATTATTATGAAAACTTTTGACGTTAAACTCCAAGTTATTCTTAGCTGAATTAAAAGAACTTGGTTATTATCTATTCCTTCCTACATACAAAGTGTGAGAAACTGCAAAGGAGCTCACATTAGTAGTTTGACTACCAGCAGAGTAAGTATAAGGCTGCTTTGTTTCTTTTACAGCTGTGTATAACTCTAGTAGCTGTTTTTTCAAAAGTGCTCCCTGTAAAAACAAAAAGTCCTGTGCCCTTGGGATGGATAACTCAGAAGGCATAGACAGCCTTGCTCTAAAGCACAAATACACTTGGGTTCTACTCTTGAAAACTTGATTAGATACATGTTAGCCTTCAGGAAGCAGAGTTGCTTTTCTGCTTTACTTTCTTGCTTCCTGCACTCCATATAAGTTCTGCCAGGACTGCTCCTTCTAATAATCTCTTAACAAGAACCCCTATCTCAGGCTCTGCTTCCACAAGGCTGACTTGATACAGGTGACCCAGAAGGGGTTCAAGGTTGAGCAGGAGAGAGAAATGATTTACAATTTTTTAAAAAATGTATTTCACTAGAGAGACAGGTTTAAAAGAAATAATTCAACACATACATATTGGTGTTTTCTGTCATTTAAACTATATATACAAACACCCTTTTCTAAATATTCAATTTAGATCCAACTCTTAGTGGTCAAAACTCCAAACTTTACCTATAGAATGAAAGGATTTATATGCTACCAGCTAGTGCATAACTTCTCAGATGTTACCACCTTCAAATTAGAGTCTCTAATAGAATGTCTATCTTCTTGCTGTGTTTTGTTGGCATGTAAACCTTACTGGCTGATTTTAATTAGAATATTAGATTTTTATAGCTGGAACAAATTTTAGGGATCATCTAGTCAAATTCTCTTAAGTTATCAACAAAAGGAAGCTAATAAAATCCAATTATTTCCCAGGATCATGAAGCCACCAAGCAGTAAAACTGAGGTGACAATTCATTCTCTTTTTTTTTTATTTTATTTAAAGAGAAAAAAAAGAGGGTAGAAACAGTGCAGAGTTTCAAAAAACAATAAACAGTAAGAAATCACTAGCTGATAAATTACATATTGTCTTCTTAGATTTAGTTGTTCAAGTTACAAAATTAAAGCATACAAAGTGGACATTCAAGCAGTGTAGCTGTAACAGTTCTGTTCAACAATCCAACAAAAACTCAGCAAAATGGTTATCAATCCTATATACTTAAACATGCATGCAGTTCTATCCTTTAGAGCACTTTCTTTTCCTCCTTTTGTTTTTAAAGTCCATTATCTGTTTAGTTATATCATATTTCAGCTTGCTCAATACCTTACTGATCTGTTTCATTGTTGTTATTTACTTTTTAATCAACTTATATGATTCTGTTGCTTTGTTTTTGAGTTTCTCCTTATTCATTCCCCATGGATCAGCTTTGGACGAGTTGGGAGTTTTTGAAGGTATTTTGTTACTTTGTTATCTCTCTTTTTAAAAATTATTATTATTATTTAATTTGAAGTTAGGAAAATACAGCAGAACAAGACAGAACAAAGCCAACTGAGACAGTGTAGTGAAATTGGTACAGAACCTTTCAGCACGTTATCATGATAACAATAATACACACAATGGTATATCTTGTTTTCTTTACAATAGTTGTTCTTTCAATCAGGTACAGCAGAATGGAAGGAAATACTGAACTTATAAAAACAGAATATTGAATAGCACAATACCATTAATCAGAACAGAGCAAAACAGTGATAAAGATATTTGCCTTCAAAGAGATGGTAGAAAGAAATCCCCCTTATTTGCTATATTGCATGTGTTGATCCTCCCAAGAGATAGTCAGATCTCTTGCCACTTGCAAATAGGGGCGGGAGGCGGGGGATGGCGCCAGTAGGCTCACAGCCACTTACCAGAGCGGTGAGCTGGCTGCTTGTTTTCCCAGAGTCTCAAGTTCCAACATGGCACGGAGCTCAGGAAACACCGATGATTCTCACTCTGGGGCAGCTGCGGCTTGCCAGGCCACAGCTGACAATTCATTCTTATGAGCACCAATCCAGCACTATTTCCACTGAACCACACAATTTGGCCTTAACCAAACTCCATATATTTCAGATGAAGGAACAAAAAGAAAAGTATTCAACTTTTCTACTCATTACTCTTTGAGTCATATCATTGGGGTTGTAAATGACTTGTGTTAGCATTTGCTTTTGTTCAGTAATGTTTCTAATATTAATTTATAAATTCATCCTCTTTTCTCTTTGTGTAGGTTTCACTCAATTGCTTCAGATAGCAATTATATACAAGTAACTATCCACCAGATAAAATAGTTCACAAGCAGAGATACTGTATATTGTATTATTTTACTTAGCATACAGCTAGAATTCACCTGAATTACAACACATGGCTACATTCTTAGTAAGGCTGATGTCTCTAAATGGAATTAATGATATATCATTGCCATAGCTGTTGTCTTTTGCCTTGAGAAATTAAGTTACATGGAATAAAAAAAAAAATCACCCAGATCTCTGCCTGTGCCATTGTCTTGAATCATTGTCTTGTTAGCACTAGTTATAGCTATCTGAGCAAGCTGACCCATATACCCATTAGGTTGGTCTTCAAATACCAGCAACTCTGCCTGACTAAAATATGACTTACAGAAAGCCACTGGGCATTTGTTTTTTATTGAATTTCTTTGTCTCTGTTTAGAACAAAACTAAGACATTCTGAATGAAACATTTCTACCTTACGTGATATAATTTGGCTGCTGGGAGTTAACTTTGCATTGTTTTCTGTATTGAACAATTCCACAGGAAAGCAAAGAATATTTTTCCCTCAGTTGTCCAGGGATAATGATATCATATTCTCTTCCCTATTCAGCAACTGCTATGTCTGGTCGATGTTCACGATGCTCGTGTTTACTACGGAGAGAAGCGATAAAGGCTTAAGAGCTGAGAGTTATCTTTAACTTTTTAGGCCCTTGGAAAAACGCCTTCAACCGCTTTCCCTTTTGGCCTGGTTATTTTGGTAATTCCTCCGATAAACAATTTGAAGCTCATATTAGAGTGAAGATGGTTTGTGGTTATCTCCACACCTCCCAAAATGATCTCACGTCGTTAGTATCCAAATACTTAACAAAAGCTAAAGTGACAGTGACATCACTGAATTATATGTGCCGAATATCTGTGTTGACCAAGGCAAGCTTATCTTCAAAATTGTCATCATTTTATGGCCACTGTTCTACAAGAACAGAAGTGTAAGACTTTTCTCGCCAACCTTCTTATTTCACAAATGTTTCTTGAGATATTAGCCTCTCCCTTCAGTATGTTATATTCTCCTCTATATGTTACATAAGGTAACATATATTACTATAGTAACTAACATATATTACCTACATGCTAAGGCTTTCCTTTTGTTGACTTTTTTTCCTTTTTTGGTATTGAGGAATGGACTCAGGGCCTGTTATATCTAAGAACTACTTTGTTTAATTTCAAAATTAAACATATGCCCATGAATGTATGCATGTATACACATATTTAGTTTTCTTTTTCGGTTTAGTCAACATACTCTTTGGGAGTAGTCAATAGAGATGATAAAACATAATTTTAAAATTAATTTTTATCATTGTACATGTCTGCAGTGCATGTGATTTATAATCATCTTGGGAAGCGAGCACATGTACATAAATACATCTTTTTTGTTGTTGTTTATTCCCTTTCCTCCCCACTCCATCCCTCCTCCTCTAATCTTTCCTTTTTCATTTTTGTTGACATGATTGCCACTCATGTTTGTGGCATGTAATGCTTACATTCATTGACGCTATTAGGTTCCAGTACATGGCACATTCTTGTTCTACTTGTTTCCCCTTTCCCGTACCTTCACCCCTCAGGCTTTGTCTCTTGGACCCCCTTCCGTTTTGTAAGAGATCCATCCCCATGTCTCCTATTTATCCGTTATTATTCTCTTTGTATTTTACATTGCTCAGATGAGTAATATCATGCACTATTTAAATTTATGTGTATAAAACCAACACTTCACTCAACATTATATTTTCTACTGGCATTCATTTTCCTACAAATGTCTCAAAGTTTTTCTTCTTTATAGCTGAATAGTATTCTTTCGTATACAGACACATTTTCTTTATCCAATCATCTGTTGATGAGCATATAGGCTACTTCCAGGATTTAGTCATTATTAATTGTGCTACTATAAACATTTGTGTGCATGTATCACCGTACAGTGATATCTTGAGCTCTTTGGTAGAAATACCTAGAAGGAGGATAGCTGGGGATAAAACATAATTTTAAAAGTTTAGAAGACTATACAATGAAAAGTATATCTATTTTTGACTCTTGTTCTCTAGTGTCTCACCTTCTGAGACAATTGCTCTTACTAAAACCCTATGCAACCTTCCAAAGATATTCTATCCCTAACTAAATGTATGTATTATGCAAAAATAAAGTGGCACATAAAAGTGTTCTGCATCTTGTCATTTACCAGTACACATTTTCATAATTTTGTATATAAAGCTGCCCTGTTCCAAGGCTACATGAGGTTCCCACTAGATGACTCTCCCATAATTTGTTTAGTTGACAGCTATTTAGGGCCTTTTTTTTCTAGTCTTTTGTTATCAAGAGCAATATAGCAGTGACTCTCCTGTACAAACTTCCCTAATCACATTCACATATAAATGTAGACTAAATTACAAGAAAAAGAATTTTTACGTCAAAGAAGGTATATTTATTAAATTTTTCATAATTATTTTTCTATTACCCTTCATCTTAATCAGCTCAGCAAAATACACACATTGAGTAGCATAATAACAAACACTTAATCCTCACTACAAGCCAAAAGTCCAATTCCAGGATGACAGCATAGCCACTTTCTGGAGGGGGTCTTCTTCTAAACCATAGAGTGCTGCCTTATCTTTGTATCCACAATGGAGAAAAAAGAAAAAGGGGTTCTTTCCTGTCATTATATAAAAATAATTCTTGTATTACTTTTGATTACTCCATGTACATCATTTCCCCCTAAAGACCCTGCTCCAAAAATCATCAGAATGTATGAATTTTGAGATGACACAGCAGCCCATTGTAACTTCTATAAAAATTGCACTAATGCACTGTCTCACTACGGTAAATGAACGTATCATCTGCTCTATGTTCTTTCCAACATATTGTCATACTTTTTCATTTTTGACTAAGAAAATACTGTATCTTACTAGATTCACCATTTGCCTTTCATTTATTATGAGATACGTTTAAATGATATTTTCATTTCTCATTCCTGCTTAGCTTCTCATCATTTACCTATGTACTTATTGGGATTCTTTACACATTCATTCAGGCAGTACCGAGCCATGTGCACTCCACATATATTATTGTGCACAGTGCCTTCACCTCTTGCAATATCAAAAGCTGAAACTTTTGTTTCTCACAGTATTAATTTAGACTGAAACTCTACAAGTTTCAATCCAGCCTGTATTCGTTTTTTTTTTTTTTTTTTTTTTTTTTTTTTTTTTTTTTTTTTTTTTTTTTTTTTTTTTTTTTTTTTTTTTTTTTTTTTTTTTTTTTTTTTTTTAATTACTGGGAACAGATACCTGACATACACAAGTTTGAAAAAAAGGTTTATTTTTGCTCAAGGTTTCAGAAGACTCAGTCATGGTTGGCTGATTCAAAGGCAGAAACATCATGATGAAAAGGTGTGGATGAATGAATGTGTTTCACTTGTGGTGACCAAGCAGTAAAGAATAGCACAAGAGAGGTAAGAGTTAGGTACCAGATATAGTCCTTAAGGATTGCCTTGATGACCCACCTAGACACATTCAGAATTGTGTCTAAAATCCTTAGGAAGCTCTGAAGATAATTGTATTAATTGGAGTTCTCTAGAGGAAGACAAACAATAGAAAATATCTGTATAATTCTGTGAGGGGATATATTAGTTTAGTTTATAGGAGGAGAGGCAGGAAAGTCTATGATGGCTATGTACAGGATCAGAGATGGAAGAGGACAGTAGCTGTTCAGCCAGCAAGATGGAGGCTACAAGAGGATCAAAAGTGAAAGTCTGGCAATTCCTTGGAACATCACGGGTGAGAGGCTGAACTGGAAGGCTAATGCAACTGGAGACTTGGAGTCTACTATCCTAAGGTAAGAGCAACAAGGGATGGACAGAAGCTCTTCAGAATAGCAGATATTTCCTTCTTATTTTCTTTTTTATTGCATCTAAACTTATTGGTTGGCACCACCAACACTTGAATCTTCCCCTCTCTTTCTTCCCAGCCTCCATCTTAATCATTCACAGATACACCCAGAACTGTGTTTTACTAATCTGTTAGGCACTTATAATCCATTCAAGTTGACATATCATGATTAATGGTCACACAAATCAAGATGACAAAATTGCTTAATTCTCCTATTATACTCCTTGTCAGCTATGGTTTATATCTAGATATCCCTTAAGGGCATCATACATTTATAGGTAGGGTTTTGGCAAGAAGATTTGATTATCAGGACATTACAGCTGACTGACTGTTAGGATTTAGGGCCTTGCTGGAGGAAGAAGGTCATTTGGGGGTGTAAGTGGAAAGGCAGATTTCTCTTTCTGGTTCCCTTCTCTCTGTTTACTTTGTTACCATAATGTGAGCAGCTTTCCTCTGCTCAGGCCCTTCCACCATGCTGCCAACCAGGTAAAGATTGAAACTTCTGAAACATGACCCAAAATAAATCTCTCACTTAATTTATGAATGTCAATTATTGTGTCTCAACAGCAAGGAAAGTAACTAAGACAACACCTAAACATCCTAAACCATGTTCCACCTCCAAATAAATAAAAATATAATTTAATATTTCTGTCTCATGTGATACAACTGCCATGTGTACAACCAAAAATACGATAATTCATTCCTCAAATTCTAAACAGTCCCAGCATTACTCAAAAGTGTGAGCCAAAATCTTTGTGACTCAAAGCAAACTCTTAACTCTAAACTAACCTATAAAAATAAGAAGTTACATATTTCTGAGATAAGCATTCCCATTCCAAAAGAGAAGAATAGGGAGATAGAAAAAGATCAGATCAAAGCAAGATTAAAACTCAACAGGGCAAACCCCTAGAACATATGACAGTATGAGACAGGTGTTCCAAAGAGTTTGAGTGGCTCCACCCTTATGACTTTACTGGTGCAGTCTCCTTGCTAGGTGAGCTCCACTCACTACCTAAAGATTTCCTTGATATACGTCTCACATTCTTGGCATCTCTGACTTCCCAGGGTCTCCACTGTACCTTGGGTTTCATTCCCACAACTTCACACAGCCTTCTTTCAGGGGCACATTGTTTGACCACCCAAGCCTTCCTCTGAAATCTTGGAGGTCACCTCAATGATCCCACAACTTTTGTATTCTGCATGCAAAAAAAAAAAAAACCCCACAATATCACATGGATGACATCAAAGTCTGCTGAGTGGGTGAGCAGCAGCTCAACCAGCTTGAGCCATGACATAGCAGCCTTCAGTGCAGAAATGACAGAACACAGCGCAATGAATTCCAGAAAACAATTCCTAGATGAGGCTTCTAAAGCAGTCCCAGGGTTCTACTCCTACATATAAGATTTATAATTTTGTATCCTGAAGCTGCAAAGTGTGGGACCCTGCTGTTTCCTAGGGTGTCCTCAAAGCATCTTTCTTCTTCTTCCAGGACAAAGTACTTGTTTTTTTTTTTTTAATGGTAATAATCTCTTCAGAAACCACACCTCCTTTGGCCCCAGCTTTATATATGGTTCCTTTCTGACCAAAATCAAAGTTTCTCAGAGGCTTATTATACTCTGGTGCTTCCTTCCAGTTTTCAGTATAAATCTGGTTGAAAGCAAACAACAGTATCCATGCCACAGTCTGAACATGGAGCATTCTTGAAATGGCTTCCTCCAAATAAATGAATTCACAATTCTTAAAATCAACCTTCTGCAAAGTTCAAGGACATGTGCAAAATGTAGACAAGTTTTTTTTGTTGTTTTTGCCAGAAGATAACAAAGATTATTTTTATTTTTATTCCCAATTGAGTCCACATGGTAAACCTCATGAGCCTGGCCTGCACTGTCTGCATTCCTATCAGAATCTAGCTTTTTGAGTTCTGTTTACAGCATTCTATGTCTTTGGTAACCTGTATCTCCAAACCTTTCCAAATTCCTCCTAGAATCCAATTCCAAAATCATCTGAACCACATGGTCAGATACATTCAGATACAATGATCATGTTTTTTCGGTACCAATTTTCTGTACTAGCTCACTTTTACTTATTGGGATCAGACACCTGACATATACAATTTAAAGGAGGAAATATTTATTTTTAGTAATAGTTTCAGTTGATTCAGCCTATGGTCAACTGGCTCTAAGACAGAGACATAATAGCAGAAGTGTGATGAAGAACAAAGCTGTTTAGGTAATAGTGGCTGAAAACCACTGCAGAGTAACTGTGCCGGAGAGGAAAGGGCCAGAAACCAGATATTTTCCCCCAGGTCACATTTCAAGGGGCCATCCAGACGCATTCATAAATGTGCTTTACTAACTATTCAAAGGTTCTGAAGCTAATCAAGTTGAAAATACAGCTCACCTATCATAATGCCAAATGATTTAAGAGTAGTGAACAAATGTGTAGATTATTTATTCTTCTATTGACAAGTCAGCATTTCATAAAATATATGAATATAATATTTAGTGTATATAATTAAAGAGACAGGGGCTAGATCGTTGAAGTGAAGAACACTGGAGCCAAATAATCTTGATTTAAACACAGTTTAATGGGTTTTTTGTTTATAGATTTATCAAAGTCTTAACTATGTTAAATCTCTGTGAAATAAGCATAATGTGTTTCAAAAATATTTGTCTGCATACCTCTTAAGACTGCTATTCTACTGGATAATTTGGGAAAGTCTTTTTACAATAAAGAATATTTTGATTATGACTACAACTTTGCAACAAGCCTTGAATTTCACAAGTAATAACAAGTACTTTTTGTATCATTCTTGATAATTAAATTTTAACTTATGACTATAAATAATTATATTGAAAATGGCTTTCATTTGTGTTGTGATTTCAATGTGTGCATCCCTCCCAAATTCTTATTTTGGAACATACACTTCAAGATGATAATATGATTAACAGATAGGATATTTGGGAAGTCATTAGATCAGTATGGAGTTAATGCCTTGAAAAGGGGTTTAAAGGAACAAACTCATCCATTTTTCTGCTCTTCTGCACATTTAGGACATGATATGTTTTCTTTATAACCTATAAAAACACAGCAACCATGTAGCACCTTTGAAGCAAAGAAAGCACCCTCATCTGATACAGAATCTGCCAACCCCTTGATCCTGAACTTTTCAGCCTCCACAACTATAAGCAATATATTTCTGTAGTTTATAAATTATCCAGACTAAAGTATTTTGTTGTTGGTTTCCCACAAAATTTAATATTCTACTTATGATTCCATAACAGAAATATTATGTTGTGATCTCACATATGCATATCTTTGCCTTTTGGATGGTATTATGGTCTCCTGATAGATTTGAATACTTTGACTATTTTCTCGGTTTGTACTTAACTGAGCGCTTAGGAGTTTCAAAGAAATGTGGAAACAAATACAAATCAGACAGGATGTTTTCCCTTAAAGACTTTCCAGTTTGAAACAACAAAAATATTCTGACTTGGTGTAATGTTTGTATATGTTACCAAGGTCATCTTTGTTGGGAGAGTCAAACCAGAGACCTGGGAAGAGAGCCATCATTCTCACTTGGCAGATGATGACTTAGATGCAGGACAAGTGACCTGTGCAAAGTACCAGCATCAAAACTGGATAGAGACTGAGGTAGAGCAGGTACTTAGCATTCTGAATCTGCCACAGGATCCTGCACCTTGTAGAAATGATTACAACCTCTTTGCGGCTGGGCTGTGGTCATAGCTGAATAGTCACAGCTATTCCTACTACCAGGATTCTGAAGCATAGAAGACTATTAAAAAGATACAGAATTTTTCATTATGTAATTAGGAATCCCTCTTTCCATGGGAAGAATCTATATCCACTTGAAAAGGAATGGAAGACGCCTGCAAAAGCACTGCAAGAGAGTTCTCAGCAGTGTGCATTGGTGGACTGTGGCCAGTCTTTGGAACCCACTAACTTAAGTTCACACAGCTTGCTCATTTTTTGACTGTGTGGTCTGACTGTGCGGTAACTCTGGTGAGTTACCAAGTCACCTTGTTTCTGGGTTTATTTTTCTATAGAGTAAAAACAGTTTCCTCACCAAATTGTAATGAAAATTCAGTGAGACAAGTTTTCACAGTGAGGCAATTTTCTCAGTGAGATACTTTTCATATTACGTGATTCCTACCAGTCACAGGCACACAAAACCTGGAAAGCCAACTTTATCAGGAAGGCGAAAGACTCCTGGTTTCATCTCTCCTTTTGCACTGAGCCACAGAACGATAATTAGGTTCCTAAAGCAATTCCTCATGTGCAGTGTTAATAACTAGAGTCTGCAGAGAAATAATGGATCTTCCCTTCTTACTGGTTCTTAAACTCTTCTTGGCCATAAGTTTATAACTATGCTTCTGACGAAAATGCACAAACTTTGCCCACAATTTCAGAGGATGTGTCCACTTCCAGAAGTCACCCACAGGGCTTCAAAGGGACCTAAGAGCTCACACTTGGAAAGACATTACTGATAAAATAGGTCACTTGGTCCTCAGTGATGGAAATACATACTATTATTTTCTGCTTATGGTTTAAAGTTTTCTCTTTAGGAAAAACATTTTAGCAGACAAAGTGTCTGAGACCAGTTTAATCTCTGACAACCTTAGGGACATCTGTTTTTCTCTGTCCTGACCCAGGGACTCAGCTCCCTTATCGTCTACCCCAGAGACTAGCAGGACTGTCATCCTAGCCAAAGCTCTGCAATCTGTTCTGATGCATGGTGCACTCTGATAACCTCTAACTTTTGTTATTCCATGTATCCTGCACCACAGGTCATTACTTCAAGTTGCCAATATGCCAGGAAGAGGATGAACCTGGTGAGACTTTTATTGTGGTGTTGTGGTATGGGATGACTACTGTCCAGGAAGTCTGTTCCACTGGGGGACCGAGTTCCAATTTAATTGGAAATTTCTCACGAAAAGAATTGGTATAAATAAATAGCAACGCTGGGCAAATTTTCACTTATATACTTCCTTCCTTGAGGCCAATATTAAACTTAAGAGTTTTGTTTCATGACATTGATGGATAAGTTACAGTTCTTTATTGTTCTAATTCCAGTGAATTCTATTTCAGCTTTCCATTTACCGAGACTGGTCAGAAGAGTCTTGTTTTCAAACATCTCTCTCTCTCAGAATTAGATTGTAGAAAAGCCTCCAGGGGCTTCTATGTCCCAAGATATGGGAAAGCATCCTGGACCCAAGGCTGTGTGGCCTCTACAGAAATCCCTACCATGCATTGAAAGGCAAGCCGGTCACCATGCCTGTACTGAAGGCTTCTGAGATCCGGCAGTTTTGTGTTTATTTTGCAGTGATTGAGAAACAGAAGGCTAAGGACACAAAAGGAAAAAAATTCTTTAGAAATTATAGAAGTGTCTGTAACTACTTAGTATTTGGAAAATTCCATTATTCCAGTAATATGAATACATTTGTTTGGATTATATGAAAAGTTTATTCTTTCTATTCCCCACCACAGGATTATTTATAATAATATTTAATGTGACTTACACTTGGCAGCTTATTGTTTTTATTATTTTTCCTGTGGGCCACTGATGCATTGAAAATAAATTTACTACTAAATAAATGCTCTTTAAAAGTGACAAGTCACAAATATATGCAGAAAAACACTGTGTTACAGAAGAGATTATGACTGCTATGATTACTGCGGTGTCTTACAGTGTACCTAATATTTCTTTTAACTTTCCATTTGACAGCTGAGCAAAAGAAAGGAGAAAGAGTGATATATGCTGATATTAAGCAGGAAATGTACAATCTAGGGAGCTGAAAATTCAGCAACAACAGTCCTTGGTTTTAATGACAGTTTCACTTGACAATAGCCCCAATATCTCTGTTTCTTTGCCCCAGGAAGATTAATGACGGAGCAGCTCTACCATGTCATGAGAGCAAATTTGAAATATCTGTGGCTCTCCTTTCCTTAGAATGTCTCTTCCCATTTCCTTTCTGTTCAGTGATCACCAGTGAAGAACCGTAAAGGACAGGGTGACCAGGGAATGGGAAAGCTGTCCTTACTGTTTTTTCTTCCACATTTTGAGTTCTATTTTATTCCTTTCATTTTCTTCCTTCCTCTGGTACCATCCTCTTTTTTGTTTGCCATGTGTCACGTCACACATGTTATTTTCTGTTGTTCAAAGGATGATCTTACAGTAGCCTCTTCCCTCATTTCCCCATGGTATGCTTCTTGCCATCATTTAGTTTTTATAGAAGAGGTTTCAAATGTGATGGTGTAACTAGCGGTGTGGAGCTCTCTGCCCAAAATTAGCACCTACTGACTGAATGGTAAATGTATGCCTGTGTCTCCTTGGGTTGCTGTAGCAAATTACCATAAACCTGAAATGTAAACCAACAAAAATGTTTTCTCTTGGAGTTTTGGAGCCCAGAAATCCAAAATCAATGTGTTGACAGGACTAACTGCCTCTAAAAGTCCCAGGGAAAGATTTCCTCTTTGTCTCTTCTGGCTTCTGGTGGCTGCTACCATTTTCTATGGCCACATCACTCCACTCTCAGTTTCCATATGACCTTCTCCTCTCGGTGTCTGTGTGTCCAATATGAGGACACTTGTCTTTGTATTTAAGCTCCTCCCCAACACCCAGATAATTCAGAATGATCTTATTTTGAGATCTTTATATATATGCAAGAATTTTTTCTAAATAAAGTCACATTTGCAGAGTTTGAAATGTGGACAAATCTTTTTGCAGAGCCATCATTCAATTCACAACAGTGAATATTTAACATTCATAAACATCCATTAGTCAGGCAACAGACACTCCAGTTTACTTATAAGAAAACTAATGTCCATGTAGGTGAATAATCTTGTAATAAGTGGCATACAGAATTCAAATTTCAGTCAGTGTAACATCAGAGCTCAGTAAAATGCATCTGAAAAATACCAATGATTCCCTTCCTGGTCTTCCTTGTGACATTCAAAGGCAGTCTCTTTGAGCCTTTCCTGGTCATGGAGACAATACCTGACACCCACAACTTAAAGGGAGAGAGCATTATTTTGGCTTCCATTTCAATCCTTGCATGGTTGGTCAGCTCCTGGTGGTAGTGATACGGTGGAAGGGTCTGGTAGCAGAAAGCTGCTCAGCATTCTCTGCTCTGACAAGGAGCAGAGCATAAAAGGAGCAGCTGGGGAGGAAGTTACACCCTCCAAGGCAATGCCCTCAGGAACCCACCTCTTCCAATCAGACTCCATCTCCCTACAGCCAGTCAGCTATGATGCTCCACAGTCAAATCACCTTCCAAACCTATGGGGATTTGGGGACTACCTTATATCCAAATCATAGCAACCAGATACAAACTCACCTCAACAAATTTGAGATATCAATATTTTTAATGAATACAAAGTGTTACTTACTCTAGCACATTTTCTTTAATTTCTGTTATAGTGGATTTTCCAGATATGGTTTAGTATATTAAAAGAAAAATTCAAGTATTTAACTTGGCAAAAATCTTTTTTAAAAGTAAAAGTGGCAAGAAAACAAGTCTTAAATTTCTGTCATAAGGCTAGGAAGGGAAAAAATAGGTAACTGTGCCTCTTCATTTTTGTATGTTTAAAAAGTTGAGGGTCATGATCTCAAATGTATCTGCTGAATGGAATTTAGAAATCAAAAGACTTCAGCCAACCAGCTCAATTTCTCTTTATTAAAGGAAAGCACAGTAGCAGATTTTTTTTCAGCATACAACTCAATATTTCCAATGACCTTCTGAATAGTTCCACATGGATATCTTTGTATAATTTTAAATTCAACTTTAGCATCATTTTTCTTCTCACACTACTATTTTAATTTTTTCTAGTTCTTGTTATCATACTTCCATGAACTAAAAAAAATTCTTTGACTCACTGAATTTTTTTTCTTTTTTCTTCAGGCTACTTTACATGGATTCATTTATTCCTCAAGTATTTTGAATATTTCCTCTGGGCCAACCACCATGCTGTGGACTAGAGATATGAAGTTCTAAAAAGGCAAACACAACCATGTCCTTATAATTTTGGAGCAAATGATTACAAATGTGATCCTTCCTATAAAAGGTAAGTGAAAGTTGTATACAGGCCTGAGTCATTGGAGAATGAAATACGTTTCTGCCCCTCTCTGCTTTGCTCTTGTTAGGGTCTTTATCCTACCTAGTTTCATGAGGCGAGCTCTCTACCTAGAATCTGTTTTCCCGGATCCATGCTGAAGGTTTCTCCTTGCTTCCAATTCCTATCCTCCACTAATATGCTACTGCCCTCATAAGAGCTCCCAGTGCTGCCTGGTGGTTACACAGTGCTCTTTTATGTGGCACTTGAAACATTCCTTCTTGTGACTCCAGCTCCATTTGATTATGAATAGAATTCTAGGGAAAGTCAGGGAAGCCATTTGATGTCCTCTCTAACAATAGGAGTTTGCCATCGCTCCATATTAAACCCCATTGTCCACATGGAACTTCTGCACAAACCACCTTGCCCACTCATCTGTCCTAAGTAGACTGGCTCTGATCATTGAACATTTGTTGAAATAATTTTTCTCTACAGCATACACCTTCACTCTTTTCTGTCTCTGAAATTTCTATCTCTACTTCAAACAACATCACTCTGAAACCTCACTAACACCAAGAACTTTTGCTCTTTGCCCTTTAATCTTGGCACTCATTGTCACACCGTTGGCTGAAGGAGTCCAATTAGTTTCTATCTATGATACTTTTTTTCTCTGTATGCAATTTTTCATTGCCTCCACAGTGAGTCCATGAGCTTTTTAAGGAGGACTAGTAGTTCAGTCAATGTTTCTTCATCTACAGCACCTTCTGCTGAGTGAACGGTCATTGTTCCACATAATCATAGTTTTAAGGCTGAGGTCAGAACATAATGAGGTCCAGCAATATAAAAGATCTACAGCTAGGTAGATCAGATCAGAAGCTAGGCCTCCTTTGAGCAGACAAATGTTCCTTCTCTTAAACTGATGAATGAATGCCATTAGTACATTAATAAATATACTAATGAATGAATGCAATAAGGAGATAAGAAAATTTCACTCTTATGAATGCATTTCTGCCAGTGCTGAACACTTTCAGACCACAAGTCACGCCATTGATCTGCAGATGCTGAGGCTGCCCCTGGTACATAGTTCTAACCTCTGCTATTCAGCTTGAGTTCTGTTACCCATCTTGATATCACCACTGCAGTTGTTGACTCCTCCCACCTGCTACCTACCTTTCATTCACACATTGATTTACTCTTGGTTATAACTAGGGGAAGAGACTTTCAAGACTTAAATCCAACATTGTCAGCACAACTTTCCATCCCTGAAATTTGTGATGTAGCAACTAGGGAAGACACAAGTATACACATTGAGTGTGAGCAAGGCTACCCTGTGAGATAATACAGACACATGGAAAATCATTCTGCTTTATGTCCTGCTTTCTGCAACAGATGGGAGTGGTTCCAATGTTTTACTAGTCTCTAAGCTGTCAGAAATTCAACAGCATGACAGGGGCACCTTAGGAAATCACAGCAAACTCAGTCGCTATCTATCTCTGATAATAACAAAAGCTTTTCATTATTTGACTCCTCAGAATGGAATGTGGTAGGGGCTGTGATGAAATTAAAAGTGTGAAAATTTTTAATGAGTGTAATTATTGAATCATCAGTCACACAGTCCATCTGCTTCAGAGCTTTCCAGTGACTAGTAAAATTCTAAAACACTGCATTGCATTTTCACATTCATGTAATCACATAAATGTTCTTTAAGGAACAGCTAATGGTATTCATATATCATGCTCTTTTCTTCCATAACTCAGCATTCCCCTTTTGTCTGTTTTATTTTATCAGTCATTAATTTCACATTCTGACATCAACTTAGTGGGGATTTTCTGGCAACTTCATGGGCAGGAGGCAACACAGGGACACTGAATATTATGCTGTGGAATATTTATTCACAGTGATAAACTAACACAAAATTTCTCTCAAAGGTTCTGATTTGTCTGGAGTTCTGTGATCAGAATGAACTTGGTTTCAGAGTGCACGGAGACAACTTATTTTAAACACTTTTTCCCAGAGATGATTATTCTATTGAGGGCAGAGATGAAGCTGTGGCACTATGCCAGAGAGAAGCCTGAATTTGCGAGGACGACTCAAACGTCCTTGCAAACTCAAGTGATGGATGGGAAAGAGGAAGAAGGAATTTACAAAAGGTTCCTGTGATGTGTGGAACTGTGGAGGTCTGTCAGGCTTGCTAAAGCTCAGTTGTGTTCCCCAGTGAAATGCTGAATTCTTAATCCTCAGGTCCTATGAATGTGACCTTATTTAGAAACAGGATGCATGCAAGTGTAATCAAGTTGAGATGAAGATAATTAGGGTAGGTTCTTAATCCAAAGTACCTGATGTCATTATATAAGAAGGAGAAATAGCCATATGAAGACACAGACACCCAGAAATAACACTGAGACAAAAGAAGCACAGATTGAAATGCCGTAACGACAGACCAATGAAGTCCTGGTCTGTAAAAAGACAAGGAAGAGTCCACTGGGTAAATATAACACATTTTCTATATCTGTTCATACATTGATAGACACTTAAATTGCTTCCACATACAGTAAAATACAATTCTGTCTTTAAAAAGATTGTCATTTGCAACAACACAGATGAACCTGGAGGACATCGTGCTAAATGCAGTAAACTAAGTCAGGCACGGGAAAACAAACACCATACGATCTCACCTTGGTGGGATCTGAGAAAGTTGAACTCATAAAAGTAGACAGGAAAATGGCAGTTACTGAAAGATGGGCAAGGGAGATGGATGGAGAAAGAGATGCCAGACAAAAAATATAAAGTCTGTTATACAGGAGAGATGTTTGTATAAAATTATGAGTGTAACCAACAGTTTATTATGTATGTAAAAATAGGTAAAAAAATAAAAAATAAAAAAATGTTTTCAAAAAATATGAGTAATATGAGATTATAGATATATTAATTAGCTTAATTTAATCACTCAGCAATGTAAATATATACCAAAACAAAATATTATACCTCATTAATATGTACAATTGTTATTTTCCAATTAAAAATCACAGGTTTTTAAAAAACCAAGGAAGAATCCTCCTCTAGAGGCTTCTGAGGGATCACGACCCTGTGGAAACTTGATTTCAAACTTGTGACCTCTAGGGCACTATTAAATCAAGCTTTTGTGGTACTTTGCTGCAGAAATCCCAGGAAACTAATAGAAAGCACAGAGGAATTTGCCATGATTTAGACCCCTCCATATCACACATTCATCAAGCACTTGCCCATCTGTGCCTCATACTGGGCTCAGCACCACAAAGTTGATCAAGGTTTTGATGTCTTTACTCTGCTCTAAAGGTTAAAGGTGTCCTGGGTGCCACTTCTATCAGCTGGGAACATGAATGTCTTCTATTTCTTTGCTTATCATTGCATTGCACCTCAGAAAAATGTATTGGTGTCATACATGATATCATCACCTGAGAACACCTATCTCATTAAGATAATAGGTTTGAAAGTCTGGAAAAAATCAGCAATAATGACCCAATAGTTAGTTTATTTAGACCTAAGCTAGGGTTCTTGGAGAGCACAAGGTGCTAAAAGTGACCAGGATCTGTCTGCTTAGACAAAAATGCTTGCATTGTCATGTGACTACAGAGAGAGAAGACCCAGAGAGAGGACTGAATGGGCTCCTGTTCCTGTTCCTCCACTTACTTGATGTATGCTACAAAAATTACTTAACATCTGTGTGCCACAATTTTCTCATCTGCATTTACCTCAAAAGTTTATTTTGAAAGATTTAGTTAATCCATACACAATGGTTATAATAATACTTGTCCCATAGCAAAATGCTATCTGTTATTTTATATGTAAGCATCTGTATTAGTTGCTTTTATCTTATTGCTAGGACAAAATACCTGACACCTAAAGTTAAAGGAGGAAAGGTTTATTTAACTCACAGTTTGTGGAAGTTTAAGTCCATACTGAGCTGGATCCAAGGCAAAGTGGCACATAGCAGAGAGAAACAGTTCAAGGAACCAGATCCAAAAAGGAGGAGCATGGAGAGAAGCCTCTTTCTATTCCTTATGTTGTATGTAGGCCACACCTACCCTAGGGTGGGTGTAGTACTCACACTCATAATCCCAGCATTGGATCTGACTTAATCAAACATTCTAGAAGCCTCCTCCCATGATCACATGAGGCTTTGGGGAACATCCAGACACAAAAGTATAACAGCATCCTTGAGAACACAGAAATACATTTGTGTAATACAGGAATAAGTAAAATAATTTTCTACGAAAAGATACTTACTTGGACTAGAAATGTTTTGTTATGTTAATGCATCTTGCTACCCATAAAAATTTTCAAAAGATGGTAGGAACACAACACAAATTTAAAAATACAGTTTTTCATTACACAATGATTTTGTGGTACAGTATAGTTTTTTGTAACTTCTAATAACCCAACAGACTAGAAAGAAAAAGACTGAGGAAAAAGGAAAGGGATAAGAAAGCAAACAAACTCAATGGTGAAATGTGTGGGTGGGTGTGTACATTGTAAGTTGTGTGTGTCTGGTTTTTTTTTTTTTTTGTATTCAGGGAGTTGAGGGTGAGAAGATGACTATCATAGAGAGATGGATACATACTCATCATTCCCCTTTATCTAGAACTTAGCTAATTCAATTCCCTTCTATATAGCAATAACCAGAAAACCAATAGAATGTGCTCACTTCATGTTATTTATAGAGAATGAACTGTACCAATTTTAAAAGTGCAGCTCAATATTTTTAAGTATCTAAGTAATAACTGACAGATCAAGATATATAACATTTCTACCATTGCAGAAAATTTTCTTATGCTCCTTTTCACTTAATAATACCTTAGAGAAGTAGTCAAAACATAATTACCATTACTTTTATGAAATAATAAACTATATACTGGTGTCTAGCTTCTTTAGTGCAATGTGTTTTTGAGATTTATCCATATTGTTTCATTAAAACCTTTTATTCTTTTTAATGTTTAGCAGAATGCTATTGTATAATATACTACAAATTGATTGCTCATGGAAACTTGGATTGTTTTCTATTTCCATGGCTCCAAAACCAAATAAATGGGGTTAATTTGATGTTCTTCAATCTTTATTTTTATCAAATGAATCATTTCTTCAGTTGAAATATTATTTGTAAGTCCAGTATATATAAAATTTATGAAAGTAACTCTTCTACAGTGTTTTTTCTCTATTTGCTAAGACAAAATACCCAATGGGAAAAATTAAAAGAGGAAAGGTTTATTTAGTTCAGAGTTTGTAGACGTTTTAGTCCATAACCATTTGTATCCAAGGCAGGGTGGCACATAGAAGAAGGCAATAGTTCATGGCAGTAGAAGACAGCAAAAGCAATGAGAGAGAGAGAGAGAGATCCTCTTTCTGTCTCTTATATTGTATGCAGGTTACCTATCCGAGAGCAAGTGTAGTTTCACATCCTTAATCCAAGTATTAGACCATGAATCAATCAAAACTGTAGATTCAGCCTCCTTTGAAAACTCCACCCTCTATGACTGCTTGAGACTTTGGGAGACACCCAGACATAAACCATAACATACAGATAAAAGTTTAGAAACACAATTCAACTTTTAATTCAGCTTTCCTCACTCCTTTTTCACTCTAAATCTGGTATCTCATAAAGCATTTCTCAAAAGAATAGAGTTAAGTGTGGGCAAAAGGAGTAAAAAAATTTTTATTATTAAACACACCCTCTGGATCTGTTTAGGACTAAAATGTTAATAACAATTTCATTACACACTATTTCAAAATTCAACAACTCTTTAAGGAGTAGTTTCCTGAAGGATGACCCTCATTCACAGATGAAGACTTAGGCACAGCTGAAGGTTTCATTGGAGGTAATGTCTAGGTTCCCTAAGCACTCTACCTAGGGTGATGTGGGAGCAGAGAAGCAAAGCCAGGCTTCCTGGATCCAACTCCAATTCTCTGTTCTCTGCTACATGAAAATTGATACCTACTTATATTCCATATTGCAGATACACATGGTTCCCAGTATGCTTGTAAACATGTAAATTTTTGTCAGTCTTTGTTTTACTGTTTGACTTCAATTCAATAATTATTTCAAGTTATTCCAAAAGCATTTATTTGGTGCCTATTAAGTATAGGATACTATCTCGGGATATTAAGGTATCTTTGAATATAAATTGGATTCTTGGAGTTTCTTGAATGTGTTAGTTCTAGGAATCTAATCATACTTATGAAAAATACTCCAATTAGAGCATTATATTACAATTCATCTTGGGATATAAGGGGTTCTCATTTTTCTATTCAGTAATGGAAACAATGGTGTTTCTGCTGTCTCTGTCCTTCCCTTCATCTTCTAGTCCAAGAACATAGTGTGGAATAGCTCAGCCTATTAGGATTTACTATAAAATTCTACCTTTTTCATTTGAAAATATTCAAAAGTATAACAATATTTTAAAGTATATTTCTATATGAAATTTCTTTATTCCAAACAGGCCTTTTACCCAATAGTGACAGGTGACTATAGTTTCAGAATTAATCTCAGATACTTTCATCTTAGGTCACAGTGAGAACTGGCACTGAGTTCTCATCTTAAGTAATTATTTGGGATGTTTTCAAATATACTGCTTTAACAGAAAGAATATATATAAATTCCTCCCCTAAGATCATCAACCTGTGTAAAGATATCTGGCTTCGAGATAGTTGTAACCTTTTTTGTTTAACTTTTTTTTTTTAACTTTTTCTCCCATTGGTCTCTGTCTTGTCCTTTGAAGCAGCTTCTACAAAGGAGACAAACAATGCCTGTACCTGTGCAGGTAGGTACTCATGCGCATCTGCCCCAAGGTCAGCTTTGGGGATTGAAGAAAATCAGTTTGGTGTTTTTCTCTTCCCATTGGCATTACAACAAGAGGCTCAGGGCAGAGCAGCTTAGCACAGGAACAATTTGAGAATAAGTTTGTTAAAAAGTTTTATGCCTTTAAAAAGAACAGGAAAAAAAAGGACTAATATGTAAGAAGAAGCGAATGCAAAAGTCCCCTGGGTTACCAATAGCTATAGAACCAGTACTGCAAATGAGCCCTGAAGTCTAAATTGGTTTAGAAATAGAAGAAACAGCAGTATGTAGTGTCATTTTACAATAAGTGCCACTGCTTAGTGCTCTAGTTTTGTTTTTTATGTATTTATGTGAGTACATTGGGTGTCCATCTGGATCTTTTAATCTATCCAGTTATATGCTTGGGCATGTTCTCTGCTTAATATCCTTCCTCCAAGGCCTCAGGAAATGCATGAACAAATACTGACTTTGGAGAAAAAGAATTTTTGCTGATTAGAGAACAAAGAAAGAATGTTAAACCCAGCAGGGGATTTCTATTTGCCTGCCAAGGAAGGGTTGAGTGTACACTTTCAGAGTATATAGGTCCTACTTGGCCCTGAAAGTTCAACCTGCTGAACTCTCATAAAGCAACACACAGCTCTAGAAGGCCAACGACAGGTCCCTAAATGCTAAAGCCTTGCAATTCTGTCAGAAGCAACGTTTTCCATCTACCAATGAGGGTGTCACTGTCTCATACAGACCAATGTATACCCCTGGATTGCATCTAAAAATAAGTGGTATCACTTAAGAAAATTGAAGAAAAGTGTGAGACAGAAATGATTCAAAGCATCATCTAATAGCTACCCTTTGCTCTCAATTTCTAGATCAATTTTTAGCTTATCCAAGAAACAGCTAGGAATGAGTAACATGGAAGAAGCAACAGCTTAGACTAGTTGAAAACATGGGCTCTTGAGCTTGCCTCTTGGTCTAATCTCAGCTCTGTAAAAGCACCAGCCTTGGGTGTGCACCAAATCTCACAATCTTTTCATTTTCTTAATGTAAAATGGGCATGGAAATAATGATGCTTACTGTATATTGTTGCAGTATTAAGTAGCCAATATATGAAAAACATGAAGTAAACTCATCATGAATATTAGACCCCTTTGTTTTTGTTATGCAGTGAAGATATGTATACAAGCAATTATTGAAAACTTTTTTTCCATTAAGTGATAAAAAAAAGGTACAAAAGTAAAAAGGATAGTAAAGATCGTCTATTTCTTCCCAAGAGGGGAGTCACTCTGCAAGTGATGCATCTACTTTGAGCAGTCAGGAATAAGTACAGTCTCTTCATGAAGTAAATTGAAAAGAATGTTTATTTCAAGCCAAGAATCCATATTTCCTTTTTGTGGGACTGACATCGTACAAGAATTTTTTTAAATGTACTGTACCTATGAACAAGTTTTACTACCCACTGTGAAGAGAGAGATCCCATCTGTCTGATTAATCTCTTTTTCCTCAAAATAAGCATAGCACAGAGAAGCTCTGCTATAAATATTTTCAATTAAATAAACAAATATATATTTCTTCTGTGTCCTTTCTACTCCATTCATACACACACGCACATGTGCCACTCACACATACACATCTGATCTTTCTCTACCTGATCTCCCCAAATCCCTCTTTTTTTATTCATCAAAGCTTAAAATAGGTCTTCCAAAATTCCTTTATTTCCCAAAGAATACTATACACTTGAACACTTATATGTTTTTTCTGTGCTACTCTTATGATTTCCTGTCTTCACTACAATTATACATAATCTCATAATAGACCTATGAGGTCAAGTCCTGATTTTATGTTATGCAGTGGCTACCCATGAAAATATGTTCATTAAAACTAAACAAAAAGCTTAAAATATATTTCATTAAAGTATGGTCTTCTCTACACATTAATTCATTGCAGGCCACTTCAGGTTATAACCAGAAATAAATAGGTTTATAGTTTTATTATTACAAGTGAATTTATTTTCCAACTCCAACTTTTTAATTTGGAAGGATCTACTACACTTGAACCAAGTCTTTGAAGTAGCTTGGTAACTTACTGATTTAAACATTTAATTTTCCAGTCCTGTTAATGTTTCATTGTATTTAAACTTAACAGGATGTTAAGAGGGGTCCACACTTCTCAGTTGGATGTGGTGATAAGCCCCTACAATTCCTGTTACTTAGGGAGTTGAAATAGGAGAATTACAAGTTTTAGGTATGATTGGGTAATACCACAATAACACTACCATGTCTCAAAAAAAAATATTAAAAGGCCGGGCATGTAGCTCAGTGAAAGAGCACTTGCCTAGCAAGTACAAAGCCCTAAATTTAATCCCTCAAGTATATAGGGCAAGAGGCAAAACACATTTCTTGAAGCACATAAGGGATTTTACTATTTACTTATCACTTTATACTTTTCCAATACTAGTCCTACTCATGTCTTGAATTGTGACAAGAGGCACTTTTGTTAGGAGATTTCTGTTTGCATTGTCCATCAAACAGAATGTGGTCCATCAACAAACATTACAAATACTGAGAGGTGAAGTTAGAGAACCCATAAATTCTGAACGGGACTATGTGACCACACTTGATCAGCAGCATATGGTATGTCTGGAATGTCACAGCAAGTATCAACCTTGTTTTGCTTCTTCCCAGGATGGTGTGCCTCTATGCAGCACTGCTAAAGATGCAGGTTAAGCTTCCTGCATCAGGGATTAAATTTGAGCCTGTCACTTCCAATTCTCGTTGGAAGCAGGCCAGATGTAAATTATAAATAAATTGATTAATGCAATCAGATTAGTTTAGCAATTACTGATTATAGCAATGCATTTAAAAAAGTCATTTAAGGAAAGCAATGAGATTTGATGGAAGGAATTTTATAATAGGATTTTCAAAAAATAAATTGATTCCTGATTCTATCGCCAGCAGATTGGCTATTTCACTCAGGTTATTCTCTTCTTTAGCCTTGGTCTTTCTACCTGAAAAATCTAGCAGAAAAAAATTATTCTCATAGGTTTACTGAATGACAGGTATCCTCTGAGATGGCATCTCCTTCAATCTTCACAAAGAGATAGCATTGCTATCATCATGGTACAGATGAAGAAGTTGCAGCTCAGAGATTTTACAATGCATGAAAAAATCTTACTTATTTTCTCAATAGCAGCTATTATGAATGAAGATATTATGAATGAAGATAGAATTTGAATCCAGGTCTATTAAACCTGAAATATTTTTTTCATAAATCTCTGCTATATTTCCATTCTCCACACTATAAGGTGTATAACCTTTTAGTATGCGGTAGAGCATCTTCTCTAACAATAATGTGGGCTCCTCTATTTCCTATCACTGCTCTAACACATTACCATGAATGTGTGAATATAGTAGCTTAAAATAACTCATGTCTTACCTTACAGTTTTGAAGATCAGAATTCCAAAATGAGTCTCATTAGGCTAAAATTAAAATGTTGGCAGAAATGTGTTCTTTTCCAGAGACCCTAGAGGAGATTGTTTTCTTTACTTTCCTGGTTTCTAGAGAGGAAAGCATCTAGAGGAATGATCAATAGCCACTTAATCCATCTTCAAAGCCAGCCATGATTGTTTGAGCTTTGGGTGTATCTTATTATGGACTTTTCTGCCTCCCTTTTCCATATATAAAGACTCTTGTGTTTACATTTAGTTTCCCTGTCTAGGACAGAATAATGTTTTCATTTTAAAGCTGACTCACCAGCCATCTTAATTCTATGCATAAATTTCAGGCATTAAGAGGTAAACATTTTGGGGAAGCTGGTATTTTGCCTATGGCAACTCTCCAGGGGAAAAACTGGTGCATGATTCTTTGCGGGGCTACAGGCAGAACTTTACAACTTGTATCTAAATGTTCTACCAAAGCCTTATACAGTCATAGGTGTAACTTTTTCATATGTGGCTGGATCTAGAGTATGTGATACTAAGATCAATTCATGGTACAATGCTAAAATCAAGGGCACTAAGATTAAGGATATGACTGCTACCTGCCCTAAATAGCCTAGATAAGATATGAGAGATAAAAAAAGCTGTGCTCATCCTTTGTTGCTTTGTTGCCTTCTGTCATCCATGGACTGTTTCTCCTGTGATACATTTTGCTCTGCTACCTTTGCCTTGGAACCACTGATTATAGACTGAAACATCTACACAAACTGTGAGTTAAATAAACCTTTCTCCCTTTAACTTTGGGTGTCAGGTATTTTGTCTCAGCCATAAGAAAAAAGTAACTTAAGACACCCATCTCAATCCTGACTGTCTTGAGAACTGCATGAATTCCTGCCTCCGTTTGGGTTCTCTGCATTCCAAGGTTCTCTGCATTCCATAAAGCCCATACTGCAAACTTAACCCCATATTCTACTGAAGGATTTCTTCATAACAAATCCCTCTCCCGACCTGAGTAATGATCATTTTCTCTCTTTACCTTGGTTAAAAAGTAACTCTTCCAACACTGGCATAAATGGAGCATGAAACTCATACACCCAAGGCTGTTGGATGTCTGGCAGAACTACTAGCTGGCTACAGACTTTGTATTAAGAATTAATATCCTGATCTTTCCTGAAAAATGAGATCATTCTTAAAGGAAAATTCTTTAAGAATGAAAGGGAAAAAAATGTGTGTGAAATTTATACAAAAAAGTAAACTATTTTTTTCAAATTTCTGTAGCATGACTATTAATTCACACATATCATGACAATAGATGATGGTTATCGTTGATCCTAAACAAGGCAAAGTACAGTTTTGGGGTTCAATCTTGGAAACATAGTATATAAAGGTGACAATCCATCATTACGAGCACCTCCTTTTTCTAGTGCTCCAGTACAGAAAGAAGAATAGAACAGGAATCTAGGTGTAGGAATTACTTTCTCTGAACCTCATTTTATGATCCTTAGTAATTATATCTTTTAGAGTAATCACAAGGACTAAGTCACATAATATATACGGATAGTTGCTTTAAAGTTTGGAACTAGATGTCTCTCCAAAACCTCATGACCTCATGGGTGGTGCTTTTGGGAAGTAATTGGATCATGAAGATGTGATAATCCATGGTGAATTAACTTATTGGTGAATTTATAGCTGACGATGTTAGGAGATGGGATCTGGTCAGAAGAAGCGGGTCTCTGGGGTGTGGCCTGGAAGGGTTTATTTTTTGCCTACTCTTCCCTTCACTCTCTGCCTGTTGCTGCCGTACCATTCTCCTCTGCCAAGCCCATCTGACGTGCTGCCATGCCTTGGGCCTAGAAGATTATGAAGTGAAACCTGTACAAACTATGAGTCAAAATAAACTTTTTCTACTAGGAATTGTGGAATTGGAATTGTGTACCAGAGATAAGACAGTAACTAAGACAGCTGGCAAATCTAGAACTTACTTAAGTGCTTGCTAAAATTTCCTTTGTCATCATCATCATCAATATCAGAAAGATGCAAGGATAAAATAAATATGTTCCCTTAGCATACAGCCCAATTTCCATAGCTTTGGCAAAAAAAAATTTTCTTTTGACACAGGGTCTTGCTATGTATCCCAGGCTGACCTCAAAGTCACAGCAATCCTCCCACCTCAACCTCCCAAGTGTTAGAATTACAGGCATGTTCCACCATGTCTGGCTTGTCTTAGGAAATCTTTTGCCATGGGTCACTTTTATGTTCAGGCTTTTCTGTGACTTAGAAGTCTTTGTCTATTGGGAAGCTAGTAGAGATGAAATATGTATTATCTAGACAAAAACCACTTCAAAATTCTGTTAGAAATAGCTTTGCAATAAATTCTCACTCATTTATCAGATTATCTCAATTTCAATTAATATTTTCTAATTTTTAAGTCAATGTTCTTCAGGAGCTACTGTGAGGTACAAGCAATAAAGAAAAACACAAGGAAATAAAGAGCTAGATCAGATTAATGTTGGAAAGCCTCGAGGAATATGTAGTGCTACCACATAAAAGAAAATTTGTAATCTCCATCTTCATGGAGTTTGTCATATAGAATTTCTATCTATCTATCTATCTATCTATCTATCTATCTATCTATTCATCTATCCATTTCTTTGTTTGTTCTTTATTATGCAGTTAATCTGCTCTTGGCATCCTCTGAGGTCCCTGGGAAAATTATAAAGATATTTAGGTGAAGCTCTTCCTTGCCAAGAGCTTATAGGTCAGTTGCAGCATGAACTGATCCTGATGTAATCAGACTGAATGAGTAACATTTGTCTATTTATGAAAGGAGAAATACTTTGAGAAGATACAGCCCCACCAAAACTGACCTTTCTGCAACATAATTCATTTATTTATGTATTTCTTCATTTGGTGGTAAAACATTTTATTGGACCCACACCCTATGCTGGCATTATATTGATGGTCTTTGAACATGCAGGCAGATAGGAATCCTTCTGGTGATTATACAACAAACATTCTGAAAGGAAATTAATATTAATGAAACTTACGCAAAGTTCCTACTGAAGTAGCAGGTAAATAAGAAAAAGAGAGATAAGTTCATTTGAGACAAAAAGTAAAAAGGCAAAATATCTAGAGAGAAAACAGAGTATAAGAGACAGAAGGAATAGAATGTGTACATATAAGAAAAGAGGAGTATAAAGAGGAAAATAAGACTATTATGGAGAGGTGATGGAGGAATACAGACTTGAGCTTGCTCTCTCTCTCTCTTTCTCTCTCTCTCTTTCTCTCTCTCATATCTACTAGTATTTGATACTCACTAGTCAAATACTATGGCAGAGATTAACATCTTGATCTTCCTAATGCTATTTTCTCTTCCTAGAGGAATGAGTCCATTGTCATGGTCGTTCATTTCAAGGCTCACAAATATTTCCTAAATCAGTGGTTTTAAACCAGGAATGATTTTTCAATAAAGGATACTTGATAATGTCTAGAGACACTGTTGATCATCTCTACTTCAGGGAGATAGTTATATCAAACCTAGATAGCTCCCTACAACATAGAATTACCTGACCCAAAATGCTAATAGTGCCAGGGCTAACAAATTTTGAGCTCACTATCAACTTTTCAAAAAGTTAGTAAGATATAAAAATATTACACAAATTACCTAGGTGATCTGATGAATCCTTTGCTATATAAAAAATAAAGACAGAAAGAAAACTGAAAAGTTCCAAAGTGGACAAAGAGTACACAGAGATGCTACTCTTGACTTCTCAAAACTAATAAAAATGAGTGAAGGGTGGTAGGACAAGGAGTCAGTAGTTACAGCATTTTCAAATTGGAAGCAAGGGCAAAGCCATCCAGAGCAAAGTATAATTTAGTGCATAATCAATTCGCTGATTACATTCTGTATGGCTGAAATGGATCACAGTGGTGAACTGGGATACAGGTTTGAGCCACAATCAGTCATTGGTGAGGGTGGAGTGGTGGGAGGATATCGAACATTTAAAAGCTCCTGAAATTAATTTAATGAATTAAAACAATAGAGGCAGATATAAAACTCCTTAACACAAGGGAACTCCGGGAAAATCTGGCAAATAATTGTTATCTCTTCCTGTTGCTTGTGTGGATTTCAGCACATATGGTTCTACACCAGGGGCTGCCTAACAGTAAAAGATTCTAACACCATATGTGTGAAAATCCTGCACCTTGCAGAGAGTGTAGGGACAGGGAAAGTTTGTCCTTGAATTCTGGACCTTTATGGCCATTTTCCTCCTGGCTCAATATCAGATTTTGCCTGCTCCATATGGTATTTTTAAACTTATTGTATTTCGTGTTTAATGTAATCTTCTTGGTGGTTTTAATTGTTTATTTCCAATACTAATTTCCATTCCTGTGAATACAGAGGAAGGAGATTTGCTTCCCTTTCAATAATACAAAAAGAAAACAATTATGAAAACTACTCAGCATGAATAGTGTTTAGTTTTCCAATGAAAGGTCGGCATTGTGTCAAATATATGCACATATGCATATCTTTAAAATTCTGTATTGAGATTTCTGGGGGTTTGCTGGAAGGAAATGCACCATTTAAAGCTAAGATACTATTGTTATTTATCTAATAGTTTGGCACCTGTGGATTTGGAAGGGATAATTTTTTTTATCATTAGGGAATCTTTACTTATTCTTCTTTAACATTGAGCTGAAATACTTAAAGATAGTGACCAATTAAGAGGCTCAGTTAATATAAGTTTAAAGGGGAACAACTTGAAAAGACTTTTAGAGATTTTGCTGTAAAATCACCCTAAGATAAAAAGAAAAGAGAATGAAAGTTTTAAACTGGTTGTCCACTGGAGGCACTTAATCACCAACACTTTCAAACCTTTATTTGCCTTTCTTGTGTGTCAACCCAACTAATGAAACAACACACAGTAGGAACCATTGATGCCCTATGATCTCAGTCACTAAGTTGAATCGGACCCCTTAACATTATCTTCTCTTTGCCACTTGTGTTGTTGTCTTAAACCTTTAGTGGTTGCCTCAAACCATGTCAATTTCCATCCCACTGGAATTCTGATGGTGGTGATCTCAGCAATTCTCCGTTTAAAAAAAAAAAAAAAAAAACTGATGCTATCACCATAAAGTTGTTCAATTTCAAGTCTTCCCAACTATGTGTGCAGTTATTTTTGCAATCATGTTCTCTGTTTTCCTCATCTCAAGTACGCTATTCAGGATAAGGACTTTTAAATGATTCATTTCCATTTACTCTGAAATTCACTGGGCTCCATCTATAACCTCTTCTTACAACTTCTCTCTGCCCTTCAACCTCACTCTTTTTCTATAAAAATGCTCCAATCTCTCCTATACTCAAACTTAAAATTTTCCCTTTTACTTGAGTCTTTCTAAATCTCTCCTTCTCAGCCAAGGTTTTATGAGAAGATTCTCATTGTTGCTCCTCTCTTGCTTCCCACTCACTCTCCAGGCCATAGCAATCTGGGTTTTCTTTCTATCATTCCACCCCAGTTGCTCCTGCTAAGGTTGCCAGTGGCTGTCTTGGTGCCAAATACCAAGGGCTTATGCAAGAGGGTTTCCTTTAAATGCCTCCCTGTTTTGGTACTATTCGTTCTTTATTCCCTTTGTTCCTTTCTCTGCCTGGGATTATGAGGTTTATGCCTGTTTGATTCTACTTCTCTGCCTAGGTCCTTCCAGCTGCAAGGAGTTCTTCCTTTTAGTCCTTAACCCACTGCTCTTTTTCTTTTCAGGCCTTCTTTTGGTCAGTTGTATTAAAGTTAAGGTAGAATATTTCCATGCGTGTGCAAATGAGACCCATACTGTGGTCTTATGTCCCCAAAACTTTGAAATTAAAACTCACATAACGTCTTGCATGCCTCTATTGGAAGTCCTATTAGTTCTTCAAACTCAGATTAGGTTCTAATCTGAATTCACTATATGCATAAAATATGCTCATCTTCTTTCCTCAACATGGTTGCTCCTTTCTCTATAATCTGATCCCAGTAATAGAGCCAAAGGCCAATTGGGTTTATAAACTAAGCACCTAGGATCAATTTAGAGTCCTCTCTCCCTCTGTACACATCCAGTTATTCATTTCTGATTACTTTACCTTGCTACTTTTTCTTATATGAACCTTCCTTTATGTCAATAGCCATTACCATAGCTAACACCTTTATCATGGCCTTAATAGAAAAATGTCTAGCCTTTCTAGAAGAAAGAAAAATTCTACCAATTAGATTGATTTTGGATTCAAAGTGTAACTCTTTCAGACTCTATTCTCCTTGCCTAAATGTGCAGAGTTTAGAGATTTTACATTTGCATTCCTCCATAATTAAGGGAGTCAATTCCTTAAATCTCTCTAGCTCCCTTCTTCTTTCTTCCAATGGATAGATAGATAAACATATAGATAGAATATAGACTCCCTTTTTATACGTATATGCTCCATATAGTCTTTCTATGTATGTCATGCATATGAATATATATAATATATATAATTACATCATCACCATCTTTCATGGTGCCATTACTTGGAAAACCTAATATATCCCTCATATTTCCTAGCAATCTAGACACCAAAATGTAACGGTTCCAGAAGGTCCATCTTTTATTTTTCTTGATATACTTGAAAATCTTTCTCATATTACCACTTTATTGTTTAAAAGTCTACAGGAATGCTCTCTAGATTTGGTTTCATCATAAAATTTCTTTGATTAGTACATTTAAATCAATGTATATTCTCACCAACAGAAAGTAAGAGGGAAAATGTCCTTCCATTAGTTTACAGATATTTTTCCTTTGCATATTTTTAGATTCATTGTCTTCCTTTACTGTCCACAAAGGCAGGCTAATAAAGTTTCCTTCATACCTGGACTAAATATGTTTGGCAAGTTTTGTACTATCATTAGAAGCAATATAAATGATATAATATAATATAAATTAGAATTTTTGTAATATATAATTTTCCTTTGCAAGGCTACCTCTTCCTACTGATAATTTAACTCTGCTCATATCATTTAACTTACTCATTGAAGCTTTCCCTGAATCTTAAAAATTAAAGCCTTGTCTATAACTTTATTTATAAGTGAACTTATTCATTTACATCTGTATTTTTCTCCCATTGGGTTACAAGCTCCATAAAACCAGGGCTCTTATTCTCTTCTGTATCCCAAGTAGTAAGCATCAAACCTCATTTTGAATGAATACATCAAGAAATTATTCATAATTCTATGTTTGTGGGAAATAATCTTGAAGATGTTATTCTTGCTATTGAATATCTTTCAAGTTATTCAATGTGTTAAAGTTAATACTGACCAAATTCTCAAGGAGTAAATGAGGCAAGGTAGGCAGTAAGTCTTGTGATACTTACAAGGGTTGGAAGATTTTGTGCAAAACTATATATTTTGAGGTGACATCAAGAAGGAAGCAAGGCCTGTATCACCTTTGATGAATAGGTAAACTAGTATAAGCATGCAAAAAAGAGAAGACAGGGAGACGGACATGAAAGGTTAATGAACAAGACACTTGAAAAGACAGTATTTCTTTCTTTCTTTTTCTTTTTTCTTTCTTTCTTGTTTTTTAAACAGGTTCTCACTATCTAGTTCAGTCTGGCCTTGAGCTCACTTTGTAGCTCAGGTTGGTCTTGAACTTGCAACAATTCTCCTGCTTCAACCTCCCAAGTGCTGATATTACAAGTGTGCAGCTAAAATAGTATTTCTGATTATAGAGTTTTGCAACAGCCAGAAAGTGGCAAGAAAGAATCTTGATTAGGGAAGGTGAGAAAGGTAACAAAACCCATAATATTTATAGTTTAATTTGGTAACCAAGTGCAAGCCACTGAATGTTTTGGGAGAAAAAGACCCAAAGGAAATGGAGATTACTTACTGAAATATTAGCCTGACCATGCTAGGCATCATGGATTCAATGATAGTATAATTCCAGGAGTAAGGAAGGACTCGTTCATCTTTATGGAGATTGTCCTTTATGGAAGGAGGTGTATGTTTACCTCCTTCCATCTGCCCTAAGGCCACTGTGACCTTCCCTATAGGCCTCCTTGTGAGACATGAAGTCAAAAGTCTGACGAAGTATTAGTGCTATTGAGTACAGTTATCAGGAATCTCAACAGACCCCAAATTAAACTGGAGCTGACTATTATACCTCTCACTACTTGGTATGTACCACCCTACGGATTGGGAATCATTTACCAAAGCTAATGATTAAGGTTATTATCATCTATCACAAAAGCTTATAATTACAATTACTTGACTTTAAATCAGTGTTTCACATATGTACCTCTTACTGGGAACAAGCACTCCTTTATTCCAAGTTTGAGGAATAATACAATAACTTGGTAGTTGAAGCTAAAATCTAGCTTCTTGCCAGAGCAGCTGAGACTGTAGGTCTAAATTCTTGTCACTTAGTTTCAACTTTCTATGCTGTGGTGTAATTGGGTCTAACAACAGGTATTTATTGAAATGTGCCTAAAAATACTCAGCATTATCAGAACAAGACTATACAACTTTGAACTGGAAGGAAGGTATTGAGCTGTTTTGAAATGGCTATAATATAGTGCATAGCCCAGGTGTCATTGTGTCAACTTGAGTAAAGAATGCCCAACTGAATTTGATCAGCATAGTTCTAGGCATGGCTGAGGGGGCTTACTGAAAACAGAAGAGCCACCCCAGGTGGGCTTGCTGCCTGAATTCAGAAAAAGGGAAATGAAGAAGCAAGGCTACTTCTGTTTCTTCAGAGGAGCTCTAGTCTTCACCTTCACCTTGGATATCACTTCTTGACTTCCAGCACAGAGCTTTCAGGTGTCAAGTGTAGACCCTTTGGCATCCTGATATGGACCAGCACAGGACACTACAGTGGACACCATGGCTCAGTCAGATCCTTTAGATCTCCAGTGCACTAACAGATCTTTTACATTCATCCACACCTGATTCTGCAAGAGGCCATCGTAAGCTAATCTTGTAAATTCTAATGTATTTGTGTATCTTACATAAGTTTGTTTGTCTAGTAAGTACTGACTAATGACACCAAATAAAACCAAGTTGTCGAAAAATTTAAGAACCATTTGAGAGCATAGCTATTTGCACCATTAGTTAATTTATTACCCAAAGAAACTACCTAGAAATCTTTTCTTTTGTTAAGAAGAGGTTTGTGCTGGCCTAAAATAATTTGATTCAAGTTTACAATGGCTAATATTTAAAGTAGTATGATATGATTGAATTCAATTCAGACAGCAAGAATTAGTTTAAACCAGTTAAAATTTACTTGGGTTATAAAATTATACTCCATATAGATATCTTTGTATTTTCAGTATTTCATTCAAGGCCCAATATAGATTTGAAACTTAATACAAGTGAACCATGGATAACTAAAGTAAGATAAAGATATCAATTTAGTTGGCATGAGCACTATGCATCCCAAGACAAAGTTTAATGGCAAAGATTTTTCTTATTGGAGGCACAGACCTATTCTATTCTAAAAGTGACTAACCACTAGTCACATTTATCTATTGAGTACCTGAAATGTGGTTAGTTTAAATTAAACTGTATGGAAAGTATAAAATACACAAGATTTCAAAGACTCAGTTAAAAACAAAATCAAAGTAAAATATATAATTTTCTATTTTATTATTACTTGAAGTTATAATATTCTAGATATATTGGATTAAATCAAACATTAATTTTATTCATATCTGTTCTGTTTCTTTTAATAAGATTATTAGAAAATTTTAAGTTACATCTGTGATTCTCCTCATAGCTCGGTTGGGCAGTAACAGAATGAAACCTATGTCCTCAAAGGTCGCATCCTGTCACTAGTCACTCAGAAATGTCCATTATCATCCATTCAGCACCTGTGCTCACCACAAGCCAGGACACTTGTCCACAATCATCAGGAACTTGTACTTGAGTAATGACAATTCACAGCATTCCAGGACTATCTTACCTGTCCTTCTAAAAAGCAAAAGCAAAATATTACCCTTATTATTCCATCTGTCACCAAATGTTTTTTCTTAAGACATCTTTCGAACTTCCTTCTATCCCCCACCACTGAATTTGTGTGCCCTGTGTTTCAGCAAATTCCCCACTTTTTATATTTATTTTTCTTATACTTCTGCCATATATATATATATATATATATATTTCTTAAAATGGAGAAATAGGGCTGGGGATTTGGCTCAGCGGCATAGGGGCTTGCCTTGCAAGCACATGATTGTGAGTTCAATACCCGGTACCGATTAAAAAAAAATGGAGAAATAAACACATATTACAGTAAAAAAATCACAGTCAATTTGCAACCTCCATGATCTCCAGTCCTTACCTGGACCACCTTTTGATTCCCCCATGTTTCATTTAACCAATGTGATTACAGTATGTCAGGCACAGCCCTAAATTCTTACATCAACTTATTCAGTCCCCATTGTTGGTTATGAGAATCATTCTACTACTTTTTCCATTTCATGAATGGGAAAATTGCACAGAAATCCACTTTGCTTGGTCAAGATCATATAGCTTCAGCAGCGTGTGGCAGAGAGGGGAATTATCCTGGTTCATCTGGCTGCAGGGCCATCCTTATGATTTATTTAGTCTCCTGTGAGAGAAGTGGTCTTCTTCCCTGAATAGTTTCATTAATCATTATACCATGACATGCTCTGCCCTGCCAGGATGCACAATAGGTCTTGTTACTTTCCATAAGCATTATTTCCCTTGCTTTTGTAATTTAACTGTCTTCTACCTCATTGTGCCAAGTTCTTTCATTCTGACTTTCATGATAACAGTCATCTATTCCAGATTATACATAGTTACTTGACTTGAACTCATTAGCATTAACATTAAAATTCTCCTAGTTTATAAAGATCTTTAAGTTTACAAAGTACTTGAAAGTATAGTCATAAATTACCAGAGAGTTGTGGAAGAAAATTTGCTCTTTTTGATCCTGCTCATTTCAAAGAAGTATCTCTGGTGGGTAGATTTCAGGCATTGTGAAAACTGCACTATGTGGGAGAGCTTTGGCATCACTGGGTATAGGGTTTACTTACCCCTCATTTTCATTATAACTCTATTTTCTTTCATTCATGATACGTATCCTGTTTTTCTTGCAATGGAATTTGAGACAGTTTTCAAAAATAAAGACAATCTAGCTAGATTAAAGAAATAGATAAGGGAATTGTGGCAGCTATTCATGTTCTCTGTGGCAAATCCCCATTTCAGTTGCCTAGCACCACTCTGAGGGCCATCAAGAGAAACAGAGACACAGGATATGCTCTAGCCCCACACAGATTCTTCTTTTCTACTGAGGACTTTCTGGGTAGGACCAGAGCTGTTGTAGGTATCTAGTAACCTTAACTCTTTAAGGATGCATCTAGAGGCCAGCATGATCAGCTGATACAGTTTCCTTTTCTCTGGATCCTGTCTAGATTCATAATTTGTACTCCAAATTAGAGCACATGCTAGACAGGAGACACTTCCTGCTTCTGATTTACCATACCAACTTCTTAGAAAATAAGAGAAAAGAAGTGAAAATAAGGAAATTAGAGTCATATGAAAGAAATGTCTCCCATTTTCTTGAGTCTATAACTTGATTAATCCTCTCACTAAAATGTCTTCTTCCTTTTGCCAATGGGGTAAACTAATTTAGGTACACTGGAAATTTCATTTTGGCCATATGCTATAGACTATCCATACCATCTTGGTTACTTTTCTCTGACTGCTGGAACAAAATACTCAACACCCAAAATGAAGGAAGGAAAGATTTATTTAGCTCATGGTTTGTGTAGGTTTAAGTCTGCAATCTTTTGGGCTTAAGGGATGGTGGCTCTTGGCAGAGAGTAACAATTCATGGTGCTGGAAGACAGCAAAAGCAACAAAGGTAAAAAGGGAGCAGTGCGTGCAGAAGACTGTTTCTGTCCCTTGTATTGTGTGTAAATTACCCACCTTAGGGTGGGTACAGCACTCACACCCATAATCCCAGTGTTAGATCATGAATCAATCACAAATTCTAGAAAACTGTCCCCATGACTGCATGAGGATTTGGGAGAACATTGAGACACAAACCATAACAATCTGCCGCTGGTCCCCCAAAGACTCACATCTTTTATGCAAAAGACATTTAGCCCATCTCTAAGAGTTGTCAAAATCCTAACAGTTTTTGCATTGCTGAAAATGCCAAGTCCCAAGTCTCCTCCAAGATCTAAGGCAACTTTTATCTGTGAGTCTCTGTACAAATGAAAAGTTAAACACTTCCAACATTCAATGACACAAGATAGACATTTCTATCCCAAAAATTAGAAATGGGAAACAAAGGATTGGGGCCAAAGCAAGTCCAAAATCCAGCAGGGCAAACATTAAGTCCTGTAGTGAACATGTGAAACATCCAGACTAATCTATGGTAAGTTGTGAGCTACAAAAGGCTTGAGTGATTCTGCCTCTATATGATTTCCAGTGACTGTAGCTCCCAGGGCTTCTCTCTTAGGCCTGCTCTGCTTAATCCTTGCAGCTTTCATTAGATGATCCATATTCCTAACTTTTCTTAACTTTGGGGTTTCCACCTCACTTCTGGCTTCACCTTCAGAGCTTTACACATTACCCCGTCAGGGGAACACTGGCCTTCTTCTGAAATTGGTATGGAAGCTTTTTTTAACCTCAGAACACTTGCATTCTGCATGCACCTAAGTCCAACACCATGTGGATGATGCCAAGGTCCACTGCCAGCAGAAGCAGTAGCTAGACTTTCCTCTCTTGTGACTGTAGGGAGTGAGTGCCTGCATTGCTTGGCACTCTGAATCTGATTTTGAGGAACAAATTCTCTAAGATGCTGACATTTTGGAACCTGATGTGGTTATTGCCATTTTGGAACCTGGTGTGGCCATGGCTGCCATTCTGGAATTAGTGTGATTGCTACCATTCTGGAACATAGTTATCCAAAGTTTTCTCCTCAAAGCATTCTTCCACTTTTGCAGTCTTGAGACTACAAAAGGTGGTGACTTGCTGCTTCTTGTGATACCCTAAGGCCTTCTTTTATATTCTCCTGTTCCTTCTCTACAATCAATGGACAATTTCTCAGAATTCAGTGGACAACTTTACTGAAGCTTTTTTCATGGCCAAACTCACAACATTTTAAATCACCTTTCTGAGCTCTTTGCTTTTGATTGACAACATAAATATGACTAAAAGCCCACAACAATAGTGATGCCACTGTGTCAAACTTTGACTGCCTTGAAATTTCTTCTGCCAGATTAGTTAGTCCACTGCACTTAATCTTAGTTTCAGACAAAAATCTCTGGATACAAGCAAAAGACAGACAAATTTTTTGCCAAACAATAACACACATCATCAGGAATCCAATAGCTGATGCAGTGCTTCTTCTCAGAAGAAATCTCCCAAGCCTGGTCTTTACTGGCAGGATTTCTATCAGCTTTCTGATTCTCTAAGTTCTGACCAGAATTTCCCACACAGAACAGCCTAAGGTTTCCCAGCTCTACTCTTTCAGGTAACATCTCCAAATGTATCCAAAATCTTCCCACAAGCCTTCCCACAAGAGCCATTCCCAAAGGCTCTTGAACCACATAGTCACATCAATGACCACACTCTTGATACCAAATTCTGTGTTAGTTACTATTCATTTGTTGCTGAGACAAAATATCTGACACTCAAAATAAAGGAAGGAAAAATTTATTTAACTCACAATTTGTGGATGTTCCAGTCCATAATCTGCTGTGTCCAAGGCAGGGTGGCACAGAAGAAGGCAACAGTTCATGGTAGAGAAAGAGAGCAAAAACCACTAGAGTAAAAAGGGAGGAACATATGAAAGACAAGAGTCTTTCTGTCCTTTATATTTTATGTAGGCTGCCCACCCTAGGATGTGTGTAGCACTCACACCTATAATCCCAGCATTGTACCACAAGTCAATCACAAATTCTAGAAACCTGCTCCCATGACTATATAAGGATTTGGGGGGGGGCATTCAGGCACAAACTATAACACACACCTTATAATGGTTTGACTTACATGATATGATTGAAACATATGGTGAATGTTTAAATTTTAAATTTTAAAACTCACAATTTCCAACAGCTACTATTGATGAAGTGAATGTAAAGTGCTTGAGTAGTGGTGTTGCTTTGAAATACATTTTAAAACAATAGTGATGAAAAAGTAGCCAAGTTTTTAAATATTTAAAAAACTAAACATGAGAGAGATTACTCCAATAAATAAATAAATAAATACCATTACAGTAAAAGACACATTGCCATCAATGCTAAAAATACAAACAAACTTAGAGAAACACAGTTATTCCATCATTCTCATCACTTTCTGAAGCAGTTCTGGAGGTCATCTTGCTTGTGTATCTCTACAGGGTGTGATAAAAAAATACATGAATTGTACTGCTGAATGTATCCTATGGAAAAGCTGGCTCATGAAAACATACTGGTGTGTCCTTGTGTACTATATTCACTAGATCTGGCACCATGTGAATTCTGGATTTTGTGTAAAATCAAAATGATCATGAAGAGTAAACAATTTGACTCTATTTAGGACATTGAGACAGTCACTACAGTGCAACTAAAGACACTGAAAAAGGAGGACTTCCTGAAATGCTTCAGAGTGGAAAGAGCAATGAGATAAGTGTGTTTGAAGTGAGGGTTACTATTTTGAGAGCGATTAATAGCAATATGTCTTTTACTGCAATAAATGTTTAAAAATTTAAAATTCACACTAGTTTTCAATTATGTTTCATATATTTCAACTTCACAGTTGTGGCAAGTTGATATGGATTCAGTAATACTTTGAAGTTTGGTCTTTTTCAGAGCTAACTAGTGGCGTATACTATGATACCTCTTGTAATGCTCAGGAATGAAAATGCCACATCTTCCAGTCAGCCACATGATTATGAGGGTGAACAACAAATACTTTAGAGTACTATGAAATATATATCTCACATACATTTGGTAGGCCAGGTATAAAAGCTATTTTCAATTTAGTGATATTTTCAACTTATATGAGGATAGAGGAGTAACTGAAATTTAAAGCTCCCCTTCTATGGAAAGCAGTAAGTTTTTAAGAGCTCTCTTTGGAAATAGTTTTGAAGACACAATAATGACCATGTGAGTAGGTGAATGAAGAGATTACTCAAGGAAACAATAACACTGGAAAGAATATGAAGTTAAACTAGATGGAAAATGAACAAATTAGAATGTATACTTTATGATATTATATACCTGATGAAAGCTGCCTATAAATTTGTTCCAAGTTTTCTGGCAGCCAAAAGAAAGAGTGAACCAGAATTCTATATGAGAGCTAAAAGATCTATGTAATAAAGTCAATATAGTTACTCTGAAGAAAGATGGATTTTCCTAGAACTGAGGACATCAAAGAGATTGTCTCGTAAGATTGCATTAAGGCACTCTGTGCAATCACATGCCTTTAGTAAATTCTGCAGAACTTACTAGACTCTAGAGTTCATGATGTAAATCAATAAAAACAAATCTAGAAGAGCTAATTTTCCTTTAAGGTGCTCTTCAACATAGTAAATGTATTTCCATAACTCATGAGTCATTGGAATCACTAACAAATGAAATTAGGCTTTTATGCTTTTTCAATCATTTCTATCAGGGAAAATTAATAATTTAAGGACTCCTTCCAGTCTTCTTCCTACACTACTGGAGTTTCCCTTATCAAGAATCAATGGGATCCTCATTTAACAATCTGTCCACAGTGATTAAACAAATAGCAAATCCTGGAGTGAAGGAAGGACCTTGGTAGACTGAGCTTAGTTTATCAGATTGTCTCCATTGAGAATGTAAATCAAAACATATGAATCCTGGTATAATGATACATTCTGGAGAAACAAGCTGAGAGAGTTAAAGTAGTTGTCACAGCCAAGCATAGCACAGGTGCTCTGAAGTCATGAGGAAGCAGAATTCCTAACCCTTGAGAGGAAATCACTTCTCATACATCCCCCTTCTTTTCCTGCCATCATTTCTTGTCAAAGGGAAGCAGAGAGACATATTTCCTTTCCCTAGATCCTCATCCCTCTCACTTTCCCTAGCATTCTTACTTTCAAACAAGTCCTTTCTTGGTCATCCTTCCTAGGAAAATGGCAGTGGACTTTAGGAGCCATTGTCTGCTGAGCAATGAAATAAAGAGGCGGGTTCTGCAGTAAACAAGTAACTGGTTGACTAAGAGATGCTGGTGATGACATGTGATGGCATTTGACATTTACACTGTTAAATGTGTTCATTTATGAAAAAGCAAATCCAGTACTTTAAAATGACATCTTTAGAGAATCTCATGCACTGTGGGAGACAATGCCTCAAGTTCCAGAAGGACAAAATTGACACTCCACTCCCCGGGAAACAGTACGTCAAGCATTAGTCTGAGCTCTTATAGATTAAGTTGGCAGTTTGCTACAGCAGGAGACCTGAGAAAAATCAATACTGCAACAATTACCTCTATAGCATGAAAGCACTGACCAGCATAAGTACCTCTGAGATCCCATTTCATGATACAGGGCAGTAGCTCCATTTCTTAATGAATGAGCATTTCAGCTCCTACTGCTTAAATCTCCAAAACACTAGCATTCTTTCAAGATAACCTACAAGACAGGCTTTGATATTCTAAATGCCTGGGAAGCAGCATGCTCTGGTAAAAGGTCTTAGGCTACAATCAACTTATAAGATTACCAGTACAGTCACTTAGCTAATATTCACCCACTAGGGAAAAAAGTCATGTTGCAAGGAAATGTGAAAAGAATTTCTGGAAGGAAGTGGAGTATGACTCTGGATGTTCTGGTCTGGTCGGCCACCTGGGTGTCTGATGCTACTGGGGCCCTTTGGTCCAGGAGGTGCTAATTACAGTAATCACAGGCCTATTGAGATAAACTTCTCCATCCTGAGGCATGAATCTTTTCATATTTGCCTCTACTCACAATCTCGATTTTTTTTTTTTTTGGTCCTGATTTCCTTGAAGACCATATCCCTCTCTGACTGTATATTAATCTCTATCTAAATTAGCCATCTATAATATTTCCATCTTTTACTGTCTTCAATTTCTTTCTTCATTGTTCTGAAATATCTACTGTAGAGATTTTTCCATTTCCCCTGTTAGATTGATCCCTAGGAATTTTTTGGTAACAATTGTGAATGGAATTGTTTTTCTAATTTCTTTCTTAAGTGGTTCATTATTGATATAGAGCTACTGATCTTTAAATATTGATTTTATATCCTGCTACTTTCTGAATTTAACAGCTCTAAAAGTCTTGGTGACTTTAGGGTCTTCTACATATAGGCTCACGTTGTCTCCAAAAAGGATAGTTTTAGTTCTCACCTTACTATGCATAATATTTTGTTGCTTCCTCTCTCTAATTTCTCTAAAATAGGACTCAGTAGCATAGGAAATATCAGAAATTGACAAATGAGATTTTATGAAATTAAAATTTCTGCCTAACAAGAGAAACAGAGACAGCCCTCAAAGTGGGAGAAAACCTTTCTCGTCTGACAGAGGATTAATATCTAGAATATATAACAAGCTCAGACTTATTGGCAACAAGTCAAATGGCCTAATCAATTAATGGGCAAAAGAAATGAGCAAACACTTCTCAAAAGGAGATCAAACAGTTGATAAATATATGAAAAAATGTTCAACATCTTTATCTATTAGGAAAATTCAAATCCATACTACAGTGAGATTCCATTTCACTGCTTCAGTATGACTGACCTCAAGAATGAGAAAAACAAAAATTTCTGGTAAGAATGTGAGGAACAAAGAACACTTCTACACCTCTGAAGGAATGTAAATTAGTAGAAACACTATGGAAATCAATGTGGAAGTTCTTCAAAACATTAAAAACAGAACTATTGTTTGATCAAGATATACTATTCCTTGGTATACACATGAAGGAATTAAAGTCAGCGTACTGTAGGGATACCTGTACATCCATGTTGGTCGTGCCACAAAATGCAACAGCCATGACATGGAACCAGCATAGGTGCTCATCAACAGATGAATGGCTAAAGAGAATGTGGTATAGATACTAGGGAAGTATTATTAAACCATACAAAAAGGGCAAAATTAAGTCATTGAAAAAAGAAAAAGGATACACCTGGAGCTGGAGATCATCATGGTGAGTGAAATAAGCTCGACTCAGAAAGACAAATGTCACAAACTCTTCCTAACATATCAACTCTATAAAATATGACAAGAGGATAGAAGAGAGACTACTAGACATGAGTAAGAAAAACGGTGGAGAGGTATAAGGGCAGGTAATAGGGGACATGAGTGTGACCAAAATGCATTTTACACACGAAAACTTCCCAATACAAAAGTGAAACTAAGAGTGAGAGGGAGTCAAGGGAGTTTTGGGTGGGGAATGATTAATGTATGTTTTGTAAATATTCAAATCTGACAAATGAAACTTATTAATCTGTATAATCCGTGTGCATCAACAAAAAAAAGTTGGAAAAAAAAAAAGAAAAAAGTTTTCCTGGTTTGGATCTTGGTTGGTTTGGCCAGTTAGAATTCAAAAGAACTATGACTGCCTTTCTCAGATGAGTACTTTGATGACTTCCAATGAGCTGATGGATGATGCGGGTGGTTGCAGTGACTTGGCAGGGTGGGGGTGGGGGATGGAGCACATCTGTATCTCTTGAATATTTAACAAACCTTCCTAATGGGCAAATTCACTTCCACCCCACATGCTGTCATGAAATTACAAGAAGTATTTAGAAAAGACTATGCTGACATTTGACACTAACTCTTGATTCTCTCATTTACAAGATACACAGTAAATTGAAACAGTGAAGGAACACTACCTTAACAGAGCAATGCACCAGTTGGACTTCAAGAATTAGTTATCAATAAAATTAATTTTTTCTAAGAAGAGGAAACTCCTCACAGAAAGAACAATGGAGGAAACCCATAGAGAAAAGCAGACAACTGAGAGATAATTCATCTCAGGAGAAGATTATAAGAGAAGTTGCCTGCGCATCCCCTAGTTGCATACCCAGGATGGCCTTAAGATAGTTTTCTTTCTTTTGCAAGTTAATTTGAATGGAGCTTTTGATTTCACATTAAAGCATTCCCAGCTGCAGTGAAAGTACTAAATTGGGAAAATATTAAGGTACAAGAAGAAAATAAGAATGTTTGGATGATCTGCCAGGACGATATTCTGGTCCTGAATAGAAGATGGAAGAACTTCAACATATGGTGACAGTGGTGTGAAGCATTAGTTGAGCTACATGCCACCCTGCTGTTTTTAGAAAAAACCCTATGTCTTGTGGAGAAAGGTAATTTAATTCCAGTGATAATGAATACTGACTCAAGAAGTTAGTCTTCAAAGTAAGATTCCAGAAAATTTGTTTAGGTTTGTGCAAAGCCACAGCAGTGGAACGCTTTGAAAAGCAAAATCTTTTCTTTTGTGAATCTGAGGTTCAACAAATAGCTCAAAAGGTAGTTACTAGATAGACAGGTGCCATGTGAGGTGGGTAATAACTGCTGTGCTTCTGTAATGTATTTTGGGACCATTAGTCCTATGACAAAATCATAATTCATCCTGTAAGAAAAGAAAGTGTAGAAATAAATAATGTCAAAAGAGTAAACCGGTTCCTCAGATTATGATTAGGAGAAGAATGATATAGACAAGACACTGCAATCATGGAGCTTGTCCTGGGTGCTCAGGTAACCTTGAGTACGTTAGACCACATGGCTACCATACACATTTGTAAGTAAGGGTAGTAATACATTCTACCCAGGACTATTATGTAGATTAAATGAGATCAATGACATAAAGGTGTCTGGTTTGTAAACAACATTCAGTACAAGTTTATTTTCCCATTTCAATATGGGTTTAATGATGTTAAGCTGTGTGAAACATCAGAGATTCTAGAATCGAAAGGAATATTGAAGACTTCACAAGAGAAGCCAACTATTCACCGTTAAACCCTTCCGTGTTCCCCCAGGAAGAAGCTCCTTTTACAAACACTGAAAAGGGTGAGCATTTTTGTGTGGGTGGAGCAGCACTGTATGGTGACAGGGGTATAACAAGGGCACATTCCCAAGTTCTCACTTACTGATGCTTCCTGATATAAGTTTTACAAGTGTGGCTGCTTTATTGACAACACATTTATCCTGTTTTCCCTTGGATTGTCATTTTCCTAATCTTGGTTCCATTGCCCTGATGACACCTAAGTTGAATGTTTTCATACCCAGTTAGGGTTATGCACTCTTAAGTTCTGAAAACAAATGCAGACATTTAAAATTGTATGTTGTGTCTGAGTTATGATGATTTTTTTAACTCAGTAGCAGGTTTTTGCCCACAGTTAGAAATATATTGATCTCTTCCTCTCAGTGAAAAAGGGCTTCCTAGCGAAGTGTGCAGGAAAAGTCTCTTCTTTGGGTCACATGACGGTTTTTCCCATAGATGTTTGCTTCCTACTCTGTCTTCAAGGGCAAAGCCTATTCACACAGCATTTAGATTAGAGGAAACACATACTATCTGACCAGTGTTTCTAGACCCCTCAGTGTCTACTCTAACCACTTCCATTGCCAATGAATTTAGGTTTAGTCCATGTTAATGGAAGTATAATACTGAACAACTAGGGAATATGAGAGAATTGACAAAAATAGGATCTTGCGCCAAGGCAGGGGAACAGCTTAGCCAAGGACACTCTCAGAAGAACTTACCCAAGATAACAAGCTAGCTAAGAAGCTGAGTGAGCTCCCTCTTGTCTAGAGATACATCAGTTGTCATATCCAGGACAGGAAATTGTGGGCCATCTTACAGGCTAGCTTGAACGTGCATTTGCCAAAGATGACCAGAGGTGATTTGATGGCATTAAGGATGCTCTGTAGAATCATAAAATCCCCCTAGATCTTATTATTCCACAGGAGATACCAGGCCCACAAGCAATGCATTTGACTTAATAATCTACTTAACTAATCTCAGGAAAGTTAGCAGCAGCATCTCAGTAAATTCTAAAGTAGTGAGGGAATTTCTGTCAATATATAAAATTATGATGTTCAGGAGATCAGTCATCCTCTTTGATAGTACAATACTTCATTTTGCTCATATTCCAATCATATGACCTTGATTTGTAAAGAGATCCAGAAAATGTAACTTTCTTATGTGCTCAGAAAAAGGTAATGCAATTTGGGAGTATTTGGTCAGATTCTAGTACATGTATTTAGTTTTCTCTGCCAACATATGACTTTTCTGTTACATTCTATAATGTACTATTTAATAATTCTACCATGGCATTTACTCAGGTTTCATTTTCAGTAATTTTGGTTCACATAAACATGTATATTTTCCAAGGTTGCTCACATTTTAAGATGCTGTTTTGTTTTCTCTGAGGATTCCACCCAAAGTACTTTTAGACACATAGGCTCTATATATTGACATTTGTTTAAGGGTAACTTGTTTCATTTGCTGTGTCTATCAACTGGTTGTCATTGTTATGGATTTTTTAATGTGTATTATATTTTTTGTGAAAGCTGATAATGCATTAAATTTTTTCCTATTTCTCATTTCAATCTAATGTCCATTTTTATCTCAATAATTTTTTCTTTGATGAATTGACTTTTAATGTAAAAGATCAAAGATAGTCAATATTTTCAAAAAATAATACCTAATATTCTCCTAGAGAAAAAGAAGTTTGGAATACTTTACCAAAAAGTGCATTACTTACATTAATTTTGGAGAAAGTTGATACATTTAAAACACTGAGCCTTCTAGTTTTTTGAGTTTTCTACATTCTAATTTTCATTAATGTAGTTTTTGTAGTTTTATTCATAGAACTTTTCCTAGATATATTTCCTTTATTCATGCTATCATAACAGATGTTTTTTAAAAAATTTATTTTTTGTTTATTTCTAGAATATAAACAAAATTCTAGGATAGAAATTCAGTTGACTTTTGTGTATTGACCTTTGATCCAGGAATCATGGTAAACCCACCTTTTAATGCCAATAATTATTTTTGGAGTGTTTTTGTGTTAATAGTGACTATATATTTGCATATCAACCCCTCCTCCTCCTTATCCCATGCCTCCCCTCCTCCTCTTCTCTTACTTCTTCCTTCTCTTCTTCTTTTTTCCTCTTTCTCTTCATCCCCCTCCACTTTCTTCCTTCATCTTCTTCATCTGCCTGCTTTTTCCTCCTCCTCCTTTTTCTGTTTCATTTTTCTCTTCCCATACCTTTCTCACCAGAATGTCCAGAATATTATTCAATACAATTGGCAGTAAAATGCATTCTTGTCTATTTTCTATTATCAGACATACAGCTTTTTCCTGTAATTTTCATTGTAAGCTTTTTGTTATCACCTTTTGTCGAATTCTATATTGTTATATTCTATATTCTTATATTTCTAGTTGCTAAATTTTTAAACAGATGAATGGAAAATTTTCAGCCTATCAACTATGAACACTGTTGTGTGTAATACTAAAAGCAATAACAATGACTAATATTTATTGGTATTTATTTGGGGCCAACTATTACTCCAAACATTGCACTTATATTGAATATTTTAATGATCATAACTACCATTGAGATAGACTCAATTCACATAAATATCTTACAAATGAAAAGAATGAGGTCCATAGAAGTGAGATAATATGTCCAAAACCATACAATTAATGAGGAAGGGAATTTGAATTCATTATCTCTATGTTTAAAATTTCTGTGCATTGTTGTCACTTCCATAACCCTCCTACATAGTACTAATCTAGGAAATAAATTATATTAAGTTCTGGACAGAGAATCAGGCATGAAATAGATATTTGATAAATACCAATTCTTTTAGCTCAGTCCAGTTTCCTGAGTCACCAAAAAAAAAAAAAAAAGTCAGATTCCAAAGTGGAAGGCTTAATTTGGGTTAACTCTATGTTAGCATTCATCTCTTACAGGGCTGCAAGAAAAAAAGGTATAATCATGAAGTTATTCCATTTGAGTTTCTAAAAATTCTTGATTTAGAGAAATGGAGGTCCTAACTACACAGTCTTTCCTTTATTGTTTCCTTCATCCCAAGTGTAGCAGAGAGTTACGTGTGTCACTCTGAACCATTACAGTAAGATTATTTCATCTTTAATACTTACATTCTAGCTAAATATGGTGTGATAATATGATATTTGAGTGGTAATATATCAAACAAATTCCAAGTTATTTATTAAAAGTGTTCAGATAGTCATACTAATGTTCTATCAAATATTCTTATACATTGTCTTTTCGGTCTTGGCTCTGTTACGTATTCATACAGTTTCAAGTACTGTTTCTCCAGGTTTCTTCTAACTGTTTTCGTGAGTGCCCACGTGCCTCCTATCTGCACCTACACCAACTACTTTGCAAATATTTACTATCATGCCCCAGGGATGTGTGCACCATGAAGAGGCATTGTGTCATGTTTATCTTTATATTCTCATCACATAGAGAATGACAAAAAGGACTGGCAACATGAATACTAGTTGAATGGGTGGATGGGTGGATGGATTTGAACAAGAATGATTCCTTGGAACTCTATTTTGGGTTTTCTATTTACAAGCCTCATTTGTGCTGTCCAGCACACCACAGTTATAAAAATACATTTGTCTGTCTGCCTCAGATATATTACCATTTTCTTCATATTGTTGTATTGAAATTGTTTCCCAGGAAAAGTTTGTATTTGTTTGTTTGTTTGTTTATTTATTTATTAGTACCAGGGATCGAACTCATGACCTTACGCTGGCCAGGCAGGTGCTTGTGCCACTGAGTGAAACTCCCAGCCCTGTTTTTATATTTTAGTGCTTTACCTAACTTGACTTTCTGTAATCTTCAAAATGTTGCCAACCTTTTTTCCCTTTCTTTCCTTTGCTTTCTGATTTGCCTTCAGCAGCCAAATAAAAATAAGAAATCAGTTTAAAGGAGCTCAAACTCTATTGTGCTGCTAGAAATTACAGGCTATGCCTCACTGTGGTTCTCTGCAAATAAACATCTAAATACTACAGAAGTCCATGCTTGTTTACACAATTTTAAGACTTTAAATCAGAATAAGCAACAGATTTTGTTTCTTTTTTTATCAATCCAATTCTCAACAAAAATTTGTGTTATGTCACATTGGAGCAGGTTGATAGTTTTGGCTCAACATCTGAAGCTCTGGCTTTGGAACCTGGGAAGATACATGGAGAACATCCACAAAGCAATTATACTTGCTCTATTTTCAATCTAACAATATATTTTTAAAAATTAAGTGTGTTGCGAATGCAGCCATTGAAGGAGTATGTGTGTATGTTTAGTTGAAATATAGATGTTTTCTTTCATTCAGCTTGAATGTAAAACCAGCTCTCTAAATCACCTCAGTGTACTTTTCAAATTCTCTCTGATACCCAGCTGGAATTATGCACACTCATTTTCTAAATTCTGCGAAGAAAATTGTTGAATTCTCTGTGACATTTACCATAACTCTGAGAATTTATGCTGCTTTTTTGCCTTTTCCCACTTCTCTCTCTCCCAGAAGTGTGCTTCTTCTCCTGGCTGCATCTCTTTGAGTGTTAAAGGCTTTTTTGAAATCTTTCACTTTTATTATCAGCCATCTTGCTCTGTTTTATTTGCCACAGAATTATTCCTTACTCTAGACTGATTCTTGGCTGTAAAAAGGGAATGCTATTGTGTAAGATGAGATTCTGTCTCATGTGTGTAGGTTTAGCTCAACAATATCAAAATCCTACCCGTATGGATAAAATACACTCTAAAGTCCTAAAGTAAGAGAAACCCATTGCATGGAGTCCTAAAATCTCATTTCCTCATGATTATCCCACTTTAGCATTTCTCTTAGCTTTCTATTGCTTTAGCAGGGTTTCTCACATTGTAAAGTGCCTTGAAATCCCTCAGTGAGATTATAAAACCTGTGGATTGCCCGTTCCCTACTGTTAGAGGTTCTGACAAGGAAGTTTAGGCTGAGGCTCTGGAATCGCCTTTTGAGGAAATTTTCCTGGTGATTTGAATGCAGGAGGCTTAGGGATCACATTTTTAAAAGCACTGACTATTGCTTATTACTTATTCTTTAGCATTGCACACCTTTCATCAAATGTCACCTATTCGTTTCTTCTCTATGTGTGACTCTGCCTTGTACGTGGACTGTCCATCTTGCTGCTCTTCACACCCCTCCAGATATTCCCACAGCCTTATCACTTTTTCCCCTTCATGCCAGAATATCCTTCTGCTGTCATCCAGGGGGACCAGCTCACCCTTCAGGAGCTACTTCCCATGTCTCCTTCTCTACATGGCCAAGGTAGAGGCAGTTCTTCTGTTTTGTGAATGCATAAATAATGAATCAGCAACCATTTATCAAATACCCATTAAAAGTACTAAATACATCACTCTGCATAATCTCATCTATTTCTTTCAATCCTATAAGAGCTATTTACTTTTCTCACTTTAGAGATGATGATACTGAATGCAGGAGACCCTAAGTGATTTCTCCAAAGTTACAGACACATGAGATATTAGAACCGAGAATTAGTTCAGACTCTAATAACTCCACATCTGATACTTTCTTCTGCCTTCAGTGCTGTTCCCTGATTTCCTCATTACTGTCAAGATTCATCATGACCCTAATTACAGGCACTGCACTGTTCTTTCTCCTTTACAGCCTTCTCTTTAACACTAGACATGTCCGTATCAAGGTCAGGGCCATGTTCTTTGCCTAGTAGGTAGACACAAAGACATGCATCATGTTAGTCTACTCACTGATTGTATGATGCATTGAATAAATACAAGCCTGTGTTTCTGAGCATTAATTATATCAGATATTTATCTCTTTGAGGTCACTCAGTATATATTCCCTGTATAATCACCTTGATTTCCACAGGGATAAAAGATTTTCCTTGTTTCATGTAATTTAGGGTGTATCATTACAAGCAATTCCCTTACATAGAAGACATATCACTCCTCAGTGAGTGACTAAAGAATTTAAGAAAGCTTATAAGTTCACTTATTTAGCAATGGTGGCTCTGAATCCTTGATCAGACAGTTTAGGTTACATCTTTGCTGTTTCTCATTTATCAGTCTCTGACCCCCAGAATTCCAGAGTGTCTATGACTCCACCATTCCCAGGTAATAAATTCCCTTTTATTAGACAAAGACTGTTTCTGTTAGTTGCAGTTAGAAATTATAACTTCTGTACCTCTTTTTTTTATTTAAAGAGAAAAAAACATGTAAAGGGTAGAGATAATACAGAATTTTTAAAAAAAGATAAACAGTAAGAAATCACTAGTTGATAAATTACATATTGTCCTCTTAGAAATAGTTCAATGTTACCAAATTAAAGCATACAAAAGTAGATATCCAAACAGTGAGAGTGTAAATAGCTACACATGCATGAATCTCTACATGTATTTCTATCCTTTCTGTATTAGAGGAAAAAACAAAACATAGCAAGACAAAACAAAAAAAAATTCCTATAAAAACATGAAACCAAAAAGTCATACAAAACCACATTATAAGATAATCTACAATGATTAGTGTGTTGTTTCTTATTATCTTCAATAGAATTGTCTGTATCATCAGGCATAATTGAATATAGCAGTATAATTGAATATAGCAGTACATAACAGTATTAGTAAAAATAAAACATTGTAGACAGTATAAAACTTCAAAGGCAGGTAATAATCAAACCAGAGTGGATATTCTAGTGGATCTTGTCATCTTCAGTATAGTTGCCTATACCCTCAGACTTGATACTATCAATCACAACAGGTTTGAATAAAATCTATCAATAAAAAACAGTGATCTAACAAACCAGATTCGATTATGATCAGTCATGGTAAAATAATGTAGGTTGTACAGAGCTTTAGATTAACTTAATAGGAAATTAAAGATGATTACTGTACTATATCCTGCTATTTTTGGGATAACTGTCTGTGCCCTCAAATCTAGTAGAATGACTGGAACAGAATATAATCCATCTAAGCAGAGTGGAGTGAGTTATGTGTGTTTTAAATCCTTGTACACTATTAACAATATAGTGTATCAAGTGTATCTGTGTTAGAGATTCTAGCCATCCTTCTCTGCCTCATTTCTGCTATGCTATTTTTCTACCTTTGTTCTGTACCTCTTAGAGAAGCCATTTTAATTTCTCAGGACAGCAAAATTTTAACTACAGAAACACATGAAATAGAACTAAAAAAGTAAAAAGTGAATGTTACTCTTAAGATTTTAGCTGTAGGACCGGGAGTTTAGCTCAGCTGCTCAAGTGCCTACCTGGTAAGCGTGAGGTCATGAGTTAGATCCCTGGTACCAAACATAAAAGATTTTAGCTTGTTATGAGAAACTTTTAAGATCAAAATACTTTTGAAGGTTTATTTTGAGTTGATTATTCATGTTGACCTTCTTATGAGTGAGTAAGCGGAGTCTTCACTCACATTTTGAGACAGACCATTTATGATGTCCAGAGGCAATGTAAATTTGTGATTCATCCTTATAAATGCAAATAGAGTCCACTGAGTTTGCTGTCATTTACCCAAAGGGAATAATAAGATTTTATGAGTTTTTGCCAATATTTTCTTACTTTCAGATGTGATTACACAAAACAAGTGTCTTCTTGTTAAAGACTGTTGAGGGGAAACAGCATTGAAGTATGGAGGATAGTAATAGCAATAACAAAAATCTTATGAAGATTAATATATCTTGAAAGAGAGTATTTAAATCTCCATATGAAAAGTTCAGATTTGAGAAGTACTTTATTGAGTCTTAAGATATGAAATTATTTTAAATGAACTCACATGCTAATAAGAATTGCCAAAGCAGATTTTTCAGTCTCTCCATCAACCTATGTTTGAAAATTTGTGATGTGCTTGATTGTGAAAATGAAAAGATGAGAAAAAACTTTACAATGGTTAAAATATTAGCTGAGATACACTTGGAATTATATGATATACATGGAAGTTTTTTTCAGCCCACACAGCTTGGTGCAATGGAACCATTCGTTCTCTTTTTAAAATCAATATTCCATCAAAAGTATGCAGTTAACTTCTTCTCTGAGACTATTACTGTTAAGTTTTTGACATAAGACAATAGGCACACCAAAGAAGTCTGAATCATGGTTCTTACCCTAGAAAAAATTATGGTCCATTCCTAAAAGTAATATGGCAACTTTACACACCAAGAAAGAATGATACAAGAGAGTCCAAGTCTCAGTATCTAACCTTACTGTATGCACTGAAAATGCTGTAACAGTTCAGAAAAGTGAAGTTGGCATAGGGTATAATGATTGGTAGGCCATCAATGAAGTATGAGAAGCAACATAAGGTGGAAATAGAACAAAACTACTCAAGAACTGGGAAGAAACTTAATGTACCTGCCCATCCATGCCCCGTGTCTTTTCTCTATTTTACAGATTTAGAATCTAAGAGTTATTAAGATTAGGTGGTTTGTCCAAATGTAAACAATCAGAGAGCTATGGAAACAAAATAAGGCTCTGAAACTTAAAATATTTTGATAAGAATAGAGGAAAGGAAGGAGCTGTGGAAACGGCCTTGCAGTCATAGGGAATAAAGATGGATGGACAGGGACAGCCCCGAGTGACCTGTGGACAGCTTTGAAAGCAGGCAGAGTGGCTGAAGCTGGAGGTTTAAGAAAGACAAAACTAAAAATTCTGAGCGTACAGTAGTCTCAACAACTTGAGAAGGGGAGTTGGTTTGGAAAGATAAAAAACAAGAAGAGGAGATTAATCTTAGGCAAATTAAAGTCATGGCAATGAATTAAACAAGTGTCCAGCTCTTCTCCTCATATATCATATTTTAACACAAACACAGTATCCAGGAGAACTGACAATATTTACGTATCATTTAGTGTTTTGTTTTAGTCTGACACTTTCATGCCTTCTCATTCAGAAACCCAACTTCAGAAAAGAAATAGAATTACCAAATAAAAGAAAAATATGGTACATTCAGTGAGGCAGAAGGAAAAATTACAATGATAAATCTTTTCAAAAAGTAAATCTTTGCATGTGTTCTGGTAAAATATTGAATTTAAGACAGGGAAAATATCCACATATTTATTAAACATTTATTTTATAGCTTCTTGTCATTTACTGAAGAGGCACTATCACTTAATGTACAATCAAAGAAAGAAAAATCACAATGGTTAAAATATGAAACAGGTGAAAAGGTTTAAAGATCTAAGCTAATTTTAGAACTATTAAAAAGTAAAAATTGAAGGTTAGCACAAATTAAATAGTGTGTAGCATTAATTGAACCACAACTAATAAGTTTACCATTTTCTTACCACTTCTATGAACTGTATTATGGAAATAGCCCAATGTGGAGAGATAAGGCATAGTTCAGCCAACAGAGATATAAAAGAATCCCAGATTTGGGAGCTCTAATAGCGGAATGATCTTTTGTTTTGTTTTGATCTTTGCCTATCTATAACATATTAATTGTGCAAGTTAATGAGTTTCACTTTGCTATGGCCACACACCCACCTATTGTGCCTTAATCATTCCATTCCATCCCTTCTCGTCTTTCTCTCTCATTTGCCTATCCTTTCTTTTTCTCTAAAAGTTGGCCCTGTATTTTCTGTTTACTTTATTTTTTCAGATATGAAAGGAACTATGATACTTGCCTTCCTGTGTCAGGCTAATTTTACTTGATCCATTTTCCTGAAAATGATGCGACTTCATTCTTCATGATTGAATATATACTATTTTCTTATCCTTGCATCTATTGATGAGCACTGTTATGATTTGTGTTTGGATGTCCCTCCCAAAGGTTCATGCAGTCATAGGGGTGGCTGAATCTAGAATTTGTGATTGGTTCATTGTCTAGTGCTGGGATTGGCAGTGTGAGTCTTGCACCTGCCCAGGGTGGATAGCCAACATACAATATAAGGGAAGAAAAGTAGTTTGCTCCCCAGTTCTGCCATTTTCATTCTTGTTGCTTGCAGCTTCCATGAACAGTTGCCCTTAGCCACAATATCCTGCCTTGGAGCCAGCTGAGTATGGATTGAAACCTCCACAAACTGTAAGCTAGACAAACCTTTTCTTCCTTCATTTTGGGCATCAAGTATTTTGTCTCAGCAAGGAGAGAAAAGTAACCAATATAGGCACCTTAGCCAATTCCATTTCCTGGAGTTGTGAATAGTGCCACAGCAAGCATGGATATATGCAGGTATCTCCTCCGTGTGCTGACTTCAATTCCTTTATATGCCCAGCAGTAGTAGAGCTGGATCATATAGTAACTCTATATTTAGTTTTATGAGGTATCTCCATAATACTTTTCAAGTGGCTGAACTAATGTACATTCTCATCAGTTGTGTAGAATTCCTTTTTCTCTATATCCTCAGTAGCATTTGCTATTGTTAGGTTTTTAATAATAGCCATTCTTATTAAGGTTCAATGGAATCTTAGAGTAGTTTTGGTTTGCATTTCCCGGCTAACTAAAGGTTTTATGAGAATCTGTTCATTTTTGTAGTACTGGGAATTGGACCTGAGCTTTCACACTGAGCCACTTCTCCATTCCTTTTTATTTTTATTTTGAGATAGGGTCTCCCTACATTGCTAGGTTTCCCAGGCTGGACTTGAGTTTGCAATGCTTCTGCCTCAGTCTCTCAGAGTGGGATTATAGATGTCTGCCACTTTGCCCAGCTTTATATATTTATTAGCCATTTGCATTTTTATTTCGGTAAATGTGTTCATGTCATGTATCCATTTATTATTGGATTATTTGTTCTTTTGTTGTTATTCTTTTGAGTTTTTATATGACATTGTTATTAATTCCCTCTCAGATGAATAGCTAGTAAAGACCTTTTCCTGTTCTATAGATTGTCTTTTCATTCTGTTGTTTTCTTTGCTATGCATAAACTTTATAATCTGATGTTATGCTATTTGTCAATTCTTGCTTCCCCCCCCCCGAGATATTGGAGTTCTATTCAGAAAGCCATTTCGTGTAAAAATATCTTGAACTGTTTCACCTGTATTTTCCTCTACTAGTTCAAACAAAGTAGTGAATTTAAACCAAATTACTCAATTTCCCTAAGTTTCGGTTTTTACATAAGCAAAACAAGAATTTACAACAGCTATCACATAAACAATCATAAAGATAGAAATAAGTATAATGCCCATAGTAATAGCAACACATTGTAAGTAGTGCTCAAAAAATAGTTTTAATTTGTTAACTCTTCTTACAGTCTGTGACATCCATGAACTAGAAAAGAAGAAAAGATCAATTCAGTTTTAAATTAGAGATCTGTAGCTCATACTATCATCTTTACAAATATGAAGCATTTTTAGTAAAGTGGAACTATAAAATTTCATGTGAAAGAAAACATAAATTATAGAATAATTTTGTACATTACCAAATGAATTCTCACTTTACAACAGGTGTGATCTTATGATGTCTTTTAAAAAATTCCTTCCCACAAAGTGTATTTAAAATATCATGAGTTTTACTAATATTTGATTTAAGCAAGATTTTTAAAAGCCATATTTTTTCAAACAAAGAGAAGTAAATCTTACAGTTTATTGGCATAGGGTTTCAAAACAGGACGGAGATAATAGAATGGAAAAAGAAAAGATTTTTGATGGAAATAGATCAAGGTTTAAATTTGAATCTTTGGCAAGTTAAGTAATCCAAACCTCAGTCAATTTATCCATAAAATGCAAATAACAGTTCCCACATCTTACAGTTATTATATGGATGTAAACTAAGTGAAATGAAACAGACAAAGCATAGACACAGTGCCAGACTCATATTAGAAGCTCAAAAAAAGATTAAGCTTCAACTCATTCCTCATTTGTATTTTACTTTCTGAGCTATAGAAAATACTGAGCCTAGAAGTATGTCTGCACTTAATGAGCTTTTTAATATGTTGTTGGGGTTTTTTAGAAGCAAAATACACAGCAATCAAATTTATACTTCACCACCGTTGCTACTTATGGTTATTATTTTTGTGGTAAATTCTTAGTCTAGTTTAGTCTCCTGGAGAGCAGCCTGGAAGAACGTGAATAGTTCATGAGATTTGACCTTGGATTTTCCCCTCTGTTCTGGTAGAATCAAATTTGCTTATTCTCTCACCCCTAGTGTCTGTCCTAATTTCATACCGTCAATATCTTACCACCCTTTTCTACCTTTAACAAGAATTGCATTGAGTCAGCTCAGCAAGAATCTCCTTTTCATTCCATTGTTTCTCTTAGAAATTTTCCATCCATTGACTCTCATTCTATTGCTTGACTATAAATCCATATTTGTCTTTGTTGGGCTTTGAGTAAATTTTGTTATCTTTTTTTCCATTGCAAGACATCCTTCCATTGGTTCCATATTCACACAATAGTCTGCTCTTGGGTAAAGTCTTACCATCTCTAATAAGCATAGTAAATAATGATTTTTTTCTTTAACTGATGGAAAGGCAAATATGAATGGAAAGTTACAACAGCAAAGTCTGAAAGTTAATCAAACAAATTCTTTAAACATTATCTTACTGTGATGATAAATTTTGTTTGTCCTCAAAAGTTAGAAACCTTAAAATGCATTTGCTCCTAAAGTAGATATTCAGCTAGGAAGTGCATTGATTACTTTTCTTTCATTGCTAAGACAAAATACCAGATGCCCAAAATTAAGGAAAGAAAAGTTTATTTAGCTCACAGTGTGGACAGATTTTAGTCCATTATTGGTTGAGTCCAAGGCAAGGTGGCACATGGCAGAGGGCAGCAGTTAATGGTCGTGGCAGACAACAAAAGCAAAGGGGGCAAAAGAGAGGAGCAAGCCTCTTTCTCTCCCTTGTATTGTATGCAGGCTACCCATCCCAGGGCGGACACAGTGCTCACACCCATAATCCCAGCACTGCACCATGAACAGTCACAAACTCTGGAAGCCTGCCCCTCATGACTGCATGAGGCTTTGTGGGGGTTCTGTGGATGCAAACCGTAAGAGTAAGAATGAGGTTTTTGGATTTATCTCATTCTCACTTGATCACACTTTTATTACAAGAAGGAAGAAAGGGAGGATAAATCAGTTAACTGTGCAAAGGAATGTATCGGTCTAAGTAAGTTTAAGACCCCTTGTTGCATAATAATATCCTGATTTTGTGTGAAAACATTGACAAAGATGATACAAAATGTTCCCAAGGGTACATGGAATTTCTGTTGTAAATACTTCAGTGTTTCATGGAAAAAACTGAGAGTTAACTGACAAAGAAAAAACAACTTAGGAAACTTTAAGCTTTTTAGAGCTATTGGATAAAATAAACATATGATATGATTAGGTATTGAGAAACAAATATTAATATCTTACCATGATATTTGACTTGTTCTCCATAAATTTTTAGCTTGTTTAGTCACATTTAATAACTATAAAATGCAATTACACAGTAGTTGCTAATGTCATTTTGAGTTTATTTCAAATCACCCAGATTTACTCTTCACTACATAGATCCTAAATCACAATAGAGCTCTTAGAATAATCAATATTTAATTAAGTTATAATTACTCATAGTAACTGCCTTTTAAGTATCAACTGAATACTACTTTGTGACATTTTTAAGAGACTATCACTTTTCCTATTAGGTCATTGTATGTGTTTATTGATATAATTTATCCTTATTGCTGGTGAGAGTATTTATAGTCTCAGAAGATACATAAATGTGTGACACATTAGGAAAAACAAGGTATTAACAACTGTATTGTTTTATCTTCTAAATCCATAATATTTTTAGTTAAACAATGAAAATACACTGATTACTTGCTGCTCAGCCTTCCCGTGAATTCAAATCACCTCTCTCTCCCATCATATACCCTGGGATTCTGGGACTCTATACAACCAACTATAAGTTCAGGAGAGCCTGTATTGGTGGGTGACTTAAATATATGATGGCATTATGACTTCTGACATTATGTATATGTCAGTATTTGGGTACTTCAGACACATAAGGGAGAGTTGGTGATTGTAATAACCAGGAAATCACATCCTTCATCCACAAGGAATAGCTGTTACGAATGCCAGCCAACTGGTTGAAAATCACCTTCTAATTAAAAAAACTGAAAAAATTCAGATTTGTATAAGAATCTGATCATATGTTGGATAATATGAATTTTTAACAGCATTATATGATCTAACAATGTGGAAGCAATACAAAATACAACTATGGATTCTATTTGGCTTGTGTATGGTTAGTTAGTTAGTAACCTTTGATCTGGGGTATTTAATATGTCCTTTCACTCTACTCCAACAGCCTTACAACAGATCTCTAAGTCTCTTATACTTCATACCCATTATTTACCTGCAACATTTTCCAATCAAGTCATATACCTCATTAGTTTAGATTCCTTCAATATTTCCTTGTTAGTCAGATGACAAAAATAAAGTCAAATTTCTAGGTAAAAATTTAACCTATGAGCTATTCTTACAACCTCAGGGTTCATAGATACCAAGCTGAACATGTCTAAACTGACAACTTCCAAAGTTTTCCATGCTGTTTTGCACACGTGTGACCCACATGCTATTCTATTTATGTGAAATGCTCTATGTCCCTATGTCCTCCACTGGGCAAAGTCCTATTCTTTCTCTGAGTCCCACAGCCAGTGACTCCTCCTCTACTATTCTAGTTATTCATTCAATTTATGCTCTCTGTGTTCCCATGTCTCCACTGGTACTTATTACGTCAGATTATAAACATGTATTTACATGTATTTCCTTATAAATTGTGGATTCTTTGGGAGTAAAATGCTATCTTCGTCTTTTCGCTCTGTCTTTGCATTCTGAGATCCTGGTTTTTATTACTATTTTATAAATAGATAAATCTAATATTAACATCTTGATATTTCATTGGCAAAGCATCACTCTTACAAAATATGAACTTTAGTTTTAGAATATGCACTAGATATGTATACATTTATTTTTTTAAAAGTTAGCAAGTAATACGGGAAAGAAGTGTATTGGCCAAAAGATAGCAGATGGGCTTCAAGTACTATGTGCCAGGGACTGGACACTCCAGTGATGTGATGAAATGGCTTGGAAGCAGGCAGAAGTAAGCCTGGATTTAAGGCAGAATGTATGGCCACAAGATACACTCACATACACAAGAGTGAGAAAGTGAAAGACAGCCTGGGGAAGAATAAAAGGCAAGTGTTGTCCTAAGCTAAGCATTCCATAATGCTTCGTGCAGTAGAAGAAATAGCTCTGGAATTTTGTGCGCAACCTTGAGACCCATCCATGAAAAAACGAAACAGCTGGATAGCAGAACAGGTGGTGGTATAGGAGGACAGAGTGGTTATACAGATGCGACTGCAAAAAGGGTAATGGTGTGACTTGAGTACTAGACAGGGAGCCAGGACTTCAGCTACATGGACTGTGGAATTTGGTGAAATCATGTCACTCTTCTTGACTTTTATTTCTCTACTTATGTAGTAAAGAATCTTCCTCACATATTCACTAGGATTTGTTTTATCTCACTAGTCTGTCATTCTATTTGGTCTATAATGTTTCAAACACATATAAAGAAAACTTCCCTAAGTCTGGACTCACACAACCCTGGGAACTAAAGACACAAATGTGCTGCAGTAACACCAGAGAGTGAACTCTTCAAGGGCAGGGGGTTTTGTTTGTCAGGTCACTCCTCTTTATCCATGATTGACTTTACCTATGATTGACTCATAGTCAGTTCAGTAAATATTTGATCATTGAATAAATTGGTAAACATTTCACCCCTGTTCCAAGTATGAATATAATTCAGTGTGTGTGTGTGTGTGTGTGTGAGAGAGAGAGAGAGAGAGAGAGAGAGAGAGAGAGAGAGAGAGAGAGAGATTAGTGAAATTGTACTTATCTGAAATTCCAGGTCATTCTTCCCTTAACCAATTTTTGGCAAAAACACTTTATCATATTTTGAATTGATCCTATGCGGTAGATAGCTATTTCTGCTATATACCATCAGCATGAGAAATGGTAGAACCATATGTCAGGTGAGTCTCATGCTGTCCATTGTCCATCTCCAAATGTCCATCAAGACTAAGCTGGGCACTGTAGGTTCCAATGCTGGAACCCAGATAGATAGATGATAATGCCACTGTACTCTAATATTTAGCATCAAAGATAAGCACTCCCTGATGGCTTTCATTCAATTTGACTTCTGGAAGTCTCGAGCAATTTCACATGACTTGTCTTGATGCATAAAACTTTCAACAAAAATGAGAACTGTATGTGTCCAGAAATTTCAAAAGCATACTTTGTTCCATTTTTCTCATATTAGAATTAACAAACTAGTTTGGAACTTGAATTTATCCTATTAGCACTTAAGCAGAAATGTTTAACCTAAGCTATGAACAGCACTTCCTCTATACACCTAAGTGGCTCTGACCTTTTAAAGACCCAAATACTCATGGCCACACACTTGTTAATCAATAGTGGTGAGTTAATGACAGTCTAAATTATTTGTGGTGACTCCCTGAGATTTTCACACTACTGTAAATTCTCAGCTTTATTCCATTTTGTGGTATGACCTGCCCTATAGAACCTACAGAAACGGCTTCCCTACCTGCCAGTAGGTGATGGACTTAGATCTTAGCGGTCACCAAGAGCCTTAGATTCAGCCTATCCATCTGTTTGTCCTCAGCCAAGTACTTTCATGCTGGACTCCAACATCAATCTCTGGCTTTTGGATACAGACACCACAGTCCTGAATGCTTGAGCTCCTGTCCCTTAGGCTGTACTTTTCTCCTGTTTGATCCACACCGCAGTCTACTCCAGCTCCCAGGAGCCAACACGACTGATTCATCTAAGGAATGACAGTGAGACTGAACAAGTTATTTAGAAACTCTAAAAATAAGAAAGTTGTAAAGAAAACTGAGAGCATTAAGTTGGATTATCTCATTTCGAACCTAAAACTATACAGTTGTTTTTTTGAGAGGGGGGTTGGGTGTTTTGCTTTTAGTACACATTTGCAGTACGTGACAATTAGCATTCCTTGTGAGAGAGCTGATACATGTAGATAATACACCTTAATACTTTTTCTCTCCCCTATTCTTGGTCCCCTTCTCATTTAGAAAAAATTGATCTCTGTATTTCAAAACCAAGAATCAGAGGAAACTGAAAACTAACATGCATACTAGGAAAGTCTCTTAAATATACTAATACAGCTAAAAATTACTCTCACTTTGTGCAATGTAATCATGAGAGTTAAATGATCTCCACTGTAATAAAAAACTCTAAAACTGCCAGGCTTTATTCTTAGTAGTATAGTAACTGCTATCCCTGATGAATATATATAAAGAATAATATCAAGATCTTTTGTATGTTCTTTTTTCCTAATAACCAATAAAATAGACCATGTCATAGATAAAGGCCTTTCTTTAGAATAATCTTTTTTCATCTGCCTTTAGCACTAGAGGTAATGTCAGGAATTTTATCAAAATTTTATCTGAATTATTTTTTTAAATTTAAATATTTACAATTCACCTGGATACCACTGATCCTTATCTCTTCAGACAGATGAAAGACAGAATGATAGAAAGTAACCTAGCTGGATCTTACTGAATGTGGAATTCCAATAATTTGGAACTGTATTTTGTAGGCCCAAAGTCATTCAGTTTGATGGACAACTATTTATTGTGAAGTCACTGGAAGATAAGTTGGGGTTAGGATGTATACAGATAGTACTCCAGTAGAATAAGAGAGAATTAAAATGGTCTATGTTCTCAGCTAACCTATCATGGTTTTAGTCCCAGTGTAATACTAACAAAATCAGTGTCTTGGCTGTTATGTTAAAGGTAGCACCTGAATTACAGTTTAATAAATAATGATCTGAATAGTTTGCTCTCTGCTGCATCAATAAGGTTTATTTTACTTTATTGAACTGCAATATTTAAAACATGTGACAGCTGAAAGAGACCTGAGATACAATTATAATTAGAAGAAATAATAGAAAAGATTTGAAAGCTTTTAGAAGATGCTTGCTTCTCTGTCAGACAAATAGGTTAGGTGGAAGTGGTATTAGCCTGTACAAATCATGCTAATTCTAGGCACTAATTTACACATTTGTTGTAATCATGGAAAGATGGGAAATATGGTTGATCTAGGCCTCAGGTGCTAGGCTCTGATCCATCACTGTCTTCCCATGGAATGTGGGTTTCCCATGAGCTACACGTAACCCCTATGGGGGTATACCTGGATGTCATGTTGTGCCCATTCCTGGAAGATGGAGACTCCTCTGGTAGGAGACTAACTCAAGGACTTTCTGAGAACTATCCTGCAGTTTAAGAGTCCTTATATATCCCTCCTTTCTTCACAAGTGGTATGGTGTAGATCTTCACTATGGTGCACTCCTGGTGGCTTCTCCCGGCTTCTCTTGATTTCTTTTCCTTTTCCCCTAAGTCATTTCCTATAATAAATATTTTCCATATCTAATCTCATTTTACTGACTGCTTCTTCATAATGGCATGATATTTCTATATATCTTGACTCACTTTACTTCTCAAAAATGTTGCCAACAAGTCCCAAAAGACATTTTTAAACACCATAAACCCAAATGCTGAAATTCCTAAAGACAGAATTCCTTGTCATCCTTAAAACCCCAGAATCACAATCTTGAAAGATTAAGATTGAAAGTGCAAAAATTCTGAAAACTGAAATCCCTAAAACCATAATTCACAAAGCAGGGAGAGTTATGTAAGAGAGACAGAAGCTTGAATTCTGAGAAAAGATTGATCAACAATATGGCAACAATGGAACCTTCCATTTAAAAATGTCCTCTGCATTGGCATTTCTTCCACCCAGTGGAATTCCCAGATCTTTTGATAAACTAGAGCCACATTTCCCTCAAGAGTTCAAGAAAGTTACTGACTGATTCATAAATAATTTTTTGGCACAGTAGGCTAAGAAAACACTTTGGCAATGGTACTGTTGCTTGATCTCTATCATTGTTTTCACCATATCTGTGGTCTGCAAATGAAGTGGATTTCTGCATATCCCAAACCAACTAGGAGATGGGAAAATCTAGTTGGGAATGCTCATGTTGTATATTGAATCAAAGAAGAGTTACAGATGAACAGCACCACATAGAAAATCAATGGGAATGTATTCTCTCATGACAGCTATTCCCCTCCCCCCAGAGCAACTATTAATCATGATGCAACCTTTCAAAATATAGTTAGTGATTGAGAAAGTCAGCCCACTTTTACAGATTGCAGCCATGAAATTTCCCATAACCTATCCCTGTAAAACACTGTTTCATATGTCAAGCCTTCTATTTAGTGCCTTTTCTTTTTACGTGTTTCCCGCTCTTGATTATTGGCAATATTTTTCACAATTTGTTACACCATGTTTTTCACCTTCACATTATTTCCAATATGTGAGCTATAAATTGGGTAAAGGCTTTTTGAGAGTTATAATTTTCTAGTGTATCTTTGCAATTTGATTTTGGGAAAGTACCTTATCACAACATTGATTCCTGTTTAATCATTGTATAAATATATGTAAAAATATTGAAACTCCCTCAATAAAAAAAATGACATTTTTTTGTACTACATTTATGAAAGACAAAATTTCTCAAAAATCTCAGCTCTTTGGGCATATGTGGTAACTGACTCATCTTAGTTTTTGATCAATTTCATCAAAAAGTTTAGGTTTTTCAGTAAATATAGTATTTCAGGTGCCCTCAGTATAAAGGTGGGAGCACAGAATTACCAACTATAATAAGATATATATACATATTTCATTTTCTGATTTACTTCTTTATACATACAGTTCTTTTGCTCATAACTACTATACTCACATGACTGTTGTTAGTACATCTGAGTTTTATGGTTGCAACAATATGTGTGTTATTATAACCTATTTTATTTTTGTTAAGAAACCTTTGAAATCTATCATGGTTTTGTACATTTCTAAGATAAGTCCTGTTTTAAAAATTTAAATAAATGTCTTTTAAATAATCTTTTCTAGAACTTTATTTTCAAGATTTTAAGATTTTAGGGATTTTGATCATCTGAGATTTCAACATTTGGGACTTTGTGTTCACGGTTGAACCTTTTAAAATCATGACTAGACCACTTATAAAAACATCTCATGAACTATTTTATTAATCAGGGCTTATATTAAAAATGGAAATTTCGAAGGGGAAGATTTTCAAGCATGGCTTGGTTAAGGATTCACAGAATGTAATAGGACTTGGTTTCCGTACTTTGTTGACTCTGAAGTTTGGTTTGGGTACATTCTGAGTTCTTGCATTAATTACAAGTTTATATTCTCCCCATTAGCTACTCTAGGGTAGGGAACATTTCTCTTTTTCCACATATAGTCACCCTCCTGGATATGTCTTGCATCAGAGCACAAGTCCATACCTGAAGTAATCATGATGTGTCAAATGAGAGCCACCAATTGGTGTAACCGTAGAACAGTAACCCACTCAAAGACAGGGGTAGGCTCAGTCCTATCCAACTGCATAGAGTGAAAATAAGGAAAAGTTGATTTTTTTTTCCTTATAATGTACACTTTAACAAATGACTTTCTGAAAACTTAAGGTGATCATGACAGGAGTAATAAATATGATAATTATAACTTGTTTTAAATACTTTATGCTAAACATTTTATGTAGAAGGTTTAAACTTTACAATAATTTATCCAGTATATAACTGTTGTTCTCATTTTATTAGCTGAAAAGATTGATCCTTAGAGAAATCTGAGGCCAATTCCAGTTCCATTTGCATCAGAGAACACTATGTTTATTATTATTGTTTGTTATGAATTAGAAAGAATGTGCCTTTAGTTTACTTTCAGTCAAGTTTATTTAGAGAGATAATTCAAATGTCTTTGATTACTTGCTAACACCATCAATCAGTGTCTGGACTCCCTTCTCAGTGGAGACTGCCTTTATTTTTTTAATACATTTAGTTAGCATAAAATATTACTAAAATATAACAAATAGGTAAATATAAAAACATAGGTTAAATAGAAATTATGCAAACATATAGTAGTCTAACATTGATTCAAAAATACAAGCTGAAACTATATTAATGTGACACTATTCAATTTGTACTTCAAAGTAAAAAAGGATTATGGTGATCATATAACAAGTTTTTAAAAAGCAATTCTCTAACAAAAACTAAGTTCTTAATATATAGTTCATTAAACAAAGCACCTAACTACCGAAGGCAAAAAAGTGAAACTGAAGGGTAAATCACGGATCCGCAAATATTACTAAGAATTTCAAATCATCTTCCTTGGTAATGAACAGTTAAAGAAAATAGAAAAATCTGTATTGGAAGAGTTAAAATCCGCACCATCATGCTTTAATTGGAGCACTATACTGTACTCAAAAACTGTGGAGTCCAGAATTCTCTCAGAATCATTGAAAATATTCACTCAAATAGACCAGCTTCAGAGCAACAATAAAAGTCAACATATCCAAAGAAATGGAAATCCAGCAAAGTAAATTGTCTCACATTTTGGAGTAAAACTAGAAAAGATCCCAAAACTCTACCAAAACACTTTTAGAATTAATAACTAAATCCAGTAGTGTAGCAGAATTCGGTAGTGTAGCAGAATGCAGTCAACACTCAAATGTCAGTAGTGTTCCTGTACACCAATAATAAACTCACTGAGAAGGAAATTAGGGAGAAAATACCTTTCAAGAAAAATTAAGTAAACCGGGAGTGGTGGCTCACATCTGTCATCTCAGTGCTCTGGAGGCTGAGGTAGGAGGATTGTTGTGAGTTTGAGACCAGCCTGAGCTACATAGTGAGCTCAAAGCCAGCCTGAAATGCATAGTAAGACCCTGTCTCAAAAAGGCAAAAAGAAAAAAAAAAGATAAAAAGAAAAATTAAGTGCTTTGGAATTAACTCAAGTAGGTAAACAACCTCTATTATGAAAACTACAGTATTCTGAAAAAGAAGATTGAAGAGAATTATCAGAAAATTGAAAGATACCCCTGTTGCTGAATAGACAAAACCAATATAGTCAAAATGGCCATACTTCAAAACTTGTTTTATAAATTTAATGTAACCCCAGTCAGAATACCATTTCTTACAGAATTAGAGAAAGCAATCCTAAAATTCGTATGGAAGCAGAAACGACCTAGAATAGCAAAAGCAGTTCAGGGCTGAAAGAGCAAGGCAGGGGTACCACAATCCTAGACTTCAAGCTCTACTGCAAAGGTGCAGTAATAAAACCAGCATGCTGTTGGCCAAATAACAGACTTGTGGATCAGTGGAACAGAACAGAATACATAGAGACAACTCTAGGAACACTCAGTTATGCTATCTTTGACAGAGGAACCAAATTCCTTCACTGAAGGAAAGAAAGATAGACTTTAACAATTAGCTATCCATATGCCAGAGGTGGAATTTAACCTCTATCTTTCACCATGCACTAAACTAAAATCAAAATGGGTCAAAGATTTAAACACTAGAACAGAAACTTTTACCTTGTGGGTGTTTGGGTATTTTGTTCCAGCAACAGTAAAGTAACTGAGACAGAAGAGTTCATACATCAGTGCTCTTTCCCACTCTCTACCATGCATAAGGCTTTAAAATAAAATATTTGTAATAAGTACTTTCCAAATAAAAAATATGGTAACATTCTTTTTTAAATACAGCTCCTGAAATAAAATCTTAGTTCATAACATCCGGAGATTGAAGTCCTGACTGTCTTTCATTCTTTTCTTTGCCTTTCATACCTTCCCTTTGTGGTTTTCCTGCTGCAACTTCAGACTGTCTGTAGGCTAGAATTAATTATTTTTTATGATTGTTTTTATAATTGTGAGTTTGTTTTTGCAGCAAGGATGTACAATGAATTGCCATGGTATTTTCTTCTTTAAAATCCAATAAACCTTTGAGGACTCTACCCTTAGGAATTCTACCCTCCAGGTTCACATGGGCCACAGTGGACTGTTTGTATCAGAGAAAGTTCTAAAAGGGTCATTGTCACTGCTCTAGATGAACATTATATGTTACAGCTAACAATGTCAGTGGTTTTCTGGAGAAATTAAGCAGGTAGTGAAAATATTTAGGCAAGTTGTCATGAACTGAAAATATAATCACTCATAATTTTGAGTGCATCATTCTTAAATACTATTTCATGAAATAAGTTTAAGGTAATATGCTCTTCTTGCATTGGAAACTAGATTAAAAAAAGGGACTGTAATTTATGATTGTTATATATTTGATAAGATATTAAAATTTCATACTGCAAGTGTTGCTCAAGGCAAAAATATCTGACAGAAACATATTCTTTCTTGGTGGATCTATGGCCTAGATTCTGGTCTAGGTTATAAATCAATATGAAACTATTTCTAATTTTATAACTGTTTTATGTGCCTGTATGTGCTTGGGACTTATAATTAATATGGAATCTTAAAGAATCATTTATTAATTTTTAAATTTGGTGTCACATAGGCCATGGATAATCCAATAATGGGGAACTAGTTGACATTTGTCTTACCTAAGTAGATGTCACCTTCCTGGGTCTTAGAAAAGTTTATTTTAGGAGCCACTTAAGTTTCAGTTCTAGCTTTGACACTTTCCACAGTGTGTATCATTGGTAAAGTCACTTAGTCTTTTAAAACTCAGTTTCCTTAAACTCTGAAATAGATCTAGTAACGATTACTTCTTATTGTTAATATAAAGATTAAATAAAATAAGGTAGCAAATCTTATAACCTTGCCCGAAACTTAGCAACTTCTTAAAAGCATTACTTTTTTTCCACTCTGTTCAGAGCAGTAGTTCTCAAACAGTGAGGATCATAGGAGGCAAGCCAGACAGCTCTTGGGAGCTTTCTGTGAATGCAAATCCCTGTAACCCAGTGTGAAGTTACTGAGTGAGAAGCTCTGGGAGGCCAAAGGGAGTTTCGTTCTTTCTTGTTTTGTTTTTGTTTTTGCTGTGCTGGGGATTAAACCCACATCCTTCCACAGAAGGATATGCTGATACTATCTTTTGTTCTTTATTTTGAGACAGGGTCTTTCTTTTAACACATGTTTTCAACACATGCATTTTACAATCATTTCAGGAGTGGGTACATGTACATAAAGAGGGTCTTTCTAAGTTACTGAGTTGCTCAGTCTGGGTTTGAACTTGCCTCAGCTTCCTGTCTCAGCCTCCAGTAGTTCTGGGATTGCAGACACGCACCACCCTGCCTGGCTCAGAAATCTGTGTTTTAACCAGTAGCAAGTAGATCAGATGCTCTCTAAAGTTTAAAAACCATTGCCTTTTTCAAATGCTTCCATTTTCCATTTTGCGATATGTAGTACATTCTATGATAAATATATAAAAGTGTCCCTCTTCTTTTAAAAAGTGCATCCTGGTTTTCCATTATGAAAATCATCTTTCCCTATTATGAACCATGCTGCTACGAACATGAGTATGTATTCTTTACTGTGGTGTGATGTTTTTAATTCTTTTGGAAAGATACACAGAAGAGGAATAGCTGGATCAAATGGAATTTCTGTTTTTAGTTTTTGAGGACTCTCCATAGTGATGTCTGTAGTGGTTGTATCAGTTTACACTGCTGCCAACGATGCAGAAGAGTCCCTTTCTCCCCACAGCCTCAACACAGTTGTTGTTGGTTGGTTTATTGATGGTAGCTATTCTTTCTGGGGGTGAAATAGTATCATAAGTTTATTTTAACTTGTACTTCCTGAATGGTCATTGGTGATGAACATTTTTTGTGTATTTATTAGCCATTTTTATTTCTTTGTCTGAGAATAATCTATTCATTTCAGGTTTCCATTCTTAATTGGATCTTTAAATTTGACGCATCTACTTTTTTTGAGTTTTATATATTCTAGATAATAACCCTTTGTCTGAGGAGTAACTGGAAATTTTTTCCCATGTTGTCTCTTTACTCTGTTATTGATTTTTCACTATGCAAAAATTTTTTAATTTGATGTAATTCCATTTATTGACTCTTGTGCAAGTAGGGTTTTGCTCAGAAAGTCTTCACTGATATCTTCAAGAGTTTTATCTATTCTGCCTTCTATAAGATTAAAAGAAGAGAGGTTTATTTTAGCTTAAAATTTGCAGAGATTTCAACCCATAGTCAGCTGGGTCCAAGGCAGCACAACATTGCAGAGGAACATGGTAGAGGAGAAACAGTTCACGGAATGGCAAGCAGGAAGCAGGGAAACTTCCTCCTTCTTTCTCTTTATACTCCTCTTAAGCTATAAACTCATTGACTGGTGCCATTCCCATCTAGAATGGGCCTTCCTTCTTCAGTAAATCTATCACTCACCCCCACAAGTATGCTAAAACAATCAATTAACTAGTCCAGCATCACACACCCATAACTCCAAAAGCTGAACCTATGAGGCATTTGGGAATTGGGGGTGCTGAAAATAAGCCATAACAATTTCCTTCAAATAAAGTATAGGGTGATTAAGAAATTGATGTGTTCCTGCTATGTAAACACCTATAAATAACTGGATCTCATTCCAGATTCCTAGAGTAAAAGGCTAAAGCTCACACAAGAGGGAGTCTATTTCTCCTATAACTGCTTAGAGGGACTCAGAGCTACAGAGACACTTATCAGACCTCTAGAGTCCAGGGCATTGTCATCTGTATGGACAAAGACAAAAGTTTTGCAAACTCCCAGGTCTATTTAGAAGGAAGAAGGTGGGACTAAGGAAGCAGCGGGCACATTGTCTTAATTCCAAGGCCCAGAAGTGGCACATATTCTTTCTGCTCACATTCATGGAAACTGATGTAGTCACACAGCCCCAGCTAGCCACAAGGAAGACAGAAAATGAGGTTTGATAATGGTCTAAAAGGAAGTGAAAAATAGATTTTGGTTGACAACTAGCAATACCTTCTATAGTGCTGTTTTTACACTATCTCACTTCTCACAACTGTCCAATGAGATAGATTTTTTATATTAAAGAGAAAAAACAATAAAAAATAATGACATAGAGTTTCAAAACAAGATAATAAGAAATTAACAGTGATTAACATATTGTGTATTGTTATTTTCAAAATAGTTAAGATTACAAGACATAGGTGTGCAAAGTTGATCAAGCAATATAAACATGAACTTTTTTCAATGAACTAATAGAAATTAGTAGTATAATTATCTTTGCTATTTTCTCTTCTTTCTTTTCTCCTTTCCCCCATCTCAGTTGTTCTTTCCTTATCAGACTTGCATATGTAAACATCATATTATCTTCTTAGTGACATAGACATTTTTATGTACACTTTATGTTTTATGTAATCGAGTCTTAGAGAGGTTAAGCATCTAAGGTCACATTAATCTACTGAACAACAGAGCTGAAATTCACACCATTAACACATCTGACTGCATATACTGTACTACATGATGGGGATCTATGATTCTACATTTTTTTTTTATCATTCTAAACATAGGAATAGCTATAATGTTAGAATGTGGAAAATTAAAAAAAAAAACCTTGGAAATATTACTTTTTTAATAAAACATATAGTAAGTGGTCACATAGAAAATGGGATACATAATAAATTTTGGGTTGGGTTGGAGAAATTAAATCACTTTCTAAATCTAGTCACAATAGTCAGTTTTTTAATTTTTTTGAAAAGTTATAAGCTTCTATTAAAATACTGAGAAACTCAATCCAACCAAGGTTTCAAGACAATTAATGTTTCTGCAACTTTCAAAGCAAAAGGATGAATCTTTCATGACATTTTGTATTGTTGTATTCTTCAAGTTTGAATATTGCATTTCTTTGAAAATAAAAACTTGTTGTAAATTGCCCCTTGACTGGAAAGATGTTGTTTTTTTCAAGGAGCACGAGACAGACATTCTTTTTTTAAGTCTGAGAGTAGTTAATAGTAATTATATGCATATAAGTTCATAAAAATTGTGAATCCTGACAAGAGGCCAAAAAGGTGTGGTCCATGACCCTCCCACTTGAGACAGAGAAAAATTTATTATGAAATAGATTGTCTCCTATACATTTATCATCTGTTTTTATATTCTACTGGGTGTGATATAGGGTAAAGTTATTACAATTAAGTAGTTTCTAAATAGAAGGTTTTATTTGGCCAGTGCAAAGAAAAATAGCATTTAAGGCAGAGCTGGCTGTGAACACTAAACTAAAAACTATAGCTGAGCTGCATGACATTTGAAAGATTAGGGAGTTGTTTTTATTGTCGTTTTGTTCCACAAGTGCAATTTGATTTTTACAGTCTTTTTTATTCACTATGTTTCAAATGTCTGCCACCACATACCAAAGCAGACAGATATGGGCTGCCTGCAAAGGGAATCTTGGCTTGCCTGCCATCTGGAATGTGAAGACAGACAAAGTGCCTCTTTGTTCCAAAAGGATACTGGTCACTTTCTGAAGGTGACTCAAGAACATCTGTAGGATTGATAGTACAAAGTGGGAAAGCAAAAGAAGGACTGGGCGGAACTTGTGCGTTAGAGCAAAAATACAAAATCCTGGCAAATAACTGCGTTTTTAAAAATGTTGAAATAAATATTAAAGAACTGAAGGATGGTTTTGGATTTTTCACATTTCTTTTTTCCTACTCTGCCTCTTCCTTCTTCTCTTAGTTCTTTCAGATGAGAGAGAATTCAGAACTTGCTAACTTTTACTAGGTGGTTTGCCGCTTTCCGCTTGAGAAAAGCAGCATCCACGAGGCAGCTTGCATTCAGAACTGGAAGGAGCAGTCATCTTGGTCTCACAACAGCACCCTAGAGCCTGTCCATGGCTGCCAAAATAACCTCTCAGTGGGAGAGCACCAGCAGTCCTGCCATCTCACTGAGCGAGGAGGGGATGCTATTGTCTGATAAAGGACAGAAGGCTTGACACCTGGCCATTTACCATTTGAAAAATTCTAACGAACAACAGGAAGTGCAGTAGCTGTGCAATCCTGGGATAATTCAGGCAAAATCGCCCATCACATCTCCCACTCCATAAAGCACGGCTGCATGCTGAGCAATGAGCCAGGTGCTTCACTATTTGCGGTCATCTTTGTTGAAAATGATACTGTCTGATTGTGTCTTGGCAGGTAAGCGCACAGTCCTGCTCGTTCTTCCTCCAGTTGAGGTGGCAGGAAAAACATTGCTTAGCAAGTGGCTTTCCTTCAAGAAATCAGATGTCATCAGTGCAGGAAATGCAGTCACTCAGAATAAGTGATTGGTATTTCTGACTCCACATTTCTTCACACAAAATGCAAAGACTTTTCCTTATCACTTAGATGGTACACACTTATTTTTAGCCATTATAACAACTTTTGTTTTTGTGTGTCTTATCTAGTTACCCGCACTCCATTCTGGGGAGTTCTACATAAAATAAACGTAGACTTCAGTTTGACTGGAGTAACGACTCTCCACGAACAGTTTTGACAAAAATTGGATTGCCATTTTTATTCGTTTCATGAAACTTACAGTACCAAAAAAGTAGAGATGGCCCAGCTTATGCAAAATGCTAGTCCAGGTGGTTATTCCATCTCTGAGCCCACAGCGGCTGCTCTGTCACCCTATGGTAGATGAATGTCCTCATCAATGACTGCACAGGTCTGGGCCACTCTAAGGCCAGGACAATGGAGGGCAACACCAACAGCTGTCTTCATCTAACTGCTTGGAGTCTTTTAGCTTTTGGTAAATGTTAATGCTATATTAAAAGCATTTGGTCTCATCATTTGTGGTAAAATTAATCAAAGTGACAAAATGGTACAGAAACAGAGTAGATAGTGTGAGATGACAGTTCTCTACAGATCTCTCCCATGTCTAATCATTTTAAAAGCAGAAGTACTGCAAATTTTATTCCAAACTATCTTTTCAAAAATATCTATATTGCAAAGAGCCTTTAAAGATAGAGATAATTTATTCTTCTGGAGCAGAGGCGAGGTTTGCTTACTGTCCCAGTATAACATAATATAGCATCACTCCCTCAGACTGAAGTTAGGAAGATCTGCAGCCCATTATTTTAAAAAATATGATATTCCTAAGGTTGGAGCTACTCAGCAGTGACACAAATCCAGTGTTTTCCAGGACCTACGGAATGTTCTATGGGACTTGGGCAGAAAAAACAACAGAAACCAAAGGAAACATGAAGCTTAGCTCACAGTGTCATGAGTAATACCTGGGAATCTTGTGTTTTCTGTTTGAATCTGGGAAATTGTACTGGGATAACTTGTTAGGTTGCCCATAGGGTAATATCATCAGACCTTTAGACTCTATTAACTTTAACGTCATTTCTGTAGTTTTGTCTACTAATTTAATCTCATTTTTCTGCCAGATGATTTTATTTTGCCTTCATTTTTACTTCTGATGTTAGAAATACTATCGCAATTATCAAAGATCATTATCCAAGTAAATGTCTTTTTCTCATTTCACTTTATGCTTCTAAGCAAAGATCCATGTCTTATTCATCTTTGAAGTTTCAAATACTAGTATAAAATAAATGCTTAACAAATGAGTTGAAATAGGGTATTTGAAACAGCCAAGCTGAGTCCTTAAGATAACAGTTGTCCTTTTTGTCATGGTAAATGTTCCATCAAGTTCTTACTTATGGATTATGCTATAAAATGCTTTTGTCCAATTGAAGATTCGGCCACCATGGCAATATTGGCATCACCAATCAGCTACCCTTGGTTTCCCATAGTGGCTGCAGCACTGTAAGAATAGCCTGGAGTAGGGAGATAGAGCGAGGCAATTGCAGTAATCCCAAAATGTGAGAATGCCCTAGCAAAGATTTATCCCACAGTTAAACATTTCTCCAAATGTCTTTGCCTGTATTTTAAGGAAAATACAGACCGACACTAAACTATTCTAACCAAAAATATGACATATTTTCCAAGACTCCAATCTTGGCATACCATTCAATCACAGAGAAGATAAGCACACCATGGCTTCCAAAACTAATGTGGTTTTCTGCAACTTTCCCAAGAAAGATGATCTCAGTTTTTCATCTTCCTGTAACTCTTTCCTTCAGCACCCTTTTCTCCCCATTGCTAATGGGTAAATTTAAATGACAGATGCTCAAAAGAGGCAACAGTGGTTCTCACCAACAAAATGTGGTGTCATTTTCTAAAAGGGGGGCAGCAAGTGAGAACAAATCTCTGTGGGAAAAGATTTATAGTTAGAATGAAATTGGAAACTTTTCCTCTCTCAAGATTTTTGAAAGGAAAAATAAAAATTCCCTCTGTACAAGCATAGCTTGGGCATAACTATTGTATTTGGCACACTTTAAAAACTCATTTTCCAAGAAAATGAAGAAATATATTTGAAATAGCTTCTCCAATCCTCCCCCTCACATTCTCAAGAAAGAGCAAAAGGTATAAAATATTGCAGATTCTATGATGTTCCTTACTTAAAAGAAAGTAGGCAGGTGTATAAAACATTATTTTTCAAAACATGTATAAACAGATGTTTTAGATGGAATCAAAGATGCCCCGTATTCTGTAAAAAATATTGATAAGTGTGACGACAGTGTCCTTTTGACAGAGATTATGCCTTAATTAAACAATTTCACTTAGATCACTATGTTTTAAGAATGAATAATTCACTTTCCTGCTGCTTCTGTTCATTATCTCTCGCTGTTCACACTGGTTGCCTCTGTTTGAAATGCCACTGCTTTCTAATATGAAAAATGTAGGCAGAAACAAATAGTGTAACACAATAATTTCAACACCAGAGGCTGACTGTCAGCTACTCCGGAGAAAGTTCAAGTTTCAGTTTCGTCATCTATAAAATATAATGGCAATTTTAAATGATTTTTGAGGGTTCAACAAGGCAATGTTGTTAATAATTGAGATCGAAAATGTCCCCCAAATGTCTCGCGTGTTTGCGAGGTGCTTGGATCATGGGGTTTAAATACCTGACTTGCTGTTAGAAGATGGGGCCTACTTAGAGATCTCTCCCTCTCTCCCTCTCTCCCTCTCTCCCTCTCTCCCTCTCTCCCCCTCTCTCTCTCTCTCCCTCTCTCCCTCTCTCCCTCTCTCCCTCTCTCCCTCTCTCCCTCTCTCCCTCTCTCTCCTTCCTGGCTGCCATGGGTTAAACAGCTTTCCTCTGCCAGGTCCTTCCACCATGTTACTTCTGTGTGGCACCTGCTGACCATGGACTGAAACCATGAACCATAATAAATCTTCCTGCTTTAAATTACAGATGTTTCGTGTTTTGATCCAGTAGTGGGAAAGTAACTAAGACAAATCCTAAAGTATTTCTGTAGTATCTGAGGCCATAAAACTAACACAAGTAACAGTGCAAAGGCATAAAACCAACAGGATTTTCTGACGATTGGTCCAGTGTTCTTTTCAGTAAATATAAATAACTGAAAGCCAATATAAACTTATTCCTGATATTTCAGACTACATCATAACCACCTGCAACCTTCCACTTGATTTTGCACAAACACACCATGCAGTATCTCACCTCTATAAATTTCATGAACAAATTTTATTTGGGATAATTTCTGATTTAGGCAGAGGAAATTACTGGTCTCTGAAGTCAGTTTTGGTTCCTGAGGCAAAAGCTGAGACTGATCAAGGGGACTTGTAGTAGAAAAAAGATAGTGTCCACCTTAGATCTGTGTTCAGTAAAACAACAAAATTCCCAAGAGAAGTTTTATGCTTGTCTATTTCCCTCTAAACCTTAATAAATCCGTGTGGGCCTATTTTTTCCATTCATTCTCATTATGCTGAATATTTTTCTCCTATCAGTCACATTCCTGAAAACGCATTTCATGTTTCTTAGATATGCAGGACCTCTTGACAGCCATCTTGTCAATAATGCTTCCCAAGTACCCTAAACCTTGTTCTAGTCTCTGCATTATATCAGATGTTTATATCAAAGCTCTAAACTCCAGCCTGTTCATCCCTGTGATCAAGCTCTAGTTCTCTTTTATATGTCTCTATTTAAAAATTGTATGTAAGATTTTTGTGGTATATATATATATATATATATATATATATATACATTTCTTGGAAATCTTTCATACAGTACAGATTTTTAAAAAATGGAATTATGCCTTCCGAATCCTATTCTACTCTGTGAAGGTGAATACTCCTAACTTAGGGGTGCTCTTCTAGACTATTCTACATACAGTCATCTATCTAATTGCATATAATTATAAATGTACCTATTTAGTTTCTTTAGAGAAATGGAATGATACTTCTGTAAGTTGTTTGTTTCCAATAAATAATGTATCTAGGGAATTTTTTCTTTTTTTACAATCTTAGGCATAAAAAACCTTCTTTGAACTTAGAGCACATCAGATATTAATGAAACTCAGTGGTACAGTTTTAATTCCACCTCGCCATGGAGCTCACCTTATTTTTAATATGACTCTCCAGCTGATGCCCCAGCCAATTTGACCCATCACTATATTGATGATAGATAATTTAAGATCATCTACTTCCCCATCATTATATAGAAGAACCTAGAACTCAGAGAAGTCAGGTAGTGAACCAGTGTTCAAGATATACTTGGTAAAATTTAAGATGTCAATGCAGTTACTTTCTTTCCAGTTACTAGCTACTGTACTTGGAAGATTCTATGTTTTATTCATTTTTATGTTCCTCTTGTGTGTCTAACATAGCACAAGAAGTACTAAATAATTGTAATAAAAATTCCTTTTTCTCTATAAGTAAGAAGATAGATTATCTGTACTGATTACAATATTAAAGCCAAAAAAGACAGCACTAAGGATTTTTTCCTGTTACATTGTATCTAAACCACACTTTATGCAGATGTTGAAAAAATAGATACTTCCAAATATTTAGCAGAATTATTCAACCAAACAGCTAAATAAAAGTTACATAATAGTGCTATGTTTTATTTAAAACCCAAGTCTCAGTTGCTGTTCCTATGTAAATGAAAAGCAGACCCCAAGGCCACAGAGGAAAAAAAACCTGAGATATAAGGACTTATTTGAATTTTTTGAAATAAAAAATAGTTACTACAATATGGGCTTTTCCTGAAGGAACATCAGAGGAATAAAGTGAAGAGAATCTTGGTGTAATAAAGACAGGTAGCTGTGCTCTCTCGGAGCTGCTGAGATTTGGGCCTATAAACTCCCTGTCTCTCTCCATTTCACATAACCCAGCAGCCACACCATCTTCCTGTGTTCTACAACGTCCTACCACCAACACCGCTCCACTCATTCTAAAAGGACACTGACTGTATCAGGTCTGATTACTACACAAATACCACATTGAGAACATTTCCCAGTTATCATTTCACAGTTATGTACATCACAAACCTGGGCATAACTGATTGCCATGCTCAGGGTCTCACAGGCTGAAATCAAGATAGCATTTGGGACATTTTCCTCATGTTGATGCTGGCATTTTCTCCCAAGTCCATTCAGGCAGAACTGTTGGCAGAATATAGTTCTTGTGAGTGTAGTGTTGGGGTCTTGTTATGCTGGCTACTGGCCAAGGTTTACTCTTAGTTCTTGGAAGCTGCCCTCGGTTTACAGCTGTGTGAGTCTTTTACAATTTGGCATCTACCACTTTCAGAGTCAATGTAAGAATCACTCTTCAGCTTGCTATGAAAGCAATATGTCTAACAGAAGATGACAACAGCAAATATCTGAGTATCCTTGTCATGTAACCCCAGGGTGTAACTGTCCCATCTTTTTCATGGTCCTCACCTACACAAAAGGGAAGAAGATTGTACAAATGAGGAGCTCCATAGTGTAGGAATCTTACAGGCATTTAGTGTACTGGCTGTCCTGGGACTACAGCAGATAAAGCTCAAAGCAACTGATAAAATATACTCACATAAACACACATGACTAGTAGGCATGACAAAAAGATGCTCAACTTTACAAAAAAAGAGCAATAACAATATAACGTTCACCTTGGAAAGGTTTTAAACAAATGAAGAATATGGTCAGAAAAGTTGGAAGATATTTTGTTGGTCTGACAACAACAATCATTAAATGATAATCTTCAGTGCATCTTTTAGACATAAAAGTTAAGATTTCAGATTTTTCAAGGCACAAAACAATGACATTACATCAGTATAGATGACAGGATTTAGTTATTTAAATATATTGGAATAGTAAAAACCAGTCTTTTGCTTTGCTGTTGTTGTTGCTGCTGATGATGATGATGGGTATTCCAGGCTGGTCTTATGCATGCCAGAGGTAGGTTCTATCACAGACTTGGGGAAATAAATAAAAGTCAGTATTTATAAATATTTACCATGAAAAATGTTGCCTAAAGATTAGACAACTTACTCATTTCTAAATATATAGGCCTTTACTATACCCATGGCTATTCTGCCTTTTTCTAAGCAGCTCACTTTCTTTTAGAATTGATAAGGAAGCATTTTTTTTTCTATACTCTTTCAGATTCCATTAAATCTGTTCTCTCATTCTCCTCTCCTTGGTTTTTAATAAAGTCAGTCCTTCTTCTTCCAGTTAATTTTTTTTAATAGAATTTCACCGATGCTGAAAAACCTACAGCTTGCTCTTACCTACAGGCAAACTATTTGCCACCCACGGGAAATGAGTGAACATTTCGAGTAAGCGTAAACAGCTTAGCTTGGACTGAGAAGTCCATGCCTTTGATGCTTTCTCATTGAGGCTGAGTTCAGTGACTTCAACCTTTGTCTGCTGTACAGCACAAATGCTGTGATGGTTCCTTGAAGAAAGCATTGGAGCTGTTAAGGGCTATTTCCTTAATCCTGGCCCTCAAACTGTACATTACTGATCATGCGACTTAAAAAGTCACTATTCTTTATCTGTTTTTTATCTCATTTTAAAGTGTTATCATTTATATTTTTGAACTTTAACAGTTGTGGCAATGGTATTATCATTCTGAGATATCTGTTCCATTATCCAACTTCAGCAACTATTAACACATGACCAATTATTTCATCTGTATTCGTTCACCCAGACACTTTTTCCTACTCCATTTATTTTTAAAAAATAAATGATGTTATTTCACAGAATTGAGATAGTTTGGCACATATCTCTAAAAACTAAAATTCTTTTTAAAAGGTATAATAATATAATTACACTTAGTAAATCAATTATTCTCTAACATTATCAAAAATGGATAGTTTTGATATCTCTGATTATCTTATAAATTTTAACTTGCATTAACCAGTTTGCTAATATCATAAAAAACCGAATGGAAGAAATGCATGAGACAAAGTTTGAAGGAGTGGGGATGGGAGGTGCCCTGAATTTCCCCTGAGAGCCACACTTCCCAGCGTATCTGTGTATATGCAGGTAGCTCATTATTCTTCCCAACTATATTGCATTTAATGAACCAGTTGAACCTGGATGGAAAGTGTTCATCATGCAGAAGCCTGTATACATTTTTTAAACAGACCATTCATTTTAATAAGAATCCAAATAAGGTCCATACTTGAAGGTAGGTTGGATCTGCCCACTAACACCTCCTGCCTCCATTTTGGTTTCTTGCTTTTCCCTTTGTTGTTAAAGAAACTAGTTCACGTATCCTGTAGAATTTTAAATGTTTGTTTTGTTAATTACATTCCTGTGATGCCATTTGTTGAGGGTTTTTTCCACTTACATTTCTTATGAAAGAATAGATAAATCAGGATGCTTGATGAGATTCACATAACTTTTTTCTTTGCTGGGCAAATTTCCTTCACAGGTAATACTGTATACTTTCATCAGAATCCATAGCGTTATCTCTGTTTTCCATGTTATCAACTACTGGTGATAATAAGTTAGGTCCATTATTTCACTGAGGGATTGCATATTTGTGTTTCTATTTGTCACTTTTCATTTATTAGCTAGAATTCCTCTATACTGGGACATTTCTCTTTATCTGTGATTTTGTTATCTCAAGGTATAGTCATGTATTAACAGAGATTAAAGGCTCCATTCTTTCTCTTTAGAACTTCGAAATAAATCAACAAAAGTCATTTTGGTGATAAGTGAGTTATTTTGCTACTATAATGCACCCATGCATTTAAACATTTGATGTAATTCAACCTATCTCAGTAATTGTTTAAATTGAGACCCAAATTATTTCATCCCATATTTGACTAATGGAACTCCCATTTGCCTCCTGATTTAATTTGGCAGGACCCAAATGATCTTTGATAACCATTTTTCTTTTTAATATAAAAGGATATTCCACGCTCATTTTGTACATTTCACGTTTCCCTATTCCAAGCATCATCTATTTTTCTAAGATATACAAGTTTCTTTTCATAGCAGCAGTAGAAACCACAATTTGAGTAGTAATGGTAGAACTTGCTTTTATATTTATCATGATTTAGATTGAGATTGTTCCCAAAAGTCCTCACGCACTCATAGGGAGGGAGGTGAAGCAATCATGCGGGTGTTATAGATGACTTGCTATTAGGAGGCTGGGCCAGGTTGGAAACAGTGGTCACAGGAGTGTGCCTTGGAGGGCTGTGCCTACCTGCCAATCTCCTGGCTTCTTTCTCTGTCTCCTGGCTACAGTGACATGAACAGCTTTGCTTGTCCTAGCTCTTTCCATCATGCAGATTCTGTCTGTTGACCAGGCAAGGACTGGAACATCTATGATTGAGTTAAAATAAATTTTTCCTCCTTTAAGATGTGGGTATTAGATATTGTGTTTCAACAACAAGGAAAGTAAGAAAGCAGACAATATCAATAATTTATCTTCTGCAATTTTGTAGAGAGTTAAAATATTTAGATAAACTAGGCGAGAACCATATTAGCATTTCCTGAGATCCTTGACGCACCATGTTGGACCTTGGGGCACTGGGAAAGCAGGCAGCCACCAGCATACTGCTCTGGTAAGTGGCTGTGGCCTGGCAAGCCACAGCCGCCCCAGGGCAAGAACCATATCAGTGTTTACTGAGATCTGCGACATGCCATGTTGGACCTTGGGGCTCTGGGAAAATGCGCAGCCAATTCGCTCTGGTGGGCAAGTGTGAGCCTACCGGGGCGCAGTCTAAGAATCAAACATCCACCCGCCCCGGCCCCCAGCAAGTGAGAGCCGCAGATCTGACCATGTCTTGTGAGTTTGACTATATGCAATATAACAAATAAGGGGGATTTTCTTCTGCCATCTCTTTGAGGGCAAATATTTTTATCTCTGTTTTGCTCTGTTTTGATCAATGGTATTGCTCTATTCAATATTCTGTTCTTGTAATTTTGGTATTTCCTTCGATATTGCTCTGCCTGATTGAAGGAACAACTATTGTGAAGAAAACCAGATGTACTATTGTGCCTAGTGCTGTTGTCCCGGTGGCCTGCTGTGAGGTTCTGTGCCAATTTCACAGACTGCCTCAGCTGGCTATGTCCTGTCTTGTTCTGCTGTATTTTACTACCTTCAAAATAAAACAAATAATAATAAATAAGAAAAAATTTTAAAAAGTAAATAACAGCAACAAAGCAGATCAGCAAGGTACTGAGCAACCTGAAACATGATAAAACTAAACAGATAGTGGACTTAAAAAGTGAAAGGAAGAAAAGAAAGTGCTCTAAAGGATATAACTGCATGTATATTTAAGGGTGTAGGATTGATAATTATGTTGCTAAGTTTTTGTTGGATCAGAGAATGGAGCTGTTTGCAACCTCACTGAATGTTCACTTTGTATGCTTTGATTTTGTAACTTGAACAACTACAGCCATGAAGACAATATGTAATGTACCAACTAGTGATTTCTTGCTGTTCATTTTTTGAAATTCTGTATTGTTTCTGCCCTTTCTTTTCTGTTTTGCTTTATTTTTCCCCTCTCTTTAAATAAAATTTTAAAAAATTTTAATTTAGTATACCACTAGTTCATACAGATAATAGAGGTTAAGATGTAGGTATATAGTTGTTTTTAATACCAGTATTACTGAGATATAATTCTTATACCTTTAAACTTAGTCATAAGAGTGAAAATTCAATTGTGTTTTGCATTTTCTCAGTGTTGTACACCATTAGCACAATCAATGTTAGGATATTTTATTATTGGGAAAAGAAGCCCTGCACCCTTTTCCTCCAGTCTCCACCTTCCCTCCATCAAATGTTCTACATTTGTCTTTATAGATTTATGTATTCAGAACATTTCATATAAATGGAAATTATTCAGCAGGTGACTTTTTATGTCTGACTTCTTAATATCATATTTCTAAGTTTCATCAGTGTTGAACTATGTGTCAGCATGTCATTTGTTTTTATATTGGAATAATATTCCATAACATAGATTGTCTTAGTTACTTTTCTTGTCAAGACAAATTACTCAACACCCAAAGTTAAGAAAGGAAAGGTTTATGTGGCTCACAGTTTGCAGAGGTTTCAGTCCATGCTCTGCAGGCTCTGAGGCAGGATGACGTGGTAGAAGAATGATGCAGAGGAAAAACAGAAGGCAGAAGGTAGCAAAGCAGCAAAGCCACAGCAAGTGACTGCAGAAGCCCTCCTTCTGTCCCTTATACTGTATTCTATGCAGGTTACCCTGGATGGGTAGCACTCACACCTAGGATGTGACACCCTTAATCCCAGCATCACACACTTTATCCCAGTATCACACACCCTAGATCCAGGCACCCCTGAAAACTTCACTTATGACCACATGAGGTTTTGGGGTAACATCTAGTTACAAACCATAACACGGATTATCAGAGACCTGGCCAAAATTCCCAATCTCCCAAATGAGTATACAGCAAAGGCTTAAAATAAATGAGAGGTGGTATGAGTTTAGGGTTCAGGAATATCAAAATCCTCTAGCAGAATTTGAAACTGTGGGGGCTAAGACAAAGTATGTCTCTGGGCAGCCTGTATTTTTTTAGTTTTCAAACAAGGAAGGGGTTAGAGTAGAAAACACAGGAAACTGAGCAGAATCTTGGAAATGGTTCAAGGACTTTTCCAAGTAACAGATTATGTTACTTTAGGAGAACTATAATATATTAATATAGAAAAAGTATTTTAGGAGAGAGTCTCCAGGGTGCAATGCCTGTAGCTATAATCTCTATCTTGTTAATTGGGGTCAGAGCCAGGTGTCCTCAGCTGTGGCCTTATCTTGCTCTTTGAGGCATCTCTTTCTTCTCAGGTCAGCTATGCCCTGGCCATGCTGCAGCCCTGCACATGTGTTCAATTTCCAGGTTCAATGGCTCCCAACAATGGATATACCATATTTGCGAATATTTGGGATGTTCCCACATTGGGCTATTATGAGTACACTTGTTACAAACTTCAATGTTTAGGTTTTTATGTAAACATATGTTTTCATTTCTCTTGTGTAAAAACCTAGAAGTAAAATTGCTTGTTCAAATAATATCTCTATATTTTACTTTGTGAAGCACTGCATACAGATTTTTAGACAGACTACAACAATTTACATTCCTAATCATAGCACTTGAAATCATTATTTCTCCTCTTCATTTCCAGTATTTGCTATTTTCTGACACTTTTATTACAGTGATCTTGATATGTTGAAATGGTGTCTAATATCACTTTCATTTGTATTTCCCTGAAGATTAAAGATGTTGACCATTTTTTGTGTGTGTTTATTGGTCATTTATATATCTTTTTTGCATAAATGTCTATTCATATCTGTTGAGTTTCTTTTAAAGTCAAGGTTTTTTTTTCATGATTTTATGACTTATCTAGATCCTCTATACATTTTTGACATAAGGATCTTATAAGCTATGTGATTTTCTCAAATCACACTTTCTCCCTTTCTATGATCCTCATATATTGGAAATATACAATTGGAAATATACAATTTCATTTTATCTCTTGACTCTTACCATCATGAGTTCTATAGTATAGCCTTGATTTACTGCTACCTGGATGTATATCTAAAATTCCAAAATTATAGCTGAATTTTCCTTTCTCCTTTACAGATTCTAAATGAACTCTCAGGACTAAAGAGCCTCCCTTAGATGAACACAAGCAAGATTGTAATTCAATTATTTTAATATATACACATACATATTATATGTAGTGTAATCTTAACCTTATCTCTGTATATTGTTTAGTAGAAATTAACTGTGGGGTAATCTGCATGCTATTGGCTGTAAAGGAATTAAAAGTGTAAGAAAAGTTTTTAAAAAATTGGCCCATGAAAATCAAGGAAATTTTGTCCCTCACAGATGTAGAACTTGAGGTAGAATATAATGCAAATTAAATGTTATCTCTTTTCAAACGTAAGTAATATATACACATTCCAATGGTAGCTAATATTTACCCTCTTGCTAACTCCATTCAAAGTTTAACCTATTTCCTAAAGATTAGATTTAGGGAAAATAAGTATAACTCATCCATAACCTCTCTACATATGAAAACCCTTATTAAATTAATTACAGTCAGTGTTTTTCTTCAGGCTATGCTCAGCAAATGTCTCCAATGCCCACTCGTGTCTTTAAAGAGCTACTCAGATTCTACTACTCCAAATCTACAATAGTCACTGAGTCCAGGCATGTGGTTACATTTACTTAAGAACTGAAAAGGGCCAATTTATTGAACTCAATGGTTTATAAATGGAACACAGCACAGCACATTGTTTGTTGTGTGCTATCAGATGGGTTGAACTTTCCAAAATCTCATCTCTTCTGTTCTTTTTATAAGATTTAAGCAAGACTGTAATAATTTTGTATTTGCAATCTGCAAAATCTTTTAGGATTTTGAAATTCAGGTTTTATTTTTGTTTTTTTGGGTTTTTTTCTTTTTTGTTTGTTTGTTTTGTACCAGGGATCGAACTCACAACCTTGCACTTGCCAGGCTGAGCTAAATCCCCAGCCCTACATGCAGTTTTTATGACTGAAAAAAATATACTAACATGCAGCAACCAGGTGCTCTCCCATGTCAAATCTTGCCTGCACTTCAAATCTTCTTTAACTATGGTTCTATGCTTTCTAGAAATAAAATGAAAGTTAAAATGAAAGCACAGAGACAAAAACTAACTGTGGTTAGTAGAGAGAGTAGTAGAAAAATTAGATACTTGAGGACTAAGAAGGAGGGTTTTCTTTGTTTCTTAGATCAGTTGGTCACGTGGTGTGTATACTTTGGGGGAAATCTCACAAATAATATTGATTCCACTTCTCTACTTATATGAGGAAGCAAGAATAAGTAACTATGGGAATGTTCCTTTATGTTTATACTCAGCAAATGTACTTTCTGCTTTCACTTATGGAAATTCTTCAATATATATATATATATATATATATATAGTGAATCCACATGTGGTTATTCTATTGAATCAAAGCCTTAACATTCAAGTGACTCCAAGTTACCATTCTATTTTGGCCAATTCAATTCTCCTATCCTAAGCTTTTAATTCCCAAGCAGTTATTATGCAAACCAAAGAATAGTCACAAAGCCTAGGAATTAATCATTTTCCTCACCATATGTGGTCATCTACATAGAAATTTAAGAGACTCTTGTAAGAATCCTCAAGGATTTCCAATTCCACATAATTTAGTTATCCCAATGGTATCTCACAGCACTGCCATCAAAACTGAGGTATGTCCTGGTCTACTATGCAAGGAATTTGGTAGTTGCCACTCTGTCCAACAACCAAATAAAAAGCTGAACAAATGGGGAAAAAAAATCCCTCTTCCTGGATTCATAGGAATATAAGGGTACAGTGCAAACTTCTATGCCATAGAGAGACAGGCTCACACAGAGAATTACAACTTACCTGAGCAAACATACTCAAGAATAAATGTCCTTGGGAACCAATGCCAGGCTAAGAAACCTAAATTTTCATTGACAAATTGCTGGAGGCTCAGAGTGGACAAGTAAAGGAGTTGGAAACTCCAGGGAGACCCAGTCATCAAAGGTGATCTTGGAAGTCTATCTTTGTGTTTTGCCTCCTAGCTCTGAACTGATTCTAAAGTTTCATAGAGAAGTGAAAGAATCACAATACCTAATATAACACATATGGAGGGGAAAGAGAAAACTGGAAGAATGACACTAGCCACCCTCAAAGTTTACTCTACAGCTACAATATCCAAGACTGTAGTATTTGCAAAGGAACAAATAAAAAATGGAACAGAGTAGGAAATTAAGAAATAGACCCACATAAATATAGTTGACTGATTCTTTTTTTTGAAGAGGGTAAAATTAAACATAAAAAAGAACAAAACAGATCATAAGATAATAATGGAAGAAACACAGATTTCAAAGCAAGACAACCAGAGATTTTCACTGTCTATCATATTGTCTCTTGTTTTCTTCCAAATAGTTGTCCATATCTTCACATACAATGAATTCATGCAAAACAAAATAGTATAGAACTGATCAGAACAGGATGATAAAGGCATTTTAGGTCTTCAAGACCAGACAATAGGGAAGTCAACAATGGCTGCCATGATGTCTCTCATTCTCTTCAAAATAGCTGTTCATACCTTCATGTATGTTGAAATTAAACAAAACAAAACTGACTAAAATCATTCTGAACAAACAACAATAGTATTGCTGTATTTCACATCATGACGCTACAGAATCAGCACTGGGTACCTTAGTGTCTCTTTTTCTTCAAAGTAGCTATTCATTTCATTGCACATTATATTATAGATTCTTATAAACTTTTTAGAAGTTCTATGCATGCATGAGTCTCTACCTGTATATCTATCTTTTCTGTATTAGAGGAAAAAACAAAACAAACCAAGACAAAGAAAAACAAATTCCTAGAAAAACACAAAACAAAAAAGACATATAAACAACAACAGCAAAGAGCCCAGAACACTGACAATATCAAAACAAGGTGGTATGGAGCATAACTAGGGTTGTTATTTTTACATAATGATCTTCAAGTGTTCCTCTGATCACTATACAACAATATGCACAATTGTTCCAATCCTAAGAATGTTAACTATTTTGTTCCAAGAACTTACAGAGTTTGTAGCACAATCATCTTAGCTATCCTAAGTGTGTTTATATAATTTTAGACATTTTTTCTTTTGGCTTCCTTTTTCTTTTTCCTCATTTTCCTTGAGATATTATTTTTCCCCTTTAAGCAGATTCTTATCCTTTCACTGTAACTATTGAGTTATTTGTACCTTATGTACTCTTACCATTTCTTACACTAGGGAGACTACACAGTATTTACTCATGTGAGTTTGATTTATTTCACTTATGAGTATGGTTTGAAGTTGCATCCATTTACTTATAAATATCTCAATGTGATCATTCTCTATAGCTGAGTAGTACTTCATTGCATAAAAACACATCTTTTTTATCCATTCCTCAGTTGATGGGCCTTTAAGTTGTTTCCAATATCTAGCTATTATAAATTGTGCTGCTATAAACATGGGTACATGTATATCGTTGTGGTGTGAAGTTTTCAGTTCTTCTGGGAATATGCCCAGAAGTGGAATAGCTAGGTCAAATGAGACTTCCAAACCCAGCTTTTTGAGGAATTTCTAGAATGACCTCCACAGTGGTTGCACCAGTATACACTCCCACCAACAGTGCAGAAGAGTTCCTTTTTCCTCACAGCCTCTCCAGCATTTGTTGTTGGTAGTTTTGTTGATCCTGGCCATTCTTTCTGGAGTGAGATGGAACCTTAATGTTGTTTTAATTTGCATTATTCTAACAACCAATGATGCTGAACATTTTATCATGTATTTATTTTCCATTTGTATTTGTTTATCTGAAAACTGTGTATTCATGTCAGACGCCATTTTTGGAATGGGTCTTTGAATTTTGGGGATCTGATTTTTTTAATTCTTTACATATTCTAGACAAAAGTCCTTTGTATGAGGGTCTGTTCAATAAGATTTTTTTCCCAGTATGTGGGTTTTCTTTTCACTATGTAGGAGATTTCTTTCAACATGTAAAAACTCTTTAATAGGACGTGATCCCAGTTATTGATTCTGTGAAGTATTTCACATGCAGTTTGATTCTTGTGCACTAATTCTCTACCTAACCCTATGTCTTCAAGATTTCTACCTACTTTATCTTCCAACATATTTAGTGTTTCTGTTTTAATGTTTAGATCTTTGATCCATTTAGATTTTAGTTTAGAACATGGTGATAGGCATGGGTCTAGTTTTAGTTTTCAGCAAATGGAGAGCCAATTTTTCAGCACCATTTATTGAAGAGACTATCTTTCTTCCAGTGTACATGTTTGGCCCCTTCATCAAACATAAGGTGGATAAATGTGTTTGTAGTTGTAGTTTTACCTTCTAATCTATTCCATTGATCTTCAGGTCTGTTTTTATTTCAGTACCATACTGATTTTATTACAGTCTTTGTAGTATAAATTCAAGTCAGAGACTGTGATGCCTCCTGCCTTGCCTTTGTTGCTTAGAATTGCCTTTGCTATTGTGGATCTCTTCTGGTTCCAGATGAATTTTAGGAGTGATTTCTCTAGATCTATGAGGTATGCTAGTGGTATTTTGATTGGGATTGCATTAAATCTGTGTAACAGTTTTGGGAGAATGGTCATATTCACAATGTTTGTTCTTCCTATCCATGAACAAGGAATGTCTTTCCATTTTCTGAGGTCCTCTTCAATTTCTTTTTCAGGGTATTATAATTTTCCCTGAATAGATCTTTTGCTTCTTTTGTTAGATTAATTCCTAAGTATTTCATTGTTTTTTTGTATGCTATTGCAAAGCATGTGGCTTCTCTTGTTTCTCTCTCAGTGATTTTGTTGCTAGTGTATAGGAATGTTATTGATTTTTGATTGTTGACTTTGTATCCAGCTATATTACTGAATTTATTGATTATGCTTAGGAGTCTTTCAATGGAGTTTTGGGAGTCTTTTATGTAGAGTATCATGTCATCTGCAAATAATGATAATTTAACTTCTTCTTTTCCTATCCTTACTCCTTTTATTTCTCTCTCTTGTCTAATTGTTCTGGCTAGTACTACTGGTACTATATTGAATAGGAGTGGTGATAATGGACATCTTTGCCTTGTTCCTGATTTTAGGGTAAAGGCTTTCAGTTTTTTGCCATTTAATATGATGCTGGTTGTTCTTTTTAACAAAGTGATGGAACAACTGGACATCTATATATAAAAAATCACATTGTATTCTAGACACAGATCACACATTCTTCCATAAATTTGCCTCAATTGACATATCTATGAAAAGCACTCAAAAGATAGGATTGAAGAAAACTTGGATGGCCTTGGATTTGGCAATCTTAGATATGATCTAAAAGCCATGATCCATGAATAAAATAATTAACGAAAAAACACTGTTGAAAGAATGAAAAATGAATCCATAGACTGTAAGAAATTTCCCTCTAATGATGTTTCTAATAAAGGACTTATCAAAAATATGCAAAGAACACTCAAAATTCCACAATAAGTAAATGAACATCCCAATAAAAAATGAGTCAGACATTAACAACATCTCATCTAATAAGATAGACAGATGAAAGCTATTCTTGTGAAAATATCTTTCACAACATATTCCATCAGGGAAATGCAAATTATAAGAACTATAAAATATCATTATGTCTGTATTAGAATGCTTAAAATCCATAACACAGACAACACTAAATGATGGAAAGGGTATGGGATAATAGGAATTCTCACTCTTTGTGTCTGGAAATGCAAATTGGTATAACCACTTTGTAAGACAATTAAGTAGTTTCTGATAAAACTGAATATATTTTTATCATGCAATATAGAAATCATTCTCCTGGCATTTATCTAGAGTATATTTGTTTTTGTTTTGTTTTTTCTCTTTTTTTCCAATTAGTACATGTGTGTAGTAAATGATGCTCACATTCATTTTGGGGGGTGGGTACATATATGTAATACAACTTGTTTCTTTTCTCAGCCCCCTTTCCCTTCCTACCCACTTCCCTACTTCCACCTCTAAATTCCATACTCCCATTTCACTCTTATTGCTATTTTCATTAGCTCATCTCTATGGTGCATAATGTTCACATTTATTTAGGTTATTAGGTTCCTGTACATAACCTATTTTCTCCTTCTTTTCTCCTTCTCCCTCATGCTTGGTCTCCTGGATCCTTTATTTTCTTCTATTCATTCTTTATTATTATTCTTTTGTTGGTACTTTACTTTTTGTTATTTTTTTGTTATTCTTTTTGTTTGTCTTTCTATTCAACCTTTATTATTCCTTTGTTCATACTCAAATGAAAGGCATCATATGGTATTTAAGCTTGTGTGACTGGTTGATTTCACTCAGTAGTATATTTTCCAGATGCATCCATTTTCCTACAAGTGTTTTGAATTTATCCTTCTTTACAGCTGAGTACTATTCCATCATGTAGCAATACCATGTTTTCTTTTCTTTTCTTTTTATTTTGAAGAGAAAAAACAAAGTGGGGTCAGTCAAAACAAAAGGATGGACATAGTACATGACTTACATCCAAAATACAAGGTAATCTACAATGGTTACAATGATGTCTCGTTATCTTCAATAGAATTGCCCATATCATCAGGCACAGTAAAATTGAAAATAGCAGTACAGAAAAAAATCAATAAAAACAAAACACTGGAGACATTATAGGACTTCAAAAGAAGGTAATAGTCAAACCAGAATGGATATCATAAAGAATCTTATTGTCTTCAGAGTAGTAGCCTATACTCTCTGACTTGATAGTATCAAACATAACAGATTCAAATAAGATCAGTCAAGACAAGACAGTGATCAAACAAAACAGATTCAAATAAAATTAGTCAAAACAAGATGGTGAAAGCAATGCAAGGCTTCAGATTAAATTAATAGGAAATTAAAAATGGTTACCATAGTATATCCTGCTATCATTGGAATAGCTGTCCATGCCATCAAATCTAGTACAAGCAGACAAACTGGAACAGAATATAACCAAACTAAACAGAGCAATGAAAACAACATGGGTTTCAAAGCATGATACAAGATTAACAATGTCCTCTGCCTTCCCTTTTTAGACAATTACTCCCCTTTTCTTTTACAGGGTGCATTTTACATTTTGTATCCCACTAACTCCTTTAGTTTTTAGATTAGGGAGGCAACCCAATATTTACTTAAGTGTTTATGAAACTTTTTACCCCTGAGTTTGGTCTCAAGTTGTATCCATTTACCTACAAGAGCCTCAAGGTTTTTCTTTCTTATAGCTTAGTAGTTCTCCATTGTATAAAAGTGTTATGTCTTTCCAACCAATCTGCAGCTGAAGGGCAAGCTACCCCACTGTTTTCTGGTTCCTTGTCACATAGAGCATTATTTTCTCATCTTTGACTTTCAGTCCATAAATCCTCTTTCAGGTTAATTACATTTCTTATACAGAGAATCTTGATGGACATTATCTCCTGGTCCACCCTGCCTGTGTTTCTTTACATTAGTGTATTGAGGCCATCCATGTCAGTGATTATGGCCAACCTTCTCTGCCTCATCTCTGCCATGCTATTTTTCTGTCATTGTTTGTCTACTTTTTTCCTGCATTCCAATGTCTGCCCCATTCAGTGAGCCCCCTTTGTCACTGTTCTTGAAACTATGGACTTTTTTTTCTCTCTCTAGAGTGTCCTTCAGTATCTTTTGTAGGATTGGATTGGTGGTCATGAACTCCCCCAGTTCCTCTGTCATGGAAGCACCTTGTATCACCATTAATTTTGAGAGAGAGTTTTACAGAGTACATCAATTTGGGTTGGAGGTTATTTTCTTTCAGGGTTTGGAATACTTTATCCCAAGATCTTCTTGATTTGACGGTTTGTGTGGAGAGGTCTGTCATGATTCTGATGGGTTTTCCTTTATAGGTAATCTATTTCTTTTCTCTGACAGCTTTTAGTATTCTGTTCTTGTGTTGTATTTCTGGGATCTTGATTGTTTTATGTCTGGATGTAGATTTATTTTAGTTATAGTTGGTTAGAGTTCTGTATGCCTCACATATCTGAATATCATTTCCTTTTCCTGTGCTTGGGAAGTTTTTTTTAATTATTTCTGTAAATAGCCTTTGTATTTCATTTGTATTTACCCCTGCTTCTTTCACTTACATTTTTTATTCTTAAGTTATAGATTTTCTCGTCATCTTCCAGCCTTTGTATTGTTACTTCCTGGTTTCTTGTTATTTTAAAAAGATCTTTCCTTTCATGATCACACATTGCAAACCTGTCTTCAAGGTTTGATAGTCTATCTTTAGTTTCTTTCAAGCAGTTTTGACAGATTTCAATGGAGTTTTTAATTTCCTGGTAATTAATCTCTTTCAACCTGTTTCATGTATTCTAGATTTTTAAAATATTCTTAATCAAAGGTTTCTCTCCTTTTTCTATGCTCCTCCATTCTTGCCTCTCTCTCTTCTTGAGAGATACTTAGCATTTCTTTTTATTATTTTTTTATATCTTCCTTTACTTGTATTAGTACTTCTGTTTTGAGTTCTTTTATAATGTCACAGAGATAATTCTTTATGTCAAATGCTGCTTTTTCTGACACTGCAGGTATACAACTCCTGTTCTCTTCTGTGTTTACCTCTCCTGGGCCAGTACTATTTGGGTTGGAGGCTGGAGACTTCCTTTTGTTTTTTCCTCTTGTCATGTTTCTGGTTTCCTCCAGACAAGTGAATAGTGGGAGTTCCCAGAACTTCCTTTATTGGCTACGATTACTCTGAAGCATGTTGGCTAGGGATTGCTGTCCTCCCCAGTCTGCTGGTGACCACTGGAATACAAGCAAGGGCAGGGCAGGCTTGCCCCTTCCTTCTGAGCTGGTCAACCTCTGGGACTGTTAGGGTTAGCTCCAAGGAAACCTGGTCCTTGACTATTGGATCGCACATAGGGGTGGGACTCAGTCCAAGCAATTCTCACCAATCTGCTCTGTGCTAGGAGTGGCTGAACAAAACCAGCTGCAGTTCTGGCTCTGGGTTTATTCTACCTGACTCCAAAATGTTGTCTGGCTGATCGCCTACTCCCACGGGAGGACTGAGTTCTCCGCACTCACCGTGAGCTGGTAAAGATCTATGGTCCACCCCTCCCCTCCATGACTGAGTCCTCCCACTGAGGCCTTCAGGCTTGCCAACCCCCAACTTCACTGTGGCCATAGGCCCTTGAAGTCCAGCAGCACTTTGCACACTATGGGACCAGCTATGGTGAGCACATCTGGCTATAGCCTTCTCTCCACATTTTTCTTTTCTTTCTTTCTTTTTTCTTTTTTTTTCAGTTTAGTTTCTTCCTGGGTCAAGAGGATCCATCTCCTTCCATCTGGTCTTCTCCAAGATGCTATATTCCAGCATCTGAGCTGTTTCTCTCAGAGAGGCTTTTTACTTTGCTGCTTATTGATCTGCCATCTTCCCAGCTTCTCCACATTTTCTTCATCCATTCAATTTTTGGTGAATAGCTGATGTCAGGAGAGAACTATTATGAGTGGTGCTGATATAAACATTGGTATGCATTCATCTTTGTTATATGATGTTTCTAGTTCTTTGAGGAAGGTGCTTTGCAGGGGAATCCCTGGTTATATAGCATCTCTAGTTTTTGTTCTTTGGAAAGGCTCCATACTAATTTCCAAACTGGCTGTCTTACTTTGCATTCCCACAAACAATGTAGAATTGTGCCTTTTTCACTAGTCACTCTAGTAATTTTTCCCCTTTGACTTTTTAGTAATTGTATCCTTTCTGCAGGACTTTTAAACAAATGTACCCAAAAACCTTCACCCAGATGTTTAAAATAGTTTTACTCATAATTCTCAAACTATGAAGCAGTAAAGGCATCCTTCAGTAGGTAAATGAATAGATATTGATACATCAAAATGATGGAATACTATGCAGTGCTAAAAGGAAATATGCTATTCAGTTGCAAAAAGACGGGGGGGGGGAAATTTAAAGGCATATTATTAAGTGAAAGAAGCAATCTGAAACTATGTACTAGATGATTTCACCTGCATGACATTCTAGAAAAGGAAAAATTATGGTAATAATAAAAGGTGAATGGTTTTCAGTCATTAGGGGGAGAAAAGGGCAAAAGGGCAGAACATATGTATTTAGGGCAGTATATGTTACTATAATATGTACATATCATTATACTTTTGTCCATACTCATAAAATGTACAACACCAAAAATATACCCTAAGGTAAACTGTGAACTATGAGTAATAGCAATTGTTAGATCCTCCATCTAAGAGACAGCACAATCATCATGGCAATAGTTCAAAGCCATGCCCTGAGAATACACACCTCCTTCTTCCCAGAAGCCCCTATGGCCTCTCCTTCCCGAAAGCCTGTGCCAAATCTCAGGCATGTAAAGGTTTACCCAATCCCCTGAATTCTCAAAAAATAAATCAGCTCACATCAGTCCCCAGAGCCCTACCCCCATCAGAGCCTATATCAGGAAGAACCTGCCCTTCGTCTGCAGAGAGCTGCCACAGCCTTCTCTATGGTGACTGCCTCCATACCCCTTTCATTAAACTCTTTTCTTATATACTTGTCTCCTCTCTTTAATATTCTGAGCTGCTCTAGATTGAGTACAAATCACTCAATCAGCAATGAGTCAATATAAGTTCACCAACTGTTCATAACAATATCTGGGGTATGTGTAGTTTAGGCACATGTGGAAGCACAGGGCATATGAGAAATCCGTGTCCCTTCACTTAATTTTGCTAAACATTTTCTAAAATGTGTCTATTAAAAAGTAGAAAAAGAAACAACTTGGGCTTTTGAAGTAGACTGTGTCCTCTTTGTAGTGTCATAGTCACTAGAAGGATGCAAAAGTCCAAGGCAAGACTTCATACTCCTCACTGCTGTAGACCTACAGGGAATGGTCCCTCCGAGAGGGGAAGCTGCTCTTCTCTCTGGATCTTTAAGTACACAAAAATAGAAGCTGTCTGAAGCCTAGTGCTTCTCCTATTTTTAACTGTACATACTACACATGTATGTATTTCCCTCATGATGTGCCTGGTCCAGAAAGAACTCCAAAATCAAACAAGAATTTCTTGTCAGAGGGCAGGGAAAGTCTCTGCTTCCATTTTCCTATGGCCCTTTTTGACCTCACCTTTTTATTTTTTTATACAATTTTTTTAGTTTGGGCATCAGAGTAATGATGACCTCATAAAATGAGTTAAGAAGTAGTTCCTTTTTATTAGTTTTCTGTAAAAATGTGTTTACATTGGTACAATTTCTTCCTTACATATTTGGGAGAATTTTCAATCAAAGCCTAATGGACTAGTGATTGCTTCTGGAATATTTTTAATAACTATTTCAGGTTTTTGCAATACTTTTGTGTATAATTCAAAATTTTGCTTTCATCTTGAGTCATTTTTGCTCAAGAAGTGAGCTCTTCTAGCTTGTGCCTTTCAAGGAACTTGTTCTTTAATTATTAAACTTAACAAGTACAAATCTGTATGTACTGATATCACCTCTATCCTTGCCTATATTGCCCATTTGTTTCTTTCCTTTTTTCCTAATCAATCTTCCTAGAGTTTTCTGGGAGCTACCATGGTAACAATACCACAGGCTGAGCAGATTAAACAACAAAAATTTACTTCACACCATCCTAGAGACTAGAAGTCTAAAATCAGAATTTAGCCATATTAATTTCCTTCTGAGGCCTCCATCCATGAGAGGCAGTGACTGCCATGCTAGGTGCTCACATGGCCTTTCTCTGTGTACTTTGGGTATCATGTGATGAGTTACTCTTATTTCCCACCCAATCTCCTTCTCATAAAGGTGCAATCACATTTGATTATGACCATCCTTAACAGACTCATTTGACCATAACTACCTTCTCCAAATATAGCACATTCTATGGTATGATAAGTTAGGAAATCAATTATAAATTTTGAGAGGACACAATTCATTTCATAAGAAAATTTATCTATTTTGGTGATCTCATAGGGCCAGTATTGGTTTTACCAATTTTCTCTATTGTGTTTTTCCCCATTTCACTAATTCTGCTCTGATCTTTATTGATTCTTCTTTTTACTTAGTGATTTATTTCCCTTTGCTTTTCTGATTTCTTAAGGTGGAAGCTGAAAGCCTTTTCTTCTTTCCCAGTAGAGACAGTTTAGCGAAATAAATTTTTCCTTTTAAGTTTTTTCCTAGCTATATCCCATTTAACTTTACATGTTGTTTTTCATTTTTATTTAGTGAAAATTACTTTCCAACTTTCCCTTTTTCTCCTTGTTTCTTTTTTATTCTATGAAAAAATAAAATGAAGTTTCATAACAAATTAATAAGAAAGTGACAATAGTTAATGCACTAAGTATTATTATCTTCAAAGTAGTTAGACAATGACAAAAAGATTTTCTCATACACAGAAGAAACAGATATTTAATACAAACATGAAAAAATGTTCAACATAACTGATCATTAGAGAAATGCAAATTAAAACTACTTTGAGATGTCATCTTACCCCCAGAAATAATTATTATCATAAAAAATCCAATAAAATAAATGCAGGCAAAAATAAATGTTGGGAGACAGAAATTCTTTTACATTGTTGGTTAAAAGGTAAACTAGTACAATCACTATGAAAATCAATGTAGAGAATCCTCAAGAACAAAAAATACAATTTCCATTTAATCTAGTTATCTCCCTTTTAAATATCTTCCCAAAAGTGTTAAAATTCTCATTTTACAGGTATACAAGTATACCAATGCTTACATAAATACAATTTATAAAAGCTAGATCTTAGAAACAACATTCAATAGATGAATGGATAAGGAAAATGTACTGTTTGTAACTAATGGAGTATTACTGTGCCATAAAAAAGATAAACTTAAGGCATTCATAGGTTAATGGATGCACCTTGAGAACATAATGTTAGGTGAAGTAAGTCAAACACCTAAGTTTAAACACCCCAAGGTTTCTTTTACACAGTGTCATGGTTTACATCAGTGATCCCAAGGCTCATGCAATTATGCTTTTGTGATTGGTTCATTGTCTAGTGCTCGGATTGGTGGTGTGAGTGCTACACCTGCCTAGGGGTGGATCAGCATATGATGTAATGGCAGGAAGGCATGTCTCTCTCTTTTGCCTGTTTCCATTTGCTGTTTGCAGCTGCCATGAACTGTGGTCCCGCCATGCCACCCTGGCTTGGAGCCAACTGAGTATGAGCTAAAACCTCCCAAAACTGTAAGAAATAAACTTTTCCTTTCCCAACTTTGGGCATCAGGTATTTTGCCCCAGCAACAAGTAAAAAGTAACTAAGACATACAGGAAACTAAATATATATATATATATATATATATATATATATATATATATATATGCAATTGAGGAGGAAAAGGAAAGACAGATAAATATAAAATGAGAAGTTCAGACAGTTCCTCAAATTACTTGTGATATAATTTTTAAAATATTTTAATAAATATGCTCATTTGTTTTACTTATTCTACTTGTTTCTCTTAATCTGTTTACCTTTTGATTTCTCCGTGAACTTTGGGTTATTTAAAAGTGTATTTCTTTGTTTCCAAGTATTTGTGAATTTTCTCAGCAACTTTAATAAATTTATAATTTAATTTCATAGTTCTCAAAACATAATCTTTCTACACCGAGAATTCTTCTAAATTTATTGAAATGTGTTTTATGGACCAGCATATGATCCATTGTACTGAATGTTCTGCAAATGCATAAAAAGATTATATTTTGCAGTTGTCAGGTGAAGTGTTCTATGCATAACACTTAGCAGGTTAGTTCAATTTGGATCTTTTTATATTTTCTAGCGTATTTTCCAAAATGTCGAGTCTTCTCAACATCAACCTAAATATAATTGTGTTAATATTTGTCTCACTTACTTTTGTTGTGTCTGGAACAAAATACCCAACAGCTACAATTTAAAAGAGGAAAGGTTCATTTTAGCTCACAGTTTGTAGAGGATTCAGCCTATAGTTTGCTGGATCCAAGCCAGGGCAATATCACGGAGGAGAAACAGTCATGGCAAGACAAGCAGGATGCAGCAAAGTAGCAGAACCAACCCTCCCTTTCTCTTTTATTCTATCCGAACTACAAGTCTATTGGATCGTGTCATACCCAGGATGGGACTTTCTATTATCCACACCCAATATTGTGCTAAACCAATCTGTGGACTGATTTGTTATCACACATCCTTAATCCACATTCACACACCTTATATCCTGCCACCTTCAAAAAAGCTCAACTTATGAGTGCCTGAGGCATTGAGAAGACTTCTAGATAAAAGCCATAACAAGGTATTTGTCTGCTAATTCTAGTATCTGTCAATTATGGTTCAGTTTTCATTGATTTATTGTCCTTGTTATGGGTCTTGTTTTCCTTTATTTTCTTTTGCACATCTACTGATTGCTATTGGGTGCCAAGCATTGGAAATATTACTTTCTCGGGTACCATATATTTTTGCTCTCTTCTACATTGTTCTTCTACATTGTTCTAAGGCATGGAACCAATTTAATTCTTTCTTTTCATTTTGAAGGTTTTTTGTTTTTTTAAGTGGGAACAGATCTGGTCCTTTTTGTGCAGCAATATAGTCTGTAGTGTTCTGCCTTTTATATTGCAGCTGTCTTGGGCTCTCTGGTTGATTCTTCAATTTATTAAGATTCCTAGACTATCTCCAGTTTCCTTTTCTCTGTTCTACCTTCTGGGAACTGGAGAAGACATAGTGTTTTTAGATGTGATGGGCAAGTGTGGGAGGCAACACCTAATGGCAGGAGTGTACGGTAGAGTAGAATCATTCAACTCAGGGGCAGGGAAGGAGAGAAGGGAGAGGGCTGCAGTTCCACTATCCCTTTCAAGAACATGCCTCTCACGTCTTCCAGTGACTTGAAGACCTTCCATTAAGCCCCAATTTTTAAACTTTCCACCACCTCACAATCATGCTAAGTTGAGGAATAAAACTTTATTAAACACATGGGTACTTAGGTAATATATAAGATCCCAAATGTAACACACACGTACACACACACATATACACATACAAACACACTATCATATATTTTTGACACTTTACTCATTTATATTATCATCAGTTATATGTACTTTTCTCTTTTGTTCGCATGCTGTAAATGTATGAAATTATCAGAGAGGTCTTGTGTGAATTTCTAAGGATGAATTTTATTTCACTGTAACCATTCCTAATTATATACTCAGAATAGTACTCTTTAGAACAAGTAAACAGGGAAAGTAAAGAGGGGAATGCATGTATCAGAATCAACTGTCTACCTTTTCCAAACTACATGCTCTTTAGCTGCCCCAGAATTCTTTTGTCCCTTTTGGTGAAAATCTCTGCCTTGTTACTGATTGGAATGTAATTCATTTCTTAATGTTTCTCACAATGTGGTCAAGAGATTAACTCTGTGTTTGTTTAAAATATACTACACTTTCTAGCGAATCTTCAAGAAGAGTGCCCAGAAATCTTACTTTTAACTAGCTCCCCAAGTAATTATTCCTAGTCAGTGAATTTTTAAAACTACTGCTTTTGTTTAGGAACTTTATATCTCTTTGAATCATATCCCATTTTGGTACCTCTAACCATGAAAGCACATCTTTTTGCCTCTAAATGTTTTAATTCTCCTTTTCTATGGTTTACAATATATGTTCAACTTTTCCCATAATTCTTTCACTTTTTGAATTCCAAGTAATGATAGCCATATAATCATAACCATTAAAAATATATAGAAACATAATGCATAGCTGTAAGAACATATGGAAATAATGATTCTCAGAACTTCACAAATTTCTGACAAGTTTTGTAAAAAATCTTGTATATTTTCATAAAAAATGAATTTCAGCCATTTCTGTATACAAAGCTTCCAAAAATGTACTGTGTTCATTTTCAAGAGACAAGATTCACTTCACAATGCTAAATAACTAATTTAGAAAGTAATTTGATAAGTATTCATCATTTTATATATCAAAGTTTCAAATTATTTCAACGTTACTGAATTATATAGTCATCCAGTCAAAATGAGGTATCTTCCAAATGGGAAGAATCTACTGGGTTCCAAATGAGATCATCAAAATTATTAAATAATTTATCTTAGCAATGTTAACATTATACCATTTTTTAAAAATATTTCTAATGGAAATCCTGTGAAAGTGTAATATTGGAAAAATCCACTGAACATGTTTATTATTTATAGCTATAATTAAAAGCTAACTGAAATCCCACCTCCATAATTAATGCTTCCTGCTTGTTTTTTTAAAAGTAATTAGAATGCAGAGTAAAATGTTGTAAACAAAAAAAAAAACTTAAACTTCAGATGGAAGCATTATTATTTTACTCTCAAGCAAAGAAAAGCACTGTGAGTCATTGGCTTTCAAATGGAAAAATGCCTAATGGTAAATAATGCCTCCTTTTATTATTGGTATAAAAGTCATCACTCTGAGAATAACCTAGGAGGCATTGTGAGTAGTTTTGTGTGCAAGGAAATAAAAGCACATGATTAATGCACAGGCTGAAGTATAACCTAGACTCAGGCAGAAGCAGGAAACCCCATATTCTAGTTTTTACAATCAGACTGCCAGGAGTAAGTTAGAAATGAGGACATGACCAAAGATTGTTGGCTTGGTGTTCTCTCTTTCAAAGAAATGATGCAATCCTTCAAGGATGTTTATATTACTGTTTGATTATACATTCAAAGTGCTTCTCTGAATTATACAGGCTTGTTAAATCTCTACAAGAATAAAACACTCTCCAAGATATTTCTGCAATTCTTTGTTCTAGAAGGACCAAACAGAAAATGGCAAGATCTTTGATCAGAGTGTTTTGACATTTCTGCTCTGATTCCAAGTAATACTAGTATTCCTGCACAACATTTCATGTTTAAAATGTAGTATATTAAACATTTTGTTGGAAAGATTCAACCACTTATTCATTTAACAAAATTGTTTTCAATGACTCCTTTGCCCTTCTACAAGGTACTGGAAGATTTAAATCTCCTACTTCTTATTTTAATGAGACTACTTTATCCATCTTGCTCTATAAAAAAACAAGAAATCCTCATTACTTACCTGTCATTAAACAAGTGTTCTTCTATGAAGCGTTCCTTGATCATCCCAACTAGAAATAATCGCGTATTAATTTCATGTTTTATTAAATTGATTTCCATATCTTATTTCTCAATATAGTACATAAGCTCCTGGAGAGCTGAGTTTCCAACTCTATATCCCACTAATTCATTCAAAAAGTAAAATACAGGGCCAGGGATTACATGAAATATAAGACAAATAAGACACAGCTGCTATCACAAATTTGACTGTAGCATAATTGGTAAAATAAGAAATTATCCAGACATGATTTTTATAAAATGGTTTACATCTAACAATGTGTGAGCTTGAGATTAAGGCTTTACCCAACATTTCTAGTTCCTACTTTATTATAAACCTAAAATAATTTAATTCAATATCATGCACAATGCAGGAACAAAATAAATATGTATTGGATAAGTATTCATTGAAGGAAGTTTTTAAGATTTTAGTATTAAACTACCCACTGCTCTCTTTTTGCTCATGCATTTCATAAAGTTACCCACTGTGATATTTCATTGCATTCACATTTTCAGATTCTGGTGGTTCATCAAAGGATGGAAACCTTAATGCAAACATGAGGCAGCAACGTTTAGGGCAAAAAGCACTGAACTTCAAGTAGGGAATCTGCTCTTGATTTTGGCTCCTGGTTGGATGACTTTGGGTCTCAGTTTTCTTTTTAGTAAAACAAGGGCAATAATAACCCTATCTGTTGTGAGGCATAACTGAAAGAATGTGTTTGAAAGTATTTATTAAATTGCAAATATTTTTAAAAATGATTCTGTGAGCTCATAGGTTGCTTGGTCAGTAAAAGGGTACCATGTAGTCAAGCACAGTAAGAATTTTCTGCTACACCTTGCCAGCCTTATTTGGCCCTTGTCAACGTAGAAAAATCATATTTTGTCAGGGAATCTCAGTCTATCTACAATCTAAAAAGATGCCTTATACCAAGAAAAGCACCATGGAATCTAGTGTTCCATGATTCCTACCATAGGCATCAAGCCTTCCAAAAATCCTTATAATAAAAGTAACAGGGAACTGTATTATTGCAATTCATAAGTTAATAGTAGCTCTCATTTTATTAAATGCTTCAGATGCACCAGAGAGTGTGCAAAGCACTTTATAGTCATTATTTTGGCATTGTATATGGACAGATATCTCAATAGGTTCTAGAGCCTACCAATGTAGGTTAAATATAGGATTTATGCCTTACACTAAGCAATCTCTATGACCTAGTTCCTCATTTGTTTATTAAAAACAGGACTACTATGAGATCCTCAGAAGTTGTTATGAAAATTAAATTTACACAATATGTAGAATATATGCAATTTCTGGAAAAATGTTAGTTTGTTGGTTTTTTGTTTGTTTTTGTTTTATTTTGTTTTTTGTTAATTTTGTTTTCAGCATCTCTACTCACTACTACATACTTAGCAACATACCTAAGCCTTCTGTGCCTCAATTTACTATTTTTAAAATGAGGGTAAGAATTCCTACTGTCATTATACTAGTACAAGTACTAGGTGATGTATGAACTTGAAAACACTACAGACATTTTAGTTTATGTTTTCACCAAATTTCTTTTTTTATACGTTATGCTTTACACAAATCCCAGTAAGTGACCAAGCATGCTCTGGTAGGAAATTCTGGAATAAATTAAAATTCCGAGAAAACAGCATTTTATCACCAGGAGCAGTTATCTCTCTTGGGTTATCTACACTTCACATCAGCAGCTTCCCCAGGGTCATCTAACTTGACAGTATGATGCTATGTGGATTACTATCAGCAATCCTTAAGATTCAGTGGGCTGCAAGACACCTGGGATCCATCTCTTCTGTTGATTCGCAAGACAGCAAAGAACAAGATTCCCAGATGTTCACCCATACAATACCCAACAGGCCTAAAAAGATTACAAGCAGGATCAATATGAGTTCCTTCCTCCAGACAGTACTAAGGGGCAAGGGAGCAGAAAAGTATCTTGCTGAAGTGAGTAACCGTTATGGAAAGAACTGAAATAATTGAACTATTTTTGGTTCAGAATTCTTAAGTGCTGTACTCACTGACATATACTTGAACAGCTTATCCTCCTTTTAACTACATTTATACACTGTGCAGGCCAGAAGAAATATACTGCTTACGGGTCACATAGAACTCTTTTAATTCAAAAAATATAAACATTAGTATTAGATCGTATGACATTTTTCATCTTATTTATAACATAATTCATTCAAAAAGTTTTTAAATTATGTTTTTATCTGTAACAAGATATTGCAAAGGGTCAGTGTCAGTGGACTGAAACACTGTTGAGAGGATAGATTTTGTTTGACATAAACATTTTAGGCATATGTACTCTTGTAAGTTAAAAATCAATGAGAAATTATTGCAGGAACCCCAACTTTTAAAGCCTTACCACTTGCAATTTTTTCAGAATATAAACCCTCAATTCATAGTAGCACAGCAATGTGAATAATGTATGCAACAGCGCACTTAACTGCAAACCATTTATCAGTGTTAATCGTTGTACCTCTTAACCTTGGCTTGGGGTAAGGGATTCAACATTATTTACATATTTTTTAGTAACTCACATTAGCCTTTTTTTAAGATTCAAGTTACAGCTTCCTTGCTTCTAAATTCAACTCATTTGTCCATCTAATTAGAAATAATTTCTTTTTTTCCTACGTCACACTAAATTTTCTTACTATCTCCATTAAAACATTTGTCTGTAGATACTTAATTTCTTTATCGTATGGACTTAGTTCCCAGATAAGACTCTGAAAGTCTAGAAGACAGATTCTATCCTGCTCATTTTGTAAGAGCCAACCCACCCCCACACTCCTCCATGAGGAATTTGCTCCTGGTTGGTGGTTAATGATTTCAGGTTTAGAGATTTAAAAAAAAAAAAAAAAAACCTGTGGATTACCACAGTTAGATTTTAACTATGGTGCTATTTGTTCTGACCCTTAAAGTTGGGTAATTATGCCCCTCTCACTTTTTATATAAAAACATGTGGTCATCTCCTACAAGCCAGATTTATTTTGCTCCTTCCTCTGCTGCACAGGGCAGTCCCTCCTGCAGTTCTCCGAGTAATACTCTCTCTCCATGCTGTCTGGAGTAAGTGGCACACAGTGCTTTTCCCCAGTGAGAAGGAAGTCAATAGGCTGTATTTTACTGTGACAGCTGGGCCATTTGATTTGAGCCTTATTACACTTGATGGTTACCTTTAGGGAATGTCTTTTTCAATTGTTTATTTTTCAAGTTCCTTGTCAGTTCAAACTCCAGAACACAAAAGGGGAACCCTGAATTTACTAATGTGCACCCGGAATACAGAAAGCACTTCATCAACCATGGACTCTAGATGACGTATCAGTCCAACGAAATACACAGGCATTAACTGACTACCAATTTGACCCAAGGTACCATTCTAGACAATATGAGAATGCTTCAAAAATGAATGTACTCTAATAGTCCATTCATAGATATTATATTTAGCAATATATGATATTTATATAGAGAGAAATTATGCATAGATAGTATATTTGGAAATGTATTATGGATATATAATATATTATATATATATATTACTTACATGAATTGCCTAAAATAGAAGACAATAAATGACACTAAAAATATCTATTTTGGGGAAGGATTTAGAAGCAGGCATTAATTTTGCGAAAGTAACTTGGCTATACTTGTAAAGTTAATTAATAAATTTTTCATAGACGGTACTATCAACATTTCAAGCAAAGCAGTCTTTATTGAGCAGGTCTGTTGTAAGCATTAATGGAGATTTAGTATCCTTGGCCTCTGGACACTGTCCCTGAGGTAACCAAAAATGTTTCCGTATATTTCAAAACCCTCTCAAAGGTAGAAATTTCAGTTGTGAATCAACAGTGTGAGTCAAAATGTTGCCAATTCGTTGAAGGTTCTTCTGCTGGATCCAGATGAAAACCATGAATTGGCAAAGTATAGTTCTGCTGGTAAGCTTGATGACACCAGATAACGCTAGATAGTGCTAGATGCCAACAGTTGACCCACTGGCTATAGTGAATATAGTTGCCAGTGCCCACCACTGCTGGCTTGTGCTGGGCACCGTAGGTTGACTCTGCTCTGATGTCTGCTGCTCTTTTTCACTGGATACTGGTCTCTGGAGCTCTTCAGGGCAAACAGCTCCTGTGTTTTTACTTTTTCTTTTGATAGGTCTGCTCAATCCACACTACTTACAATAAAAATCCTGAGTAGATTTACAGAACTTCTGGCAAGCAAATTAATAAGATTACCAAACCAGTCATTATTTTAACGGGTCTGTGATGCAGCATGAGACAGGGAAGGGGTCAGTACACTGGAGGGAGTCCTTCTGACTGACCCAAGAAATAGAGAGAGAGTACTGCTTACATAGTAGCTGCAGGCCTGCAATTGGTTCAAATATGAGCCTGCTAATAGAACTGCCGTAGAACTAACTGCTATAGAGCTGTGATTGGTCCAAGTGGGTGCAGGGCTCCAGGAAAACCACAGCTGTCATGATGGCGGGGTCGGTGGGTGGGTGCGTGAACTATTTGACAATCCTTTGGTCCCTGAGGAAAATGATAGGGCCATAACCAGAAAATTCTCATGAAAACTAACTGCATTCATCACAGCTAAGTGGCTGTCTAGGAGTTGGAAATGTTAATAATGGACCCATATATCTCCCTCACTGATATTAGCCACATTAAGATACCCCACCACCCCTACCACCACCATCACCACCACCTTCCTCAATGAGGCAGCAGCAGCATCTGAAGCAACAGGAGCAGAGGAGAGGCCAAGCTGCATTCATTTTGATTGGAACAGCCTGCAGAAGAGTGGCTTCTAAATAATCTGGTAGGACACTTCAGTAAGTCCTGCAGCACACTGCTGGTAGGAAGGCAGGCAAGGGAAGTGAAGGGCAAAGGAGCGATAGCTGCAGGCTGTCATGCCCCTTCCAACAAGCATGGGAAAAGCGGGAGAGGCAGGTGTTTCTCTTCTGTCTCAAAAATAGGGGAAATGTATTAAAGTAACAAGCAGCTTTACATTACCAAATATACTAAAGTTTTATTTCTCACTCTATATAACTAATGCAGGTCATGAGTAGTGTTTGCTCTACTGCAAACACTCTAGTGCAATATGCACATCTGTAGGGCAAGAGTAGTATCTGCTAATTCTAATTAGGCTCTGCTGCAGTATGTACACCTGCACTCACAACAGCCATGGTGGTTATGCAAGAGTGTGTTGAAGAAAGGAACTATCAGAGCAAAGCCACCAAAGCTGCAGATTACAGAACTACTACTATCTAATTCTTGGAAGTGAAGAGTACACCTCAAGTTGCAAAACCTAAATGCCTAGATTTCATAGATCCAGTTCTGACCCAGGAAAGGAAAATAAAAAAGACAGCAGTGAAGGAAAACCCATCAAGAAGCCATATATAAGGGAAGCCCATGTAGTGCTTCTACACATGGCAGTGTAGAATAAAAGACTTCGAAAACTGCTATTCCATTGTGGAGGAGACAAGGAGACTACACGAACACACACACCACTCCTTGATGATCTCAACTGGCCTGAAACTCAGTTTCAGCTCTGTCCTCATACAAATCCCTTCCTGGTAACTAGAGAAAAATTCACCCTTTAAAACATGTTTAATTTAAAAAGAATCAAAGTAGAATAGTCAAAGATGCATTTAAAAAAACAGGGAAATAATAGAAAAAAAAGAAAAAGAAATGGTGGATGCATAATGAATCGTTTCAGAAAAACATAAACATAGATCACAGAAGAATCATGATCAAAATTTCTTCCCAAATTTTAAACCCGTTAGGGACTCATCAAGTCTATGAAACAAGAGGTCAAAGTACAAATAAAAGATTTCAGGAATGAGACAGGAGGAGAAAAATAAAATACAAGTTGTCAGAGCTTAATAAAAGCATTGGGGGGAAAATGAGACCATCACATTTCATTACAAGGATAGAAACAGGACTATGAAAGTGAAAAGCAATGAAGATAAAAAGATGAAAAGAATTAAGGAAAAAATAAAGCATATACAGCAGTATATACATTTTGGAATTCCTCAAGAAAAAGAAGATAGAGCAAATATCGAACGGACAGACCAATATGGGCGATAGTATAAGAAGAAAAAGTGGTGTGGTTGTTACTGCCCTGAGTCCACGTTAGGCTCCCAGGGCATGAGGAAGAGGCCGCAGCACGGCACATTCTCTTGTTATTCCTCCTTCTTATTCCTGATGCTACAGCCTACCACTGCAGCCACCGTCCACCCTAATACCCTCAGGAAAAATGAAGATTCTTTCAAACACACTCGTCAACAAAGAAGGAACACAGACTATTTGTTTCAGGGAAACATACAGAGGCTATTTCTTGTCACAAAAGGGTGATCATATATCTTTCTGAACCTATGAGCTGACATGGTCCAGACAAGCCCATTTATCACTGGAATGATAAAGGAATCCTCCTAGGAAGCAGCGACTGCACTTCTGGAGGGGTGGGAAAAATCATACACAAACAAAGTCCAACAGACTCTGGAGAAAGATGTAGCCCCCACCCCTCTGCTGTGGAAATTATAAGCTTTAGTCTCTTTCTTTCTTAGAAACTGAGGCACAGCATAGAAACTCAGAGGAATGTTTAAAGGATCCAATTTTTATTTCAGTAGGAAAAATAAGCCAGGAGAACCATGCACTAGAAACAAAGTTTCCAAAGATCTCCACTTACAAATGAACAGACAACAAGTTACATATTTAAGGAGGAGTTCCTTGAACACAAGAAGGGAAGAGAAAAGAAAATGATTTGGACATTCAGGCAAAAAGATCTTGTCACGTACATTAAAAATGAGTTGCTCTGGTTTCAGAATCTTCTACAGCAATAGTCAGGGTCTGAAAACAGTGGAATGGAGTAACTCAAAATCCAAGAAAGAAAGAGAGAAAGAGAGAAAGAAAGAAGAAAGAAAGAGAGAGAGAGAGAGAGAAAGAAAGAAAGAAAGAAAGAAAGAAAGAAAGAAAGAAAGAAAGAAAGAAAGAAAGACTGTACCAAGCAGTGATACTTTGTTGTCTTAGGCTAGGGCTCATCAATGCAGAGCACAGACAAGTTTAATGAAGTGTGTGTATTAGTTTCCTATAGCTATTGTAACAATTTTTCAGAAACTTAATGGCTTAAAATAACAAAAATTTATTCTCTCATAATTCTGGAAGCCAGAATCCAAAATCAAGATGTCACTTGGGTCAAGTCCCCTAAGGAGGTTTTTTGGGAGTAATTTGTTCCTTATCTTTCCTAGCTTATGGTGGTTGCCAACATTCCTTGACTTGTGTGTACGTGACCCTAATCTCTGCTTCTGTAGTCACAATGCCTTCTCTTCTGTATATATTGTCTCTCTGCATGTCTTTCATAAAGACACTTGGGATTAAATATAGGACCTTACCTGATAATTGATCATAAACAGTCGATTTCACTATCATTAATTTAATTGCATCAAAAGTTTCTTTTCCCAAATAAGGCATATAACAGATTAATAAAAGGAGGGCAACGTATTTAGAGCCCCTCCTGCCTCTCAGGTGCTATTCCTATTCTCCCCCAAATTTTTCTTCTTTTAACCTCCTTAGAATTCATTCTTTGACTTTGGGAAACATGAATTGAGCCTATCTGACATCCTTTGGCACCTGACTCCATATGGGGCATCTGAGGTGCTGATAGGCCAGAAACAGAGGTGACACCTCCTTTCTCAGCACACATGCACTGGGCACTGCTGTCCAGCCAGAGTCCACATGCAAGTTAGGATACAGTCCCTACAGTCTTGCATAGGGCTAGATCCAGGTGTGTATGGCCTGCATCATTTTTTATTTCACAGGTTCTCATTAAGAAAATAAAGAGAAGTAAAAATACAATGAAGAATAAAAAATGGTCCAGGTGTGGTAGTGCACACCTTTGATCCTAGCACTTGGGAGACTGAGGCCATCCTGGGCTATATAGAAAGATACTGCCTCTGATAAATCAATAAAGGTATTAAATAAGATTTTTTTTCTGAATTCGGTGCAAACTAACTTGAAAATTAGTATTAAATAGACAACATTCAGAAATGCATACTTTACCAAAACTATTGCCAACAGAAAATTCAGTTTTCAAAACTGCAAAGTGTCAAAGAAACTTCTTTTCCCCCAAAAAAAATTTTTTTTAAAATGCCTGAACTGATAATTTCACAGGGCTGTTGTACAAAAGTTTTTTTAAAAAGTTAATTCCAATGGTATTTGGTATTTAAACTGACTCAGAGTACCAAAAAAGAAAACATGCTTTCAAATTGTTTTTATGAAAAACGTATGTAATGAATAAACCTCCAAGTCACCAAGGATTGAACAAAAAAACAAAACTATTGGCAACATTTCAGAGGTTCACCAAAATGCTCTTATGTTACCTAGCGTTCCTGTAGCTGGGGCCAAGTCCCTGACACCTATATGTCAAAGCAGGACATGTTTCCATCTACAAAGGCAGATATATCATGGAAGAAGAATGTGGTGAAACAAAGAGGCTTAGTGCAGGGTGACCAGGCATCAGGGCACAGAAGAAAAGTACCACAAAGGAAGGGGCAGGGACCAGATGTAGACTCCAAGGCCACAACGCCACGACCCACCCAGATACATTACAAGTGTGCTTTATTATTCCTTTTGGCAACTCCCAGGCCAATCAAGTTAACAGTTAAACTTAACCCACACTGCATTGATCATTCAATATTAGGATTTATGGAAATAAGGAGCCTTCTTATACTTAACAATAATAAGGTACAATAGGAAAACAATCCCTTACTTTCAATAGCAACGTAAAGGATAAAGTGTCTGAAAAGAAACACGTAAAATCATAATAAAAAGACTGTAAAAATGTTACACAGAAATACAAAAGAAGATGTGGACAAAAGAAAAGGCATTCCCTGTCCTTAGATGACTCAACATTAGAAAGATGTCAATTTTTCCTAAATTAACTCACAATTTTAATTAATACAAACCTAGAAAGAAAGGGGTCAGAAATGTTTTGTCAAAAAAATCAAATGCTAGTATGAACATCATCTTTTTTTTTAAATCTATAGGAGTGTGTGATCTCAATGTTTGGTAAACACTGTCAAATGGTGATTTTCCCCATATAAATAAGAAGAAATTAAATACAGCATAGAATGTTATATCAGACGTAGTGGGAAGCCACAAAACTATAAATTTCTAAGTGAAATATTACTTAATTTGTATGTTTTGCCCCAAAGTTAGTGGTTTTTTTCCAGATCATAAAGAAAGCCAGAGCACAGTGCTAATGGAAAAGATATTCCTAATAATAAAATATTTAAATCAGAAAGAAACCACCTAGTCCAATCTCATTTTATACAGGAGGTAACTGAGGATCAAAAAGCCTAATATTCTCTATATTCCATGTTTGGCTCACAGTGATCAAGCCCAAATTTCCAAAATGTCTGGTTTTCTGAAACACAACATATGGAGATATATATATATATATATATATATATATATATATATATAATTATCTATGGCTAAATATTTACAAAAAATATACACATAGATATTCAGAGTTAAGTATACATCTATATCTAATCTATCTATATCTATATATATCTAGATATATATAGATATCTAGATATAGATATCTATTTATATATCTCAAAAAGGACAGCATTTTTGAAAATAAGCAGTAGGCCCACCCAGTCTTTTTTTTATTTTTATCTATTTCTCCATGCCTTTATTTTTGCCCTTTTCAGCCTTCTCAAACATTATATCCTATTTTAGAATTTCACATAGTGAATTTCTTCTTATTATGTTAATTTTTAAGCTAATCTAAAGGAGAAAAAGTTGGGAACTGTAATCCTGTTTTATCCATTTCTTCTAACAGAAACAATCTCTGAAATCTAACTGGTCTCTTTTACCAGTAATCTCCTGAAGCCAACCAGGCACAAGATTTACCCCCAGCTTTACCCAAAGAAAATGAAAGGTGAAATGAGTTGGGCATGTATGATACAGAAGTTGACTTGCAAAGATGCAATCAGGATGAAAAGGTCATTGTATTAGATGATAAAATTTACACTTGTAAGAACAAGTCTTAACATTAACTCCTGAAATCTGTTAATCTGATTTTGAATTGAACTTTCTACAGAGTTCTCAAAGGAAAAATACTATGTATATGATCAAATTGACAGCATATCTTTAAGAAGAAAGGTCAAGATATCTAAAGTATTTAGCCAGGTAATTCAAATCAATTTTTAATACCTTGATCACATTTGTATATTTCTTTTTACAATATGTGCTGATAGTTTAAGAGATTTGACTCCACAGAAATTGTTTTAACTATGTCTATGCCATTTAACTACATTAGCTATGTACTCAGAAAACTGCCGCACTGAGTTAAGAAATAGTATCATGCAGATAACTGGTTAGCAAAGTATCTAGGACATAATCTAGTTAAGAATATATAAAACAACTTTTTAATTCACAGGCCTAAGGCAGGTGAAGTGATAATGCCCCGTACCTAACAGTCTGCATTTGGCAGACTCACATTTCTTTTCTAAGAGACTCACATTTCTTTTCTAAGGCGGCTTTAGGTTCAGACATTTAGAAAGCAAACGAAGACAGTACCCTTAAACAATAAGGACTTGGGACAGATTCAGTCTCTGCCACTCAATTGTTGCTGTTGCAAGAAGCCTCCTCTCAGTCCCTTTCGACGTAGGTGAAAACTACATTTCCCAGCAGGCCTCGGGCTCCTGGCGTAATGCGCTGGCGCTCTGCTTTCCGGCTGCTTTTACGTTAGATTGAAGTGCAGACTCTTACGGCTGGGCCGAGATCCGGAATATGGGTTCTTCGCTTACTCGGCCACTTGACTCTTTAGATTCTTCGAAGCTCCCTGTCCCTGGTGAAGGCGCCCGCTCCTCCAACCCCGCTGCCCCAGATGCTTCGGAAGTGCCGTCCTCTCCCGCGCAAACCCCGTTGTTTAAAAACTGCTGGAGCTGTCGCCTACTATCCGGGTCGGGGCTGATAGGGGCTGGCGCTTACGTGTATTTAGTGGCGCGGAGGCCCATGAAGCTGGGATACGCCCCGGGTCCCGGGACTATTGCAAAAATGACCATCGGCATCTGTGAGAGCCGGGCAGCCACTTGGTCTGGGCGGTGGGGAGAGGAGAGAAAGAAGCAGCCACGTGGGTAGGGTTGGGGCGCGCGGGAGTGTCACGTGGAGGGGGCAGCTCGCACGAGGTGCAGACGTGCGGGGAGAAGTTGTTGGATCGCCTTAAAAATAAACAAAACAACAACAAAGAAAGTTTTTCTAATGACCAAACTGAAGCAGAGAGGTCGGTTAGTTAGGAGGTGACAGATTTGGCTTTTCATCCAAGGTTATTGCCCTGCCCCAAAATCAGTGGTTTTTCTCCAGATACTGGAGAAAGCCAGAGCTGGAGCACTTGACTTTAAGAAATTGGGCCTTGAGACGTGTTTTAGATGTGAGTTCAAAGCCTCATACTTAGTGTACCACTCTGATGTGGTCCACAGTTGTGATCCATAGATCATTAAGTGATTGTCAAGATATCTTCCAGTAAGAAGGCGTGATTCTTGTAGCTTTTCAAATTTGTTAGAGTAAATAGAATTTTGATTTTGCCAATTTCTTATTTAACCAGATTGTGTAAGTCAGTTGCCTTTGTTAATTGTTGTGTGTGCAGGGGGGGGGAGGGAAGCAGGATGCTCTTTAGGCTTTCTGAACTTACCTTTTTTCTTTTCTAAGCTTTACTCTCCGCTAAGCAAGATATAGTGGTAATACAGTTTCCAGAAGTATGAGGGTTAAATAAGATGGTTTGTATGAAGCACCTAGTAAACTAAATATAGAACACTGTTGTTTTTTTCCTAGGCATTGGCTGTTGGGGCGTAGTTATCCTGACAGACCCCAAAGGGAAGGGCTACCGCGTTGCTTGAAGTACCATCAGTGAATTACTGTCCTGTCCCTGGCCACTGACACATAGATCAAGCATGAGGTTTATGAATGTTCTGGATATACACAGATATGGATAGACTTCACTATTTCGGATGCTCCAAGACTGAAAGGACATTAAAAACATTGATTGTCATTCTTTGCCTGTGAGTATGTGTGGCTTTTTTCTAAAGTTACATGGAAACCAATAGATCCTGAGAAGAAAATGGTTTTGTTACCTGGACAAAGTATAATTAGATTAATATAATTTAAATTACTCTTTATTAAAACAATTTATGAACCAATGGGGAGTGAGCTATTATTGTAAGTAGTTCTTTTGATTCTCCTATAATTGGTCAGTAATTATTATCAGTCTAACCCTGAGATAGGCATACAGAACTAAATTTGAGTATTGTTCATACTTTCCAAGGCATTGTCATACCACCACCTCATTAGAGCTTTACAACTAGTCCAAGTTATTATTTCATTAGTAGTCCAAGTGGTTTCATTCAGCAAGTCAGTGATGGAGCTAGGACTTTCTCTTGTCTGCTTATTTTGGTCTTTCAAAACTAGGATGACTCCAAGAAAGTAAGAATTAACTTTATGAAACAATTACAAGTTCCAGCATACAATAAAGACTTAAGTGCCAAAGTAGTTGAGAAAAACTCAGAATCTAATAAAAAGAAAAGCCTTTTGTTCTATTTTCTCAAGTACCAGAATGTTTCTATGATGGAATTAAGATGCTTTTTAACATAAAGACTCAGAATTCATTTCTAAGGAAAATCAGTGCTTGATGCCAGTGTTTTTTGTTTTTTCTCAGTAGCTGACTTCTCTGTAAAAGTATAGATAGGTATTTTTTAAAAGCAGGGAGATGAACTCAAGTTTAGCTGTCAAAATGTAAGTTTAGAATGAAATGTTTAGCAAGTAGCACCTTTAAGGCTGTTAACGTCGTTGTAGTATGTAGAAGTGCTTAACTTTTTAATGAATGTAAATTTTAAATTGGTAGGGATTATAGACCAAATCAGGTCACACATGACCATTCCATACAATACGTATAAAGACAAATTGTCCCAAATTTTAGAAAGCAAACCATTCTGTTAATGGATAGCTGTAATCTGAATATTTTCTTAGGTTAAGCCAAAAACACCTAACAACATAAATTCTTCTTAAACTTATATATATAGGCAACCCCAGTATTGTGGATTGGGTCTAGAACTGTGATAAAGTGGTGTGTGAAGTCTTTGGTTTCCATAGCATGCACAAGTTACATGTACACCATACTGCAGGCTCACAAGTGCAATAGCATGTCTGAAAGGATTAAAAATATTACTAAAAAATGCTTAAAATCATCTCGGCCTTCAATAAGTTGTAATATTTTTGCTGGTGAATGATCTTGCCTTGTTAATAGTTGTTGACTGATTGAGATGGTAATTGCTGAGAATTGGGGTGGCTGTAGCAGTTTTTAAAAATAAGACATTAATGAAGCTTTACACATCATTTGTTCCTTTCATAAAGAGATTGTTCTGTAGCATGCAGTGTAGATTCCTCTTTCCAGATTAGAGCTTCTTCAAAATGGAGTCAGTCCTCTGGTGCTCTGCCACTGTTGTATCTATTAAGAATATGTAATATAACAGATCCATTGTCATTTCAGCAGTGTTTCTAGCATCATCACAGAGAAGCGCTTTTTTTGTTCATCCATGAGAAACAACTCCTTATCCATTAAAATTTTATGATAGATTGCAGCAATTCAGTCACATTTATAGTCTCTATATCTAATTCTAGTTCTCTTGCTGTTTCCACCACATCTGCAGTTACTCGTAATGCTGAAGTCTTGAACCCTTCAAAGTCAGAAGGGTTGGAATTAACGTCTTAAATATTCTTGTTATTGTTGATCTTTTGGCTTTCTCTCATGAATCACAAATGATCTTAGTAGTATCTAGGATTATGAATCTTTTCCTGGAAGTTTTCAGTTTACCTTGCCCAAATCCATTGGAAGAATCACTATGACAAACTATAGCCTTATGAAATGTATTAATAAAACTTGAAAATCAGAATTATTGATGTATGGGCTAATATATGTTGTTAGCAGACATGAAAATATCAGTCTTATGTGTCTCCATCAGAGCTCTTGAATTACCAAGTGCATTATTAATAAGCAATAATTTGAATGGTATCTTTTTTTCCTGAGCAGTAGATCTCAACAGTGGACTTAAAATATTCACTGAAACACCTTGTAGTAGATGTACTATCATCCATGTGTTCCCCTATAGAGCATAGAATAGATTTAGTGTAATTCTCAAAATTCCCAGGAGATTCAGAATGGTAAATGAGTTGGCTTCAAGTCACCAGCTACATTAGCCCATAACAAAAGACTTAGCCTGTCCTTTGAAGCTTTGAGCTGAAGTTGACTTCTCTCTGGCTATGAAAGTCCTGGACGCATCTTTTCCTAATATAAGGCTATTCTTGTTTACACTGAAAATATCTTGTTTAGTATAACCACCTTCATCAGTGATCTGAGATCTAAATAACTTGCTGTAACTTCTGCATCAGCACTAGCTGCTTCAAGTTGCCCTTGTACATTATAGAAATAGCTTCCTTCCTTACAACTCCTGAGTAAATCTCTGCTGGCTTCAGTGTTATGTTCTGTAGCTTTCACAGAATTGAGAAGACGCAGGGCTTTACTATGGATTGGGTTCTGACTTAGGAAAATGTGGCTGGTTCAAGCTATTTGAGCTATGCCCAAGCACTTTTAAATTTTTTGAGACATGATTGTACTAAATTATTAAATTGTCTAGGTTGGGCTTAAACTTGTGATTCTCTTGCCTCAGCCTCCAAGAGTGCTGAGATTATAGGCATATTCTATTATTCCCAACCTATCCAGTCAAAACTTCCTATCAGGAAGGCTGTTTTATTTTCTCACCATCTTTATGTTCACTGGTGTAGCATTTCAAATTTCAAGATCTTTTCCTTTACATTCATAGTTTGGCTAAAAGGTTGGTATGAGATGACCTAGCTTTCTGCCTGATGTGGCTGTCAACATTAACTTCCTTATAAAGCTTAGTCATTTTTGACTTAATATAAAGTGAGAAATGTGTGACTTGACTTCAACGCCTTTGGATGCTAATTAATTTCAAGCCCCTAGGAGAGAAAGAAAGTTGGGGAATAGCTGGTTTTTGAAGCAGTAAAAAAAGGTTTTTTAATTTAGTTTATTATCTTACATGGGTGTGATTAGTGGTGCCCCAGAGCAGTTACACATTAACATCAAAGATCACTGATCACATATCACCATAACAGATACAATAATAATGAAAAAGTATGAGATATTGTGAGAATTACCTTAATGTGACTCAGACACTTTGAGATCATGATGTTGGAGACAGACACTGATAGACTTGATCATGTAGGGTTGCTACAAACTCAATTTAATGCAGTCTCTGTAAAGTGTAAAAAAATGAAATAAAATGAGATATGCCTAAATTACAGCATTTCTTTGATGTTTTTCTTAAATTTTATTTGCAAATACATATACAAATGTGAGCTTTTTCTAAATACATTTTTTTGCTCACCAGATGTATTAGGTTTCCCCTGATTTGGAGGAGCACTTCAAGTGGGTATGACCAAAGTGTTGTTCTGTCATATCTGTAGGCTGTTAAGTAGGAAGAAGCAAAATTAAAAAGGTTAGAATTGCTAATCAAATAGGTTTTTTTCTTTTCCCTTTTTTTTTTTTAAATATGCTCCACAATTTGATTTCTATCTATGCTAACAGAAATCCTAGTGAGTTTTAGGGGTGATCTTCACAGAGTTCAGAGAGAAAAGACATCTCTTTAATCCTACAATATAGAAAAGTGCAAACACTTTATTCATTTTCTTCCTTTATATAATGATATGAGGTGAACAGAAAGAACTGGCTCAAAAATCAGTAGACTATTAATGGCGTAAGAATGCCAGCTTAATTATGATTTATGATCTTTAAAATCCTTTTACTGTATGGAAATGAGAGTCTCTGAAAGTTTGTAATTACCATTAGTAGGAAGAAGAAGAGAGAAAAAGTACAAATAAGTGCTTACAGTTTTCCTTGGGAACCAGAAACCAAAGTGTGAATACACATGTAAACACTGGTGTTTCTGTCAGTGTTCAAGGTATCTGTTTGCTTAAGCTTTACACCGTAAGTATAAACTGGCATTTGAAGATAACATACCATCTTTTTTTCCCTGTTGTGTATTACATTGACTAATCTTGCATCTTGCAACCAGCTAGCAGTATGTGTAAACATTAAAGGACCCAAATAATAAATTGACACCCCTCGCCCCAAGGATCTTGGTAAAGTAGGGATGTGGGATGAGTTTTTTTTTTTTTTTTTTTTTTCTAGATGAATTGCTGAAACATTTTGCTGGCAGCTCTATAGGGTTCCAAATGCAAGTCAATCTCAGAAGTTCTTAGATGGAACCTGACTGAGTCTTTCTAGAGGCACTGGTTTCTGGTAACCCTGGAAACCAAACATCTCAATCACAATTTGCCCTTCGCCTCCACCCTGAGTTAATATTGGCTCATTGCTCCTTTTTATTACTGGTTTCTCAGCCTTGCAGTGTCTGAAGTAGGAATTTCCTGAATAAAATCAGTTGACAACAACATAAAATATAATTCTCTTAAATATATGTTCGGGGCAAGCACATGTTCAAGTACTCCCTCACACCAGACCTGGCCTCAACTAATATATCACCAAGACTACATTGATCAACCTGACATTGCTCAAATCTTGAAGAAAGGAATAATAAGTAATTCTGGGTTGAAACACTTTTTTTTTTTAAGTGACATTAAATCCTTACCTTGATCCAGTGATTAGATGTTGAGGTACAGAGTCAGGTGATTCATCATTCAGAGATACTCTTAAGAGCACAGGGCAAAAATACACCACTTTTCTAAAACTCATGTCTCTTGGCCTTTCAGATATTCAACAAATTGTCATTCAAATGTAAATTGAGTGTAGAGAAATAACCAATGGGGCAAATGTTAAATGCTGCAGTGCTGCAGCTCAATCTTGTGACTGAATTTGCATATGCTTCAGGAATGTGTTAGGCAGGATCTTATGGTCCCTAAGGTTACCAACCAACCCCCTGATGTACATACACCTTCTCAGTTATTCAGACAGCATTCTGGAGGCTGCTATGAAAGTATTTTGCAGATGTAATTAAGGTGCCAGATCATACGAGCCCATTAAATCTTGCTTTGGAGGTCAGTCAGTAAGCCAGAAATTAAAAGCATGAGGGTGATTCAATGTCCCAGAAGTTCCTCATAGACTGGGAAGAAAGCAGACATACATATGAACTTCCAATGAGGACTCCAGAGTAGGAAACTACAGACAGCCTCAAATCGCCGAGTGTAGAGCTCAGACGAAGCTGGAAGGGAAATGAGGACCTTGATTCTACAGTTGCCAGCAATGAGATTTTTGCAAACAACTTGTGAATTTATTAGAAGAGGCTCTATGAGAAGCAAGAGTCAGAGCCATCAAATTGATTTCAGCCTGGTAAGGTCCTAAAGTTTGTCTGAATTTGCTGAGTTCTGGTAGTTTGTTGCACAGCAATAAAAAACTAACACAAAGAACCAGTAGTGTTTGTGATTTCATAGTTTCTGTAGGCATGTTATACCAAATACACATCACCATAATAGGTATTCAAGAAGTACCAAGAGGAGGCCATTTGTTTGATTAATGGTTTTATTCGCTAACTCATGTGTTCCAATGCTAAATACAGTATTTTTAAAAAATTACAGTACCCTTTTTATGTGTGTTTTAGTTACTTTTTCACTGCTGGGACAAAATGCCTAGTACCTGCAAATCAAATTGTTTTATTTTAGCTCACGGTTTGTAGAGGCTTCAGGTAATAGTCTTCTGGATCCTAGGCAGAGGGGCATAGCAGAAGAGAAACAGTCTGTAACATGACAGTCAGCAAGTGGTGAGCTCTCCTCTTTATTCCATCTAGGCTACAAGTCTATTGGTTGGTGCCACCTACACCCAGAGTGGGACTTCCCATTGTCAGCACTCAGAACTATGTTGAACCAGTAAGTGGTCTTACCCAGTTATCACAAACCCTTAATTCAGTGTCACACATCCATAATTCAACCACTTCCCCAAAGCCCTACCTATAAGCACATGAGGCTTTGAGGGACATCTAGATATAAGGGATAACAATATGCTAAAAATTATGCTATATCCTTTACATGAACTGTTTTATTTAATCTCAGCAACCTTGTTTTACTGGTTAGATAACAGGCCTGGAGCAGTAAATACTTTGTCCAAGGAAATTTTCAAGTGATGAATCAGCAGTGGCTTGGCAAAGAGCACTAACTGCAAACGTGTGTTGATAAAAGTGTTTCTTCTCAGCATCTTCCGAAGTTTAGATCTTAAATGTCCCCAAAAGATCCATGTGATGAAGGCTAAATCCCATACTTGGTACTATTGGGACATCCTAGAGGCAGATTTTAAGTCTTAAAGCATTCCATCAAAGGGGACCAGGGGATTTTCATACCTCTTTCTCTCTCTGACTTTCCAGCTTTCCATGAGGTGAATGGACCTCCTCCACTGAGGAATACTTGCGCTATGATATATTGTGCCACCACAGGTCTAAAGCAACCAGGCCAGTCAGTCATGGACTCAAACCTCCAAAGCACCCTTTTCTCAAATAGGTATCAGAAATAGAAATTTTAAATTCAGATTCTCACTTTTTCTTGGTTAGCTTTCAAATAAGTATAATTAATTTCTTGGTTTCCTATTCTTTATAACAGAGGCTGTCTCACTTATCACTCTGATAGCAATTCATGTATTAATCTAAGACAAGTAATTCATCTCAACTCTGAGCCCTTCCGTGACTTTACTTCAAAATCCATCCTTACCTTTAACCATTCTTCTGAACCTCAAATGATACTTTACACGCATACCAAAGCATCTCTACCAGTGATAGCAAGATATCCCTACCTGTCTTCAGACACCAGAGTCCCAACAAATCCCCAGTGAACCTATTGCCTCCCTCCAACCTATTTCTCTATTTTCTGTCCCTCTTAGTAGCATTTCCATCATGTCAGCTGGCCAATTTAGAAATGTTGGAATTGCCCGACTCTGCTTACTCATTCTTATAATCTGTTAACAAGTCCTGGTTATTTTAAGCCTTTAATGCTCCTTCCTCATCCCCACCACTATTGTTTCGGTCCAGATAATATTTTTCATGTACATTGCTATAACAGATGGTTAATTTTTCTAGCTTCCAAGGAATTCCTCTTTTCTCCTCCACTATAGCCAGAATTAAGGTAAAACATAACCTTGCTGCACACAGAATAAACCCAAGAAAAAAAGAAAGGCAGACTGTATGATGCCTTTCCCTCGTCACCCCAGTGCCTTTATATCTTCACTTTCTACTTCCTGACTTCTGTTTCACACCTCATGTTCCTGTCACTCTTACCACTTCTTTCTAAAATGCCATTTTCTGTGCCTTTGTACATGCTGTCTAGGCTAGACTGTCCTTTCCTTCCCACTTCATCTGGAGAAATCCCATTTGTCCTTCATGTCCCTGCCCAAATATTGCCTCTCTTGTGAAGGCTTCCCAGAAGTCTCCCCTTTGGTTACCTTTAGAACTGTACCCATTAACTGGACTGATTCTGTCACCGCATTTTAAAGACTGCTTAGTAATTGCTTACTGATGCAAAACCACCCCTCACACACACACACATATGCTGTGGACTCATCAGTGTAGTGTTCAATCAACATTTGATGAATGAGTGATAAAAGTCTGAATGAATGAACAATAAAAGGAAGAGAAATATTTCTTGCTTTTAGTGACTTTATGTCTTGGGTCTCAAGATTTGATCTCTAGATCTCTACTGTTAGTAGATAGCACCTGAGAACTCGTTTGCAATGCAAGTTTTTAGCTCCTTCCAATTGCTTTTTCTACACAATCAGAAGCACTGAGGATGGAGCTCACCTATCTGTGTTTTAAACTCTCCAAGGCTTACACTAAGTTTAGCGACCCTCAAATGTGACTGAACCTGACTGACTTCAATTATCAGTGTAATGTAATGGAAAGAACATGATTGAAACCCTGAGACCCAGGTTCTAATCCTTGTACTGCCTGGTTGCTAATGTGTTCTTGGACAGGCCATTTAACATTTTAGAACATGCCTTTTATCCTCTGTAAAGTAAGATGATCAGGTCAGATTATTTCTAAATTTCCCTTCAGCACTAAGGTTCTCAATCCCCATCTTTGTTTAACAGAAATATGCTGTGTTGATTCCAAAGGCTAGAGACAGCAATGAGGAAGGTAGGGGGAGAGAGAGGAAGGGAAAAGAAGAAAAGAAAGAGAAAGAGCACTCTCCACAATATCCATTCAAAGCTCCCACAGAATATGACCATTGCTCTACAAGTCTATGCCCTAGCATACTGCAGCTGCAAGTACCTGGTGCATCACAAGAACTTAGCAATGTCTGACCCCAGTTAGTGCATCTGGTTAAGCAAACAATTATATAGGAGAGGAAGGAGATATTTCTTGAACCTTTCATGACAAGATCAAAGCCTAAAGCATGAAATATGATAATCCTCTCCTAACCTGCATGACTAGATGCCCAGGCATTCAGAAGTATGGGAAGTTGAAAAAAGAATTGGTGGTGGTGGTGGTGATTTTACTTGTGTACATGTGTGTGTATGTGTGTGTGTGTGTACAGGGAGGGTGTCCCTTTGTGTTTCCAAAGAACTCAAATAGGAAAATCGTTAAGTTTCACCCTACAATTAGTGGACTGTGAAGGAGGAGAACAAGAAGTCAACCAGAAGCTAAGACCTCCTGTGAGTCAGCCCATGTGTGGGCTGACTAGAGGAGAGCCAGACCAGCTCCTTCCAGTGCACAGGAGGGAGACAAGAGCCAATGTTTCTCCCCTTGACCCCTGAAAGTGACCTGCTGACCTGGAGAAACACAGGCTGTGATGATAGCTAATGAAGTAAAATACAACTTAATGCTTGTAGTATTTAGTGTTTCACTGATTTTGCAGGTCTAAAGCCAGTAGTCCGATCATCTATTCAGAAAATAACAGTACGCAATGTAGCATATATGGGAATATCCTTCTGAAAATGGTGGCCATTGTTATTTCCTTATTATCTTGTTTCTAAATCCTCTATCATTCTCACTGTTTTGTTTGCTTGGATTTTACTGTTTTATCTTGTTCAATTTTGTTGTATCTGTTGGCATAGGCAGCTATTTTGAAGATAAGATATATTATGGTAGCCATTTTAGATTTACTATTATCTTGTTTTGAAGTCCTGTATTGCATTCATTGTTTTGTTTTTATTGGTTCTATTGTTTCTGTTTTGTTTGATTTTACTACCTGTGAAGGTATGGGCAGCTTTTTTGAAGACAACAAGAGGCATTATGGTAACCATTGTTGATTTTCTATTACCTTGTTCTGAAATCCTGTGACACTTACACTGTCTTGTTTTGATTGGCTCTATTCTGTTTTATTTTGCTTGGTTTTATTCTCTCTAAAACAAAATTTAAAAAAAGTTTTACCTTGCATAATACTGGTTCTGTTACATGGACTGAATTAAACACTTTATGTTATGTAGGCTGGGTCTAGAATAATAAGAATATTCAGCAAAGAAAAGATGTATCAGTGAGTGGGCAAAGCAGACCAGTAAAAATGCACATTCTGTCCAATGCCTGGAATTACTTGATTATGTGAGTGGTGCTGGGGACCCTGTATACCCAGCTCCTTGATATGTTAAAATAGTATGTACTGATATGTGAAGGCAAACGAACACAGTACAGCCTTTAAGGCTGAGGCCCATATTCTCACCATGTTATCACCAAGAAGGTTTCAATGAGAGGGAGAAAGCTACCCTCATTTTCTTCAAGGAAACTGCCATTTTCAGGTACTTAGATATATTAGGACTCAGTTCAATATAAATTTATTAGCCCTTGCTAAATGCCAGTGTTAACATAATCAATTAGGAGGCCATTAGGGTGAGACAGTTCCATCATGTTGGGTTCCTACATAAACATTTGTCATATCCGAGGCAAATGAAACTGAACCAATCAGGAACTGCCAGCTAACCTCCAAATAGGGACATTTCACTTCACTCAAATATTTCTTTGTCTTACCTCCCTAACTACTTTATAAAGTTTGGTCTTCTTGGCCCTTCCTTTGGGCCAAGCCACCTGTGGTTTGGCACTGCCAGATTTATGAATCACTGCTCAAATAGACTCTTTAAAAATGTAATGTGTTGAAATTCATCATTCAGTACTAGGCCCTCTACTGTGTGTGTTAGGTTATTGTTAGGATCCTACTTCAAGGAGTTGAGAAGACAGATAATAATTGCAATATAGATCAGCACATAGACAAAGGGTATCTCAAAGAGAAGAGATGTTTCAACCCTTAAATAGTGACAAAAATCAAACCTAACATTTAACCCAGAAAACAGCCTAATCACGAGTGGGACAAACTTTTAAGCAATGTGCCCACCCATCAAGAGGATGAATGATGTAGGCAAACAACAAGAGCATGGACTACCCGCACTCTGGGCATGTCACCAAGCAGACTCACAGACAGCATTCTCAGAGTTCCTCGACTTGGGCTGCTCTAAGCGGCATGCTGTGCAGCCGTGCTTAAAGCTGTGTGACAGAGAACTGCAAAATGCCTGTAAAAAGCCTTGACAAGTGAAAGACAGGCAAATTGGAGGGGAGGCTCTCTCCTTTCTCACCAGCCTCTGAACACCTGTTCGTGATGTAGCAAGCTGAGAGACACACTTGGCACATGTTGGCAGCACCAGCAAATTCAATTCTTCCTCGTAAAGGAGTCAAAGCATGATCCTTTCTTTGTGACTCTACCACACAAACCCATTTCCACTCCTTTTCCAGTGTAGTTATTAAAAGTGAGCAGAGGCAAGTAAGGGTTTCTAGTAGTTTATTCCATGGCTGAAAATGTGGGATGAAAATTTTGCCAACATTCTTTTTTTTTTAGGTTATACCAACCTTATTTGCAGAGAGATTTTAAATCACTGAGGTACTTTGTTCATCCATATGCCTGCTTCACAGTAACGCAGGAAAGGAGGCAGGGCATTTTCACAACACTCATTATACAGAGAAGAAAAAAAGTTTAATTTCAGTTGGTTCAGGGACTGCCACACTCAGCAGCATAGCTGGTCTCAGGGACTCAGACATGGGCACCATCATGAGATGCCCTTTCCATACCGTCTGTCAAAGAGGATATGTGTTTTCTATGCAGACATCTAGGCAGGAAGCAGGTTAGGTCTCACTTTTTCTAAGCAACAGAAATTCAGTTTGTCTCCCTCATAAGGAAGCGCTTTGACTGTTGAGGGGGATTCAGAGAAACTAGAAGAGTGCAGGCCAAACATGTGCAGTCGCAACCAGCCAGTTGGAAGCTGTTTGTTCTAAGCAAGTCACCTTCTCTCAGCCTTAGCTTGCTAACTTGCAAAATGTGAATAGTTATCGCTACAAGTTTTTGTGCAGGACTCAGGTCAATTTAGTGTGGGTGCTAGAGTATGTAGTTGATGAGTGATCTTCACTTTGGTGGTATAAATAATGTATTCCTTCTCCTCTTACCAGCTGATTGGTAACAGGGCAGTTGTCTTATAACAGGGCAGTTCTTCCCATGAGGATTCTACCCAGTGTCCTAGTGCTTCAGTGATGCAGCCAGTAGCTCCTTTTCTTAATTGGACTCAAGGTTTGGACATGGGAAGAGGCTGACACTTGAATGTGTGGGTCACATCACGTTTCACAGCAGAATTTTAAAAAAATTAAAACCTTCATAACGCTCAAGTCATTTTTGTTTGCAATTTGGTTCATTTCATCTCCATTTTATACTTCAGAATGCTTTCTGTCCTTATAAATGTAACTTTAAAGTAAACAGAAAATGAAAAACAAAAAAAGATGAGAGAAACTCTATCTAGAAAAAACTTTTCTTGTGAGGCGCTCCAAAGTTGGCACTATGAAAGTGCCAGCTGCCAGTTTGTTTTATTATTACTTGGTTTAAATATATCTATGGCTGAGGGGGAGGAGGGCAACTGACAGCAGCTTTGGCTTCCTGTGATGCTTTGATGCTTATTTCTCCCAGTTGATTGCGGGACTGACATGCTTTCTCTTAGCATGAGTTCTAAATAAAGCCCCTACACTGAATACTATCTCCATCCTTTATTAAGTAGCTACTTCATTATCTGGAAAACAGGAATGATCTTACCTGTCTTGTCTGTCTCACAGATAGGTGGATATATAAATCTTTGAGGCCATTCATGATAGCTTCCCTAGTCTCATCCAGCTATACTTTTTTAAAAGTATGCAACTTAACTCATAAAATTGAGTTACATTCCTAGTGGCACCATTAAGTAATATAAAACCAGGTTTTTCTATGCATTATTAGACATTGTTTCTACCTTGCAATCAGCTCAATTTCTGCAAATACTACCATGACACAGATTGCTAAAAAAGTATCATGATCTCTTGGAGCTTGCTTTCTAATAAACAACCTCATTCAGCTTTCAGTTTTGAACTCTTGAGTCAGAAGTGAATTCTGTTTTTTCCTTCTTCACAACACTTTACATACATACTATACTGTTATATGGCTCTTCTCTTTCCTGTGACCTTTGTCTTGTAGCAGGGGAGTTTTTTCCGTGATGATTCTACCCAAAGTGCTAGTGCTTCAGTGGTACAGCCAGCAGCTCCTTCTCTTAATTGGAATCAAATGAAACACCTACCCTGCATGTGGCAGGTTACAATATATTCTAGGCACACTTGGGTGACATTACTCTGTAAAACTATATGTGATCTTGACGTCAGTTAACACTGATGCTACTTCTGTAACTCAAATCTCAGGGTAAAAATCTGCTATGAAACAATAGCTGTTTTTTTCTTTTCACTGTTAGATGTCTTATAATCGTTTTGCCTCTACTCAATTAAGTTTTAACTTTCACACACACACACACACACAATAATATGCAATCCACGTGGAAATTTCTGCCAAAATTATTATTTTTTTGCCAAAATTATTTTTATTTTTATTAGTCATTTGGAGACAGCCAAACAGGGACCAAAAGGAGGCCAAAGTTTAGTTGTCTCAGGTTTGGGAAGGATGAATTTGGATATGCCAATGATAATGGCTCTCAAATTTACATTTCTAGAGCCCAACTCTTCCTGACTTCTAGAGTCTTATCCAGCCTCCTCCTGACATCCTTGGTTGGAAGTCTTGCATTTAAGATGTCCAAAAATGAACACTTTTTGTGGGGATAAGGGGGAGTTGGGGATTAAATTCAGGACCTCAAATATGCTAGAAAGAGTTCTACCACTAAGCTATATACATATATATGTATGCCTCCCAAGTAACTGGGAATATAGGCATGTACCACCACACCTAGCTGAAACTGAACTATTGGTTTCTCTCTTTGCTGCCCAAATATATAGTTTCTTTGTTCCCATTTTAAGACATGACAGCTCTGTCCTTGTCCTCCAAGAGACTCAGGTTAAAAGACCAATGATTCTCCCCTATCTTTCTGCTTCTTTTCTTGCCTGCCCACCCCCAGAAGTCTATGTTGCATCTTGGAAGATTCATACATGCACATAGCATACTTTGATCATTTTCACACCACCTCCTTACCCCCTTGCTCCATTCCTGCCCTCTAGTTTTATTTTGGGGAAATTTCAATGCATATATTTTGCTCAGATCCAGCCCTTCATTTCCTCCACTTACCCCCATCCTTCCATGTAATTTCTTATCATCTTTCTTAGATTCCATCTGTTAAGGAGAACATGTGATATTTTTCTTTCTGATATTTGGCATGTTGAGCTTACTTCTTGCTGACTCTGAAACATACGCACCATTTTCTCATTTGAAGTCTCTGTACCTGCTGCTTCTCCTGCCTAGGACTCCCCCCCAGAATTTGTGAAGGTACTTTGCCCCTCACATAAGTCAGATGTCTGCTAAGACTCCCTTAGAAGGTTTTCCATCGTGTGCAGAAGTGCTTTCATTTCCTGTACTGTTACTATTTCTTTATTGTACTCCTCAACATTATGCTCAAACATGTACAGACACTTCTTCCCTCCTCAATTAAATAATCTATCAGAAAGGCAGATCCTTGATTTATTTTGTTCACAAATTTACTCCTAATACCTAGGATAATGTCATGTATTCAGCAGGACTTCAATAAAGAATTATCAGTGAATGAAGGCATGCAGGTCTAGGCTTCTTTTCCTGTACAATACAGGTCTCAATCAGATGATTTCTAAAATTATCATGAACTTCAGTAAAACCTTTGATTTCTTACTTCATATTTTTGTTTATCGTCTTACTTTATTATGCATAGAAAAACAAAGTGGCAGAAAACAGTAGCATAAGAGACAATGAGTTGGAACAAATAGTAGCACCTACCCTAGCATTTAAGGACTGATCTCCAGTTTTCTTCTGATTAAGCTTCTCATTCCATAGGCTTTATGTAATATAGAAAGTTAACAATTAGAATTAATGTCATAGATACAGGCACCTGGAGTGATACAACCTGGATTTATAAAATTAAACAAACCAAGATACAGGACAGAGCTGGAGACCCAGGTTTGTAATTTGCGCTTACAGGGAGCTCTGTACATGTAACCATGTAGGCAAGGACCTCTGCAACATTGTCCTGTTTGAGGTATTAATTTGTAGATATTGCCCAGGCAGTGTAATGGAATCATGTGGATAATTCTAGTTTTGATTACCTGACCTAACACATCACTTGTCCATAAATCATAAATTGTTTGAGCTTCATATAGTGAAATGATCGAGTTAATAAAATAACTATGTAAAAGTTGATCTATTGTGTTTAAGGTGTGGAGGTAGAGAGTTGGGAGAGACCTCTTTCAAAGTGTTCATTGGAGCCATCCTTGCTTGGCTACCTCTTACCATGAAGAAGTTTAGAGTCAATTTACAGTAGTTCCATTTTACTAATGGACAAAAGAGGTGGTACAATTCATTTCTAAACATCTCTATCCTAGGTAAGTCCAATACTCACATGAGATACAGAGAATAGGCAAGTTGTTCTCTGAAGCTGAAACACAGCTTCCATCCAATCAGTGTTTACAGGGTCTGGAGTTTGGGAGGGACCTCTCACATTGCGCCTTTGACCACACTTCCTTCTTCTTCATAGTCATGAGGCATTCCCGTCGTCTCTAGGGTCATAGTCTATTTGGCCCCTCTGCATTTCTCTCCCTGGGCTTTCTCTATCTTCTCAAGTCCCTGGCACATCTTGGGAGAGGTTAGTACTTAGGATCCTGCAAATGGAATATTGATAAGACAACAAAAGAGTTTTATGTCAAAATAAATATCTTCTTCGCATAACTTTCTCACGCTATAACCTACAATCCGTGTATAGGATGTCCCAGATAGCTGGTTCTGCTTGGGCAAGTTGTAAGTGAGAAAAGTGGGCCACAAATGAAAGGGTTAGGTTAATCCCTGACAGACAGATTTGTTGCCCACATGAAAGCCAAGTTCAAACTTTAGGTTTATGAGACATGTTGCTGAAAATGGAAAAGAAAAATCCACCAACACATTTGAGCACCCAAGATTAGAATGTGCAAAACACAGTGCTCAGCATCCCAATAGTAGTTCTGAAATATAATGTCAGGCAGAGTGGGGAGCTATAAAATGTAGAGTCAAAAGGCTGAATGAATCGTCAATGGAAGGTTCATTACTAACTCTGATGTGCTTCTTGGCATTCATCCAGACAATCGAAGGCTATGACATTAACATGTGGTTCTTTATGTGAATCTAAGCCTTACTACTTCTGCGAAAAGAAATGGGAGGGGAAAAACTAAAGCATGTCAATTTCTTCTGCAGTTTCACTTAAAGCCCTGGAATAATTTTAGATATATATGAAGGATACCTTCAAAAATAAAAGCAGATTTTTTTGTTTCATTCATATATTTGTAGTGATATATGTGTATCATAGTTTTTAGATACTTTCAAATAAATCTTCAAAATGATTTAAATGACCATTTAAATGACTGGTCAAAGGTAAATTATTTCCTAATACCACTGAGAGTTATTAAATTTAAAGAAAATGGCCTTCCTGCTTTTTATAACAGAGTAATCCAATTGTCTTTTCCAATTGAGAAGAGCAACTTCTAAACATATCTCTAACATATATCTGTATCCAAGGTTTAGACTGCTTTTTGACAACCCAGGATATAAATCCTGCTTAGGAAATAATTGCTTGGGATGGTGCCAAGTTACCAGGTCATTCAAATCGATGCTGTGCGCTATTGCACACTTAAAATTATTTACACTGCTCTTATCCTAGCTACAATCTGTTGTCTCTTGCTAATGCAGTGGAGAGCAATTTACTACAGAATACCAAAGTCCTTCTGATTTCATTTTTTCTCCCACATCTGCTGCTGTGAACACAAGTCCTAGAAATAAAACCAAATAAAGAAGCACATGGAAGCGTTAGGAAAGTGGGTTTTAGAGCACACATTCAGGAAATTTTCAAATTTCTGTTTCTGACACTTTGTTCTAATTAACTTTAATGACTGGTTGCAGTTGTTCTTTTTCCTCCCTCCCTTTTCTTTCTTTGGAAGTGAGGCTGTGGTCTGCGTGGTTCATGTCATTTACACCACTGAACTCTCGATTTGTTTGTGCAAGGTAAAGGAATTCTGGTTAGCAGGCCTAAATGAGTCACAAGCTCTGGAAGACACCAAATGCTGATGTTTGTTTAAATCTCAATTGTTTTATTATTAATCCTTGATATTACATGTATCTACCTGAAAAGTTGTCAAAAGTTGTTAATTTTATTTTTACAAAAAAAGCAAGGGGTGTTTGAAACTGAGAAAACAAAGCACTTAGATTTTGAGTAAATATTGACAATTCAACAAACTTTTCATTATTACAAGTCAAAATTAGAGATTCACTCTGGCTTTTCTGGAATTTCAGAATGGGAATCAAGGGATTATAAACAAGCCAGAGATTTGGATGTGAGTCACTCACTTTTTCATCATAAAGGGATAGTAGTCAGTCTTTAGCAATTCTTATTTCCCTGCCCCAACCCTCTACCAAATAACTTTAAACCTTCTACCAAATAACTCTCCAACTTATTCTTGTGTTTAGCCCTTAAGGAGGACATAGTGAATACTGAGTATTCCAAGCAAAGAAAAAAGAACGAACTGTTCACTTTGCCATAAAATTGCTTTAGAATTGCTTTAGTACTGAGTATGTGGGCCAGTTCTGGTACAGGAGATGGGTTATTCTGCCCAGCAGGCTTGGGAGGAGATTTCTTCAGTATTAAAAGAGACACACAGGAAGAGGTAGTTCATCTTCTGTTCTTGGTTGTTGGGTCTGTGGCTGACACTTGGCACTGTTGCAGCCATCCTAGGACTATGGGAAGAACCACTGTGAGACTAAATCATTAAGTTAGAGGTTGTGAGGCATGAAGACAGAAAAGCCCCGTTTCCCGATGATGCTGTTAGCCTAATGAAAGCCTTCTACCAAACCCGCTGTGGAAAAAACAGACTCAGCCTACCATGGAAAATGTTGAGGTCAACAAGCTTCATGTGAGGTTGAGGAACCTTTGTAAGAAAAAAATAATCAATCTGAGTTTCATCAGACCCCTGCCTAACCTCCTCAACTCTACCATGAAAGGTATAAACAATCTCTGCGAGCACAACGCGGTGTCCAAATGAGAACAACATCATTCCCCACTCTGGCAAAAGACAGTGAGGGTAAAAGGAAGATAGGTGGTTGTTTTTAAAGCACTGAATGTACTGAATGTGTAAGACAGCACAATTCTAGCTAAATAAGCAGTTCCTCACTGGCAGGGTAGACTGTGGCAACTTGAAGCGTAAGAGCTGAACTAAATTGAGCCCCTGTGTTTGGGAAGTCACAAGGAGAAAAGCAGAGCCTGTGGAGAGCTGCCTCCCTGAGGAATCAATAACAAAATTCCCACATGTCAGTGATAGAGCAATAGTGTTGTAAACCTGAAGGAGATGAAGCTTCATGAAGACCGCACAAAGACATAGCACAGGTGTCCTCTGGAGACTTCCTTGATGCCTTGGAAGATTCTGAGTGGGGAATTTTGGGGTGTCCAACCAGAGAACATTCTTCTGTTAACTTTACTGCATCTGTTACTATTGTGACAGGGGAAAGCAAGAATATTTTTTATTAAATGAACAGTCACTTTGATTTTGCTTAGAATAGAATACAGGTGTGTGGGGAGAAACTCCCTAGTAACTTAGTAAGCCACTAATAATTTGTAATGGTATATTGTTGTTGTTCGTTTTCTTAAATGGAATTCATTAATGTTGCATATTCTTAGCATCATGAATGAATACACATCATGGTAAGATTGGCTTTCCTTTTGAAATCTTATAAAACAATTTAAGACTGAAATATTGTTTTTGAAATATGAGTGCTATGATTTGGATCTGGGATGTCCCCCACAAAGCTTGTAGGTTGAAAATTTGTGCTCAATATTCAAAAGTGGAGTTTTCTTGAAGGGATTAGGGGATAGGTGCATGCCCTTGGGGACTGTATCTTGCCCCAGTCTCTCCCTCTCCTCTCCTCTCCTCTCCTCTCCTCTCCTCTCCTCTCCTCTCTTCTCTTCTCTTCTCTTCTCTTCTCTTCTCTTCTCTTCTCTTCTCCTCCTCCTCTCTCTGTCTCTGTCTCTGTCTCTGTCTCTCTCTGTCTCTGTCTCTCTCTCTTTTTCCATTTTGGGTGCCACACAATGATGCCAGTGACTACTTTTTCTCTCTCACACCCTTCTGCCATGATATTTCTGCTTTGTCACAGACCCAAGAGCAATAGAGCCATGTGACCATGGATGGAACCTGTAAAACCATGATCCAAAAAGAACCCTTTCTCCCCTAAATTGATTTATCAGATATTTTTGCCAAAACAGACAGATGACCAACACAATCAGCAGATCAACACTCACCAGGGCCCTTGTTAAAGTTGCTAACTTCTTGAGTCTATAGATTCTTGTCATGAAGGTCTCAGAGGTGGGACCCACAATTTGCATTCTTGACAAATTCCCCAGGCAACTGTATGCAGCTCACCCACCAACTATATTTTAAGAAAGTCTGGCCTAAAAACTCTGTATTACAGTGCAGATGTTATAAATAAAAACATGTAGCTTTCTCCTCCAAGAAAGCTTTGCATTTGAAATATTGTTCCACTGTTAGGAATGAGGTTGATACTCAATAGTTCTCTTGGGATCTGCAAATAGTTCATGAGTTGTGATTTAACCACCCAAGAGCTATTGTATTGCTGTCATTTTTCTTCATAGAAGTTCTTTAAACCTTATGAAAGGAAATTTTTGTTATAGTTGAGGAGGGGGGGAGCATAATAAGAAATATGGAAGTTGGTTCTCACTTCATATTTCCTCCCTCACTGCATGTGGAAGCAAGAGGAAGTCAGAAGTCTGCTATCCTTGAGACCAAGAACCAAAGTACTTATTTGTGATTTTCTGAGAGCAGAGTTTGTTATTCATCTTTGAATTTTCAGTGCCCACATGTGACAGTATCTAACTCCCTACCTTGTGCTGAAGAGGATCTTGCTTAATTATCTGTCCATATGAAAGGATTTGGGGCCGTTTCTGGTCTGAATTTATAATAATTCTTAGAAAATGACAAACATATCCTAAATTCTTAGATCTAAAATGGCAGGAAAATTTATTCAAGTATTTGTTTATCCGACCGTTGTATGCAGTAGACAATGAGCAAACGTTCATTTAACAACAGAATGAGTGCATGGAAATACATATGTGAGTCCTTCATGAGCACAGGTTTTCAAAGTGGTGTTTAGCAACAGAACTTTCCCTTTAAAGGATAATTCATGCAGATAAGAGATAAGAGAGATCAAGACAAATTTGATTGACAAGACATTGGACACTATTCTTTTTTCTTCGCCATCTTTCAAGATTAAAGAGCTCCTGAACCAATTCCTTTGAACTTAGCTTAAAACCATTGGTCTACAGAATTTTCACAAAGTTGTTTTGCATCTTAAAACACTTCTGGCTTTTACACTTTAATAGCAAATGTTATTTAAAAATAGCTTTTATATTTCATCTCTTAGTGATAAACAGAAACTACTTTCTTCACAAGTGACATTAATTCTGAATTTCTAGCCACAGTGTGTGACTACCCTACATTTCCTTTTTTTCCGAAATCTAAAATTAAGCCAGGCACGGCGGTGCATGCCTATAATCCCAGTACTCTGGGAGGCTGAGGCAGGAGGGTCCCAGGTTTATAGCAAGACCATATCTCAAAAATAAATAAATAAGTAAATACAAAAAAAAAAGGTTGGAGATGTTCAATGCTATGACCCAGGTTCAATAGCCAGTACTACATAAATAAAGTGTGTATGTATGTGTATGTATATGACGTGTATATAAATATATTTTTATATATCTATACAAAGTATATATTAGAGAAACATATTTGTTCTAAATCTTTTAATTTATCTTAGAGATTGCTTCTATCATAACTTCTAGTTACTTATAGCAGGCTACAGTAGTTTAAATTTTCTTTTCCCTACACACTTTCCCAATAAATTTCAACTATTTTCCTTGGCAAGCTGGTGAAAATAAAAATCATGGCATCCCCTTGCACTTTTCTCACCTACAATATTTCGCTGCTGCAGTCATCATCACCATCATCATTCACAAGACAAGCATATCAGGCTGGTCAATTAGAGTATTCATCTTTCTAATTGATATGATTGGCTCAGGCATGAGAATGAGTTGGGGTTGATAGCCAGGTCCTAGGAGAGAAATACATAACACCTTATAAATGTGGGAATTTGGGAGTACTAGTGACCATGTTGCTTATTATATAGGAGAAAGCTTGCCTGTAGACTGAAATAATGAGAAATATGTAGGAAATAAGATGGGGAAAGATCTGAAGATATTTGAACTTTGGATTTGTCTACATCACACACTCATCCACCTCTAACTCACCTAAATATGAGCTAACGTGTTCCTTTTCCTCTTAAAATAAGCTGAGCTTAATTCTACCACATATGAAAAAAGTTTTGTTAAAAACAAAACAGTAGCTGCATTCAGAATAACAAAAGGAATTTATTTTTGTTTGTTTTTTGTTTTGATTTTATGAGACAAGGTGTTGCTATGTAGTTCAGGCTGGCCTTGAACTCATTATGTAGCCCAGAATGGCCTCAGACTCATGGCTATTCTCCTATCCCAACCTTCCAAATGCTGGGATTGTAGGCATGCACCACCACACCCAGCTGTCATGAGGAATTTATGAAATCATGCAGCACTGAAGAAGTTTTCCTCTTAACCATTCTTCCTCGGAAGAAACATGTAATCTAGATATGAGACTTTACCATAGAACACTGAAAATTTTTAATTAATAAAACTTTCAAATGGTTACATAAAAGGATTGTAGTTACAAGAGTTATTTTGTAAATTTTATTTTAATAAATGTCATTGCATGTTCTGTGCTATATGTACCATTTTAGACAAGAGGAATGAAAAGAAGCAAAAATGGGTGTTTCTGTTTAAAATTGCTTCTCTATGTTTTCAAAATTTTAGACAGAAATTATGCACCATTTTTAATCATTTCTAAAAATTTTTATGAGTACATTTTTGTGCTGCGTTGTAATTGCATTCTTTGTAGGTAGTTGGCACATACATATGTAGCACATCTTAATTATTTTTACATCCCTTTCCCTTCTCCCACCTCCTCCTTCTACATCTTGATCTCAATTCCTTATGCAAAGAGCTACCTTTCTGTTGCCTCTTTTCCATCTTTGATTTTGCTCTTTAATTTATTTATACTTTGGGTTTTTCAACATGAGAGAAACAATGCAATATTTAAGTTTGTGTGTTTGATTCACTTCAGCTAACGTTATGGTTTCAAGAGATAGCTATTTCCCTATAAATGATTTAAATTTATCCTTTTATACAGCAGAGTGGTACTCTGTATATAAATACTACATTTTCTTTCTCTGTTCATCTGTCAATGGGCACAGGCTGCTTGCAAGATTTAGCTTTTATTAATTGTGCTGCTATAAGCATGGGTGTACATATATCAAAGATACGACTTCCTTAACACTTAGGGGCAGACATTGCAAGTAGGAATAGCTGGACTAAATGCAATTTCTATTTTTAATCTTTTAAGGAATCTGCATACTGATTTCCATAGTGATTGTACTAGTTTACACACTCGCAAAAAAAAGTAGAAATCTCCTTTTTTTTCTGTAGCCTGATAAAAATTTATTATTTGATTTCTTGATGATACCAATTCTTTCTGGAGTAAGATGGAATCTCAGTATTTTTTTAAATTTCATTTCTCTAGTTTCCAATCATGAACACTTTTTTCACGTTTTTATTGGCTATTTGCACTTATTTTGAGAAATGTGCACTCATTTCATTTGCCCATATTTTGATTGGATCTTTTATTTTGGTGTTGTGATTGTTTTGAGTTCTTTGTATATTGTAGCTATTAGTCCTTTGAGATGTAGCAATGTTTTTCCACAATACTTTAACTTTAATTTTGGCATTTGTGACTTTGAATGTGTTCAACACATGCCAGACCAAATACTTTGTTCAGTATTTCAAATTATCTTAACAACTACCCAAAAGCCATCCATCAAAATGGACTCCAGCAATTCTTCCCTCCTGGTTTTTACACTTGTGTATAGTTCTCACCCACAATAAATAAGGCTGAGCTATACAATCAATAGAACATTATTAAATGATGATGTGTAATTTCTTCCCTTTTTTCTTTTTCTTTTTTTCTTTTTTTGTACTAGGAATTAAACTCAGGAACTCATGCTTGCCAGGCAGATGCTGTGCTATTGAGCTAAACCCCAGACCCTGATGTGATATTTCTAAGGTCAAATTATAAAATATGTAGAAGAGTCTCTGTTTCTTTCTCTTGGATTACTTAATAAAGAGGATGCAAGTTGCTATATTATATGGCTACTCAAGCAGCCCTTGAGAAAATTCGACCTGGTGAAGAACTGAAGCCTCCTGCTAACAAACAGCTAGCTATTATCATTGTGAATCAGCAGATCACCTAGCCCAAATAAAGGTTAGGGATCTAAGACCCAGCTATTATCATTGTGAATCAGCAGATCACCTAGCCCAAATAAAGGTTAGGGATCTAAGAACCAGCCAAAAATATCTGTCTTAGTTATATTTCTCTTATTGCAGGGCAAAAATATCTGATGACCAAAATAAAGGAAGAAAAGAGTAATTAAGCTCATGGTTTGTGAAGGTTTCAATCTATAATCAGCTGGCTTCAAGGCAAGATGGTAGGGCAAAGCATCAACAGTTCATAGTTGGCAAAAGACAGCCAAAGCAAAAGGAAGAAAAGAGGAAAAAGCAAGTCTCCTTCCCTCCCTTTTATGAGGACTGCCTGCCCTAGAGCAGGTGGAGCACTCGTATCCCCAATCCCAGAACCAGAGTATGAATCAATCACAAACTCTAGATTCATCCACTGGGGAACCCATCCTCCACACCATGACCACCTGAAGCTTTGGGGCCACAACCAGACACAAACCATCACAATAGCTCATGTGAAACCTTGTGGTGTAATCTGAACCAGTAGCATAAAATTAAACTGGTCCTAAATTCTTAGCCTACCCAAACACAGGAGGTAACTATTTCAGTGTTATTTTGTTTGTCTTTCTTTCCAAGGACTACATTCTGGAAAATTTATTAGGCATCAACATTGAGCTAATACAATTGATTTATTCCATTTTATGAATGAAAAACGTAAGCTAGAAAATGAGCTAAATATAACACAGAAAATACATGAAAAGACTTAGATTAAACCTGAAAACTGTTAAATGCATACTCTACCTATTCAAGAAGGGAAAAATAAAGGTCATTCTTAAATGATTCCATACCATCTACAGAAATCACAGCATATGTGGTCTCTGTCCCACTAAATCTGGGAAAGTAGATGACAAACAATAAAACTTCATTTTTATAGTTATAAAACATCATATGTTGCAGATGAACAAAAATATTGCTACAGCAAATGCCTTTTTGTCCTGTGATATATGGAGACAGTGACATTTTTTTATAGTATTAACAAAATTTTGATGTAAAAGCAAAGTGCCTCATATATAGTAATACTCAGTAAGCTTTAAATTATAAACATTTTTATATGTTAAATTCTTTCTAAGGTACTAGAAAGAATGGCATAATTAAAAGATGAGGGACAAAAATACATACGTGTTTATTTACAACAGATGTAGCTTTGTGCATGTATATGTGTTGATTTGTGTACTTTTCCTTGTCCTTTACTATGCTCTATCATTGCACTTACTAGATTTGGAAATCTTCTATCACTGATCTTAATAGGTAACAAGTGCTACAACCAAATGTGCCCCCAGTGGCAATCTACAACCTACAAGTCCTAGATATTCTTTGCACACACACCACACCAATAACTGCTACACAAAATCTACCACCCTGCACTGCAACAAGAATGAAGACTTGGGTATATTTGTGTTCATTGTTTATGATCCAGCATCTGCTGTCCAGTTATATTTTCATGAATCTGAAGATAGTTCTGCTAAATCAACTCATTCTTCTTTTTCCTACTCCTCAGCACCACTACAGAGTGAATGGGATCAGCTTGTTATAGAATCTGTTCTTCATACTTGCAGGTACAAAATGGAGTTTTTCTTGCATAACAATTCCCAACTTACATTCTGATTGATTCCTGAATAAAATTTTTTTACTTTGACCTTCATTGTGAAATATATTTTATGTGCACAGTAAAATATTAACTGTGTAATAATAACTACAAATGTTGTACTATACAGTAGATCTTCAGGGCTTACTGATCTTGCATAATTAAGCCTTTGTACCCTTTGGTTAACACCTGCTGTTTCTTTCTCCCTCAGCCCCTGGTGATCGCTATTCTACTCTCTACTTCTATGAATTTAATTAGATTCTTAACACACACAGTATTAGGTATTATTTGTTCTTTTGTGTCTGGATTATTTTACTTATCATAACGTCCTCAAGGTCCAACCATATTGTTACAGATGCCAGGCTTTTGTTTTATTTGAAGGCTGATTAAATGCTCCTTTATACATATACACACCTTTTTAAATCTATTCTTCCATCAGTGTATATTTAATTTCCTTCTATGTCTTGGCTACTGTCAATAGTGATAAGGGTAAGAGTGCAGACAATATCTGCAAAATCCTGATTTCAGTTCCTTTAGAGAAATAATAAAGGGACATCTGGCTCACATGGTATGGTAGTTTTATTTTTAAATTTTTGAGGACTTTCTATACCATTTTCCACCTAATTGCACCTAATTTTCCTAATCTACATTGCTACCAACAATCTATAAGACTGACTTTCTCTCTTCATGCTCACCAAAATATCTCTAATCTTTTTTGACAGTAGCTATTTTAACAGGTAGGAGATGATATTTTGATTTGCATTTGCATTTTCCAAACTCACTACATGTATTACTAGAGAAACAGGGTTTTACTAGAGAAACAGATATAACACAAGCTATGTGAAGGCATAAAAAATTACTATGATGGTCAGCTATGGAGTCAGATGAGGAGGCATGCAGGGGGTGTCTGCACACTAGAGGCTGAAGGATTCAGTTCAAGGTCTGGAGTTCACTAGTGTCCCATGGCAGTTCACACTAGCAGGCTGATGAGTCTGCAATGGAAGGCCAAAGAGTCTACACCAGAAGGCCGAAGAATCCAAGGCAGAAGCTGAAAAGTCTGCCCTGCAAACCAGAAGATGATGTCACAGACAAAGACAAAGACTGGAGCTCCCCCAAATAATGGAATCTTATTCAGCCTTCCTCTTTCCCTTTTAGGCAATGAACCACTCTATGGTGTGTCTTCTGCACCCTATGGTGCAAAATTGCTAAGCCTACTTAATTAAGCTTCTAAATGTCTAAAGGTGACGCAATCATCAACCACTACAATCCACCCCTTGTCAACTTGACAATCAGACACATTTCTTTAAACCAGTCTCCAGATACAAAGACATGTGTATAATTGCACATAATACATTATAACTATCCTGCATTTAAGTGGAAATGCACTAATTCCCTCATCAGAATAGAATGCAAGTTTTCTTTGTTTGATGCTTCCTCTTATCATTTCATAACTTGAACATTATAATGCAGGTTTAACAATCCCCAAGAATCAGCATTAAGTATCAACATTATATTACATTAAAACCATATTTGGGAAAAATAATAATTACAATCCTGTTCTCTATAGCTGATCATGGGGTAGTGGCTGGTATTTAGAACTACCTTCTTCCTCTAACCATTCTGTATTCTCTTGGCCTTCAGCAAGCACCTCAGCAGGTCTTGGTTCTTTTCCTGGTAGAGTGACCCATACCTTCATTCCTGAAGGTTCTGGACCATTTGTCATCCTGCTCATATTAAGTCATAGTTTCCCACTGACTTTAATAACAGGGCATTATAAAAGATACCCTAAGGGATCTCCTGCACACCATACCTATTCTTCCTTTCCTCTATTGTGGAGAAGTAATCTAATTTCCCCTTTAATAGTCAGGGCCAATCAGGTCAATCATCCCTGACAACACTATAATGGTCTTTTCAGCTTGTGGTGAATTAAAAACTGGTGATCAACTTAAATAAGGGCTGAAATGAATCAGTGTAGTGCTGAGTGTAGATGACCCACCTGAGAAATGCTTCCAGCATAAAAAAGGAGATCTGAAAGGGAAGAGTAGTGTTGTGGGTTCTCCTAAGTGATGGTGTTGTTTGGAGCTCTTGGTTCTTTTTGAGCTGTTGGTTCTTCTGGAGGAGCTTGTCATGCATGCTGGCTTCCCTGATATGAACTCAGCTGTTATCTTCAGAGGAGCTTGGGACCTTGTTGCTGAGAATGGCTATGGTTCACTTTGGAAGAGCTGTGGTTCTTACTTTGACACTGTTTCCTGGCTCCAAAGAGGAAGATATATGCTGTTCAGTCTCCAGAAGTTTGTCATGCTGATCAGGAAGTATGTCTTCCTGATATGGACTCAGCTATTCTCATCATTTAGCAGGGCTCGGGACCTCACTGTCACTGAGAATGGCTGTGGTACTTTTTAGGATGGCATTGGTTCTATATTTAAGTTATCTTGTGGCTCTAGTGCAAAACACTCAACCTGCTGGCACAGATCCTTCATCCCACTGGCATAGACCTTCTGGCTTCCACTGCTGACCTTTGGGCCTTCCAAATACAGATTCATGAAACATTTGCATGCGTCATTGTTGCGTGTTCTATGGCTCCAGTTGGACTCATGGGGAGCATTGTCATGGGCTCTAGGTCTTCAGCTCAATTAATGCAGGGCATTGCTGTGGGATCCAGGCCCTCAGCCTGATTCCTTAAGTCTTAGTTCATGGACAGATTTCTTGTACTTTTTTTATTTAACTCTTGGGTATCCATTATAAATAATGCTATAAATTATGTGTCCTGTATTATCCTGTTCACCTTACAATCCCTGACTGTAACACTAGATATGTACATTAAATATGTGCAACTCTTTGTATGTCAACCATACCTTAAGTGGACTTTTAAAAAAGAAATATATTTTACATTGTATTCAAAGACACACATATAAACACACACAAAGGTAATATCTAATAAATAAAAAATTAAAAATTCCATTGAAAATTGGCAAAAAATTAATGTAACTGAAGACTTTTCAAGCTGAATGACAGGATCATATGTAGCAATCTCACAAGGAAAGAGCTCTTAAAAATCACAAAGAACCAGGAGATAACAATTCAACAACTGCAAGATGATGCAAAGTTAAACAATATAAGATTGATAGGTGTCAACAAAAAAGGGAAGAGTAAGCACAATGGCATACAAAGACTATCTATGAAAGTAATAGCAAACCATTTCTCAACCATGGGAAGAGGGTCTGACATACAAATAAGTGAGGCATACAGAACTCCAAACACCATAACCAAAATAAATCTATACCCAGTCATATAATAATCAAGATCCAAGAAATTCAGCATAGAAACAGAATACTAAAAGCTGTCACAGAAAAGAAACATTACCTATAAAGGAAAGCACATCAGAATTATGGGCATACTTCTCAACACAAACCATCAAGTGAAGAAGAGTTTGGAGTGAAATATTTCAACTTCTAAAAGAAATAAACTTCCAGCCCAGATTGATGTACCCTGCAAAACTATCTTTCCAAAATAATGGAGAAATAAGATACTTCCAAAACAAAGAGCAACTGAAGAAATTCATGACCATGAAACCCACACTACAAAAAGTAGTAAAAGGTATTATGGAAGGAGATGAAAATGATCACAATTCCAGTAACAACAGAAAGAAACCACAAAGAAGGGCAAGCACTTGAACAGAGGAGAAATGTAGGGACCCAACAACAGGAAGATAACATGACAAAGATAAGCCAATATTTATAAGTTATAACCACTAATGTAAATAACCTCATTTCATCAATAAAAAGAAACAGACTGGCAGAGTGAATCAAGAAACAAAATCCAACAATATGCTGTATACAAGACACACACTTAAGAGGAAATTCTTATTGAAATTCAAAGGATGTAAAAAAATACTCCATGCAACAGGAACCCAGAAGAAAGCAGGGGTAACTATTCTATTTGCAGACAATGTGAACTTGAAATGAAGAATTATCAAGACAGATAAAGCAGGTCACTATAGACTTCTTGGGGGAAAACTTCAAGAGGAAAAGATAACAATCATAAATATATATATATATACATCAAATATGGGAGCACCAATTATATAAGACAAATATTAATGCATGTGAAAAATCAAATACATGATTACACAATTGGATGGGGGACCTTAACACCATATTATGACAAACAGAGCAACAAGACAAAATGTCAGTTAAGAAATAGCAGAAGTGAACCAAATTTGTGAACAAATGGATGAAATAGATTTACAAAGTGGGGCTGTGGATTTAGCTCAGTGGCATAAGCACCTGCCTGGCAAGTGAGATTATGGATTCAGTCTCTGGTACAAATAAATAAATAAAGTTACATTTTTTTAAAAAAGGGATTTACAGAGTGTTACAGTCAACATCAGAATACACATTCTTCTCAGCATCACAAGACATTCTCTAAGACAGACCATATACAAATCCCTAGAACATGCTTAAGTAAATTGGAAAGGAATTGAAATTATTCCATACATATTATCTGACCATACTTCAATGAAATTGGAAATTAATGAGAAAAGAAACTGTAAAACTCCATAAACATATGGAAATTAAATAACACCCTCCAGATCAACCAATGGTCACAGATAAAGGAGAAAACAATATCTATAATCAAACAAAAATGCAAATAGAAGTTCAGGATCCTGTGGGATGCAATGAAAACAGTCCTCAAAAGGAAATTTGTACAGGTGAATTCTCACTTCATAAAAATGGAATGTGCATAAAAATAACCTAATGCTACATGTTAAGCTTCTGGAAAATGAAGAGTAAGTCAAGCCCAAAGAAGAGATAATTATAAAAATCAGAAATTAGCAGTTGAGATTAAGAAAATAATACAAACAATTAACAAATCAAAGAGTTGATTCTTTGAAAGAATAAATAAAATTGATAAGTCCTTCACCAATCTTATTTTAAAAAGGAAAGAAAATACTCAAATTCATACAATAAGGAATGAAAAATGTGAAATCATTATAGATCCTATGGAAATTTAGATGATCATCAGTACCTACTTCAAAAATCTTTACTCTCATAAGATGGAAAACACAGAGAAAGTGAATAGATTCCTAGAAACATTTGAACTACCAAAGCTGGATCAAGAAGTTATAAAAATTCTGAAAAACCCAATATGAGTTAATGAAATTGAAAATGTAATTATTAAACAACAAAGTAAAACCCAGGTCCTCATGGATTCATGGCTAATTCCTGTAAGAAATTTAGAGAAGTTTTAACACCAATACTCCTCAAATTCTTTAATGAAATTGAAAGAGAAGAAATTCTCCCTAACTCATTCTTCAAGGCAAGTATTATTCTGATGCCAAAAGCAGACAAAGACTCAACCAAAAAGGAGCAATACAGGCCAACTTCTCTAGTGAACATAGATGCAAAAATCCTCAATAAAATAATAGCAAACAGAAAGTAGTAAATCATCAAGAAGATTGTATACCATGACCATGTGGGATTAATCCCAGGAATGCAGGGATGGTTTAACATATGCAAATTAATAAATATAATATACATATCAATAGAATGAAAGATAAATATCACATGATTATCTCACTAAATGCAGCAAAAGCTTTTAATAAAGTCCAACACTCATTCATGATAAAAAAAAACTACAGAAAATCAAAATAGATGATCTTATCTCAATATGATAAAAGTTATCTATGACAAACAAAAAGCCAACATCATATTAAACAGAAAAAAAAAACTGAAAGCTTTCACACTGACAGCAGGAGCAAGACAAGGATGTCTGCTATCAACATACCTATTCAATATAGTTCCAACAACATTATCCAGAGAATTTGACAGGAAAAAAAAAAGGAAATAAGAATAGGAAAAGAAGTAAAATTACTATTCATAGGTGACATGACACTCTACATAGAAGACCCCAAAAACTCCACCAAAAATTTTCTAGATTTAATATCCAAATTCAGTGCCATAGCTGGAAATAAAGTTAACACTCAAATATCAATCTGTACACAAACAACAAACTCACTGAGAGGGAAATTAGGAAAACCACACCCTTCATAATAATATTCAAAAAAGTGGAATACTTAATATTCAGTCTAACAGGATGTAAAATACTTATACATTGAAAATTACAGTACTCTGAAAAAAGAAGTCAAAGAGAATTTCAGACAATGGAAAGATATTCCTTGCTTATGAATAGGAGGAACCAACATTGTCCCAAAACTGTTGTGTAGATTTAATGCAATCCAAATCAAAATACTGTTAACATAACTCACAACTCTAGCAAAAATACTCATACAATTCATGTGGAGCCAGAGGAGACCTAGAATACCAAAGGCAATCCTGGGCAACAAAGGCAAGGCAAAAGGTGTCACAATTCCTGACTTGAAATTATACTACAAAATTACTGTAATAAAATCAGCATGGTACTGGCAAAAAGCAGACCTGAAGATCAGTGGAACAGAATAGAAGATGCAGACACAATTACAAACACACTCAGCCACCTTATCTTTGACAAAGGGGCCAAATATCTTCATTGAAAGACAGACAGCCTCTTTAATAAATGGTGCTGGAAAAATTGGATCTCCACATGCCAAAGACTTAGACTAGACCCATTTCTATCACCATGACTAAACTAAAGTCAAAATGGATCAAAAATCTAAATATTAAACCTGAAGCACTAAATCTACTGGAAGACAAAGAAGGTAGAAATCTGGAGGACATGGGACAGGCAGACAGTTCAAAAACAAAAACCAAGCTTCTGGGGAAATACTTCAAACAATCAACAACTGGGATTTCATCTTATCAAAAACTTTTTATACCTCAAAAAAAAGTCACTAACAGAGTAAAAAGAAAACCGAGGGAAACTATTTTAGCCAACTGTCCTACAGACAAAGGACTTATATCTAGGACATATAAAGTATTAAAAAAAATCAAGCCCCTCAGATTCAGAGACTTAATCTAAAAATGGGCATCTGAGATGAATACACACTTCTCAGAAGATGAAAAGCAAATGGGAAACATATGAAAAAATGTTTAGTGTCATCGTTCAAGAAATGCAAATTAAAAGAACAGGGAGATTCCATCTTACCCAAGAAAGAATGGGGAAAGTGTAATAAATCAGTGTAATAAATCATCAAGAAATCATCAAAGAGAAAATGCTGGCAGAGCTGTGAGAAAAAGGAACCCTTCTCCATTGTTGGTGGGAGTGCAGACTGGTTTTACCACTGTGGAAATCAGTGTGCAGATTTCTCAAAATCTAGAATTAGCAGTCCCATTTGACCTAATTATTCCCCTTCTGGGGTATTTTATAGAAGAATTGTAAACACCATACCACAGCAATATATGTGCACCTATGTTTATAAATGCAGTTTACATAGTAACTGAATCTTGGAACCAACTCAAATGCCTATTAACCAAGGAATGGATTTTTAAAATATGGTATTTTTATATAATGGAGTATTACTTAGCTATAGAGAAAGATAAACTCAAGATTTTTATAGGTAAATGAATGTGTAAGTGTAATAAATCAGACTTGCTTACATAAACATTATATTGTCTCCCTAGTGTAAGAAACTGAAAGTAAATAGGATCCAAAAGGAACAATATTGTGAAAGAGAAAGAAACTGCTCAAAGGAAAGAACTGAGATAGAGGAAAGTAAAAAAAGAAGGAAGGAATATATATATATATATATATATATATATATATATATACCTACAAAATAGCTAACATAATTGTACTACTCATTCTATTAGTTCATTGAAAGAAACAGTTTATATTTATATTGTTGGATCAATTTTGCAAACCTATATCTGGTAATCTGAGCAACTATTTTGAAGACAACAATATATTAACCGTTGTTAATTTCCTTTCATCTTGTTTTGAAATTCTGTATCATTTTTATTGTTTTTATTCACCTTAAAAGTTAAAAAAAATCAGTGTGAAGAGAAAAGTGAAACTGTTAAATAAATAGGCAGTTACCTGCATAATGTGCATTGTCCCTTGGTATAAACAGAGCTTCCATATTGGGCTCCATCTGTGAGAATGGGTTCAAACAGGAATCCAGGATGAAAATAAAAATCTTTAGCAGATGCTATAATCACAGGGTTTGGTTTCTACTTGGAGCAACTTCACATATGGGCCCTTTTAAGTCAGTGCTCTAGGGAAAATGGCAGAGGAGATTTATTGACCATTCTGAACAATAAAGATATCATATTGAGTAGGTTTGAGTAGGTTATTTTAAAGTCATTGAACTTTTTTCTCCAGTTTCTGAGAGAAAAGTAGTAGAAAATGAGAAACTAAAACATTGCCGATCAAGAGTTTAGCCACACAGAAGGATTCTGAAGCTTGATTTTGCAAAAATGGTCAAGCAACATTAAAAAAGCAGCACTAGTTTAAAAAATGTTTATATTGATGTGTTTCAGTACCATGAATCCTTTCTTTTTCTCTACATTTTCTTCTATACCCACAAATTCCTTTCAGTCAGTGCTTTGTTTTTGTGTGTTAGTGTTTATCTGCTCTTTATTTTTTTGAATTTTTTTTATTTTATGGGAAAAAACCCAAAATTTCATAACAAAATAATAGGAGAATAACAATAGTTAATACACTGCATATTGTTACCTTTAACTACTCAGAGTACAAGAGATGGGCAGAAAATTTCTCTAAATGATATTAGCATAAATTTTTATTTTCAATGGACTGAGAGACAACTTTGTTTTGTTTTGTTTCTCTTTGTTGTTTGTTTTTGATCATAAGTAAAGAGACTAAGTTCCATATCTGGGTAGATATCTTGGAGATGACAGGAAAATGTATAACTGAACAGTATTGAGTGAAGCAGAACTTGATGCTGTCAGTGCTCATGGAAAGCCAAGGAATTCATGGAACATTTGCTGACAGCCCTGGGTATTCTATCAGAAGAGTTAGAAAAAATCTTATTTAGATCCTAAGGTGCAGAGACCTCCACCTGGGATCAAATCTTATTTTTTAAAAATAAATAGATGTAATTATTAAATGCACATATAAATAACAAATACAGTAAAATCTTGGATTGCTAGTAATGTGTTCAGTGAATGTTGAGCAAGAGGAGCAAATATTTTTGATAAATTTTAACTTGATAAACAAGTGGTATCTTACAATGAGTAGTATGTGATGCTGAATATCACATGATCACAACTAAGCCAATGGCTCTTCTCTCTGTCTCTTACTATGGGATTGTGAGTGATCATTTGTCAACAGCAAGAGATTATGGAGGAAATTTCCTGTGCAAAGGAGGAGAAAAATGTGGAGTAATTCTTCATTTAAAATGAGATTAGGGAGCTAGGGATTTCACTCAGCCATATAAACACCTGCCTGGCAAGCATGAGATCATGATTTCAATCCCCAGTACCAAAACAGAAAAAACAAAGGAGATTAGGAAGGTATGTAAAGTCCAGGAAATAACGCAACATTTTGTAGAAAAGCACTATCCAAAAAAAAAGGCTGTAGCCATGCCAGCAATGATCTCTTTAATGAAAATGCAACGTCACACTTCCATGAAATCTTCAAAAAGAGGGAAGAGCAAGAGTCTTTGGGTAAGTTCCTGGTTAAAGTTGCACAAAAAGAAAAAGATTCCATGGACCCAAAAAATAGCAGTGATTCCAACAGTGATAGTAAAGTCATGCTACATAATAATCCTCTTGTCTCCTTCACATCAGCCAGGAAGACATTCAAAGATAAGTGAAGATTCAGTTGTTTATTTTTCTTTGTATTTTGTAATTTCTTTATTATTTTGTATTTTATTACAGCATCGTAATCATACTCGTATGACATTTTTTGAGTTATGACCTATTATGTACCTCATTTATGTCATCACTGAAGCTCTTTATGTATTCTCTCATTAACCTAATTTAGTCTTCATTTCAGAGGCAAGTATTTCCATCTAATGGATAAAGCCTAAAGAAAGTTAAATCAGTTTGTTAGATCACATATATGGTAAATAGTAAAGGCAAGTAATTTTTTTTAATTTTAACTCCGCTGAGCTAAACTCCCAACCCCCTGTAAATTTGAACCAAACTAGAGCTTTCCAAAGTGTGCTCTGGGAGCCAGTTATGGTTTTTATAGTGTCCAAATCTAAAAGTTGTGTGGTCATATAAACTTGGTGAATTAATGACTTGTCTGAGTTGTTAATCTGATGTTGTTGTTCGCCATTGTCTAAGATGATAATAGAATGAGCAGAAATGTTAATTCATTTTTAGAAAGAGTGTCTCCTTAAATTGGTGTCCAGTGAATTCACTTTTGGAAATAAATAGTACACTAAACTATATTATTCCAAAAGGCAAGGATTTGATTAATCTAGAACCAGTACAATGACATGATCACAATCTGCCAGAATATGGTTCAGGCCAGGTAGCGGGTAACACATCAAACATGCTTGGTGATTCTGAGTACAAGTAAGGAATCTGTATTGATTTTCTCTGGTGTCTTGACAGCCTGAGCCCATGGGTGATGTAGGGCTACAAATCCCATCAAATCCACAGAAACTTTTCAACAGACTTCTGTGTCTGTCTCCTGCACCACAGTGATAAGGTTGAACCCTTCTTGGGTTTGTACATTGATTATAACCTTGGATAACACGCCACTGCAATTTCTACGTTTCTCCCAGAAGAGAGGGCCATATTGCGAAAAGTGAGATACCGTATGGAAATAATCTTCCTCTCTGGTGCATGTGTCTCTTTCTGTTTGATAGTTACTTCTATTAAATGTATAGCTTGATTATATCATATTACTTTATTTAAAAAAAACTTTTTGTTATTTTATAACTCTCTGTTGAGAATTCTGATAAAAAGTTTATATAGTGAAAAAGCATATAAAATAAAAACCGATGGTAGCTCTCTATTTTCCAAGGTCAGCTGCTAAACCCAGTTTCTTAGAAATTCTTTCAGATGTATGCTATGTAAGAATTACTATGTACAGGAGTTTGTTCCTAATGCTTTGAAAATTTCCTTAATGAAGATCTTTTTCATCTAACACTTTCCATCTCAAGTAAAATATCACAGTAGACTAACCAGAATGGCCTCTTAAAAAATACAACCTTGTTAACTGATGCACCATACATCTTAAATATTCTGTAATGCTATAGTGTCAATCTGTAATCCTTAGGGAAATGTAACAACATCATCATATCCATCAATATAATAATCAATAGCCGCCTGTGACCTGGCTGAATTGAAATGTTCTATACATGAAAATTACACCTTGGATTTTGAAAACCTAGAACGGGAAAGGAAAGACTATAAAATACATCAGTATTGTTGAAATTGGTTCCATATTGAAATTATAACATTTTAGATAGGTAGGATTAAATGAAAAATAAAATTAAATAATTTTCTTCAACTTTTGATGTGGCAAGTTGAAAATTTAAAATAACATGTGGGTTCACTTATATTTACATTGTAAAGCATAATAGAGATAAGAAGATCTAAATAAGTAAATGTCAGAAATATTTTTTCTAAAATAGGTATCAGGACTATAGTGATCCAAAATGTGTAAGTGTTTGGCTTCAATAAGGCTGTTAAAAATGAATTGTCTTTGCCCATGAAGATTATCACCTAATCTGAGAAGCTACGTGGTGCAGTGGAAAAAAGAATATCGTCTCTGTGTAAGTTCTGAATTCAAGCATTAACCACAAATGTGCAATTTAACCTCGATTTCCTTACCTATAAACCAAGAATTAGGTTACTCAGCCTTCAGTCCAGTGTTACCCCACTGAGCAAGAAGATAAGCAGCTGCTGCATTAATAAGTATCCTTTAATGGGTGTATTTTAAGAAGATCTGGAGCATTATTGCAAGTTTAAATTTAGAAGCTCCTTAAGAAACCATAAAGTCTAACACACTGCAATCCTTCCTTTGCACACCTCTGCTACAGCTTAAAAGTGAGGAAAATGAGTCTGAGTTTAAACCAGGGAGGTTAAAACCAATGGGAATCAGTTGGTTAATAGTAGGTTTCATATAGGAATGTAGACTTGATTTACCCATTTGTTCAGAGAAAACCTAAAGAGGTTCCAATGAATTCATACCTATAATCCATAAATACTAAATACCTATTTTGAAATAGAAATATGGAAGATTCTAAAGATAACAACAGCTAAAGCTTGTTGATAGCATACTAAGAATAGGGTATGTTATATAATTGATTTTACTCTAGTAATCTTTTAAATAGGTGCTATCTGTAAAATGGAAATCCAGGCTCTATGAGGATAAGTAACCTGCTCAGTGTCACACAACTGATGACATACAGATTTAACCCTGTGCTCTTCAATTTGAAAGGTTTTGCTATCAAGCTTTGGGCTTCTTGCCCAAAGGGGCTTAAAAACTATTGGGAAAAAAAGCAACCAGATAGACAAACAGACAGACACATAAGACAGTATAGTGTGGTTCATTCCATAATAAAGATATGTGCAAAATATGTGCATATCTTGGGAAGCACAGGGGAAATCTGGATTGTTCTTTGTTTCTCCAAACTTTTCCATCCCAATAAATGGCATCAGCGTACATGCATCTGACCAGAACCTGACAGTGAGCTGAATCCCGCCTCCTAGCTACTCACAGCAGCTGTAACGCGGCTGTGTGTCCCTCATTGTTCTGCTTCTCTGGATTTGCATTATCATTGCTGACACAAATTTCCTGCCTCCACACCGCACTAGGGCTCTATGCCTAGAATATTGAAATACTTGCTAATTAGCTGTGGATCATTACTTGCCCTCCATACATAGACCTCTCTCCACCAAGCAACCAAAGTGATCATTCTAAATTGCAAATCTGATTGTGCTTCCCCCTGAATTAAACCAGTAAATAGTTTTATATTAACCTTAGGGTGAAAGCCACCATTGTTGCATGACCTGCTAGCCCATTTTCTTTCCCAAGTTCCTATTCACACCACTTGCCTTTGCTCACTTTGTGGTAGCCACATGGGCTTCCTCTGAGTTCCCAGGATAAGCCAAGCTTTCCCCTTCGCAAGGCTTTACATATGCTGCTGACCAGTATCCCCTGATCTTAGATTTTTATATGGTCCCCTGTTACTCCTCTTGTAGTTTCAACTTAAATGTAAGCGAAATCTGTGCTGGGACCACAAAGCAAGTCTACTGTTTCTTACCCTCACAGCATTTTTGTTAAATTGAAAATTCATGTTTCTTTCTGTAATGACAAGTTTATTGAATTGACTAGGCTGCAAATTCCATGAGAGTAGGAATCATGGGAATCTAACTTCTTTCTTTACCCAGGATTCATCAGTTATTTAGCCCTATGCCTGACACATAGTAGATGTTCATCAGATGTTTGCAGACTAAGTCAATGATAATTAATTCATATTGGAAGGATGGTGAAGATGTCCCCAAAGCACACATCAAGCATCCTCACTTTTTCATGTTTGTTTGAGTAGCTGCATTTCTTTTCCTTTCATGTTCCTGCTACAAAAATTATAGGTAGCTCATCATGCAGTTTCCCAGAATTGGAAAAGGCAGTGTGCAAAGCTTGTAATGCTCACAGTTTGGGTGATTTGCCTTCTATATAGTCCTGCAGCCATGCATTATGGATGGTTCTCTTAAGTAAAAACTGTTGGAGAAATGATTCAGCAAGAGCTGGAAGCATGCTGCCTCCATCCAGACACAGCTGTTTTCCTGGCTCTGTTCAATTGCTACTCCCTGGCCACCTAATTCAACCAATCATTTTCTGAAGAGAATAGCACAGTAGTTAGTATTTAATAAGACACACAATTCTTTCCCAGAAGCAAACAGGATCTGAGTGTCTGAGTTGGATTTTTCTTCACTGCAGTTGTTTAGTCTGAATCTCAGAGTTGCATGCTAATTGTGCTCCTAAGACTTTAGCACAGTAAAAATCTAGAACTGTGGACTGTTACTGTTTAACAACACATAACATTTTATGTCCATTACCTACTTTCTAGACTCTCCTCCAGGACAAGTGGGCAGAGATTGGAAGGAATAGAAGTGAAGCTAATGTTTATCAGTTGATGATAAAAGATTTACTAAATGCTTTATATTATTTCTGTCGTCTTAAGCAAGAAGGCCTGTCTAGGAAAGATAATCATTATCATTTTATACCCACCTTGCACTGAGAAAACAGAGAACCACATCAGCTTACCCAAACTCAAGCAACTGGTCAAAAACAAATCTAAAATTTGAAATCATATCTACCTTCCTCTGAAGCACACTCTCTCAAAGAAGAAGAAAGTCAAATTCAAGTTTATTTTGAACTTTCTGATTGTTAAACTGAGTTCAAACTTTGGTTTCAGAGAAATTGAAATTATGGCCTAAAGTGCTATTTTTTCTTCATTGGTGAATGAAATGAATCAGTTAAATTTTAAGATGGGAGATAGTTTATAACATATCTTTTCCTGATTTATTCAGGACTTCCTTTCCTTTGTGCTGATGTGGCAGGGAGCGGAATATAATGGACAATTGGCCCAGGAACAAGAGAGCCACAGGTGGGAACAACCAGCACAGGACAATAGTGGCAGTAGCTTGGAAACACTTTCTAGACTTGGGTCAAGTTCCACAACAAATCAAATGTTGCTTTATGGTTTTAGCATCTATTATAAACACTTCTTAGCTCCAGTGAAAGCCAAACACTCCCTTGGAAATGTGAATCTTTACCAAATTATGTTTCCTAGTCTCACCAGACACCAGAGAGCGGATAGCATGAAGAGGAGGAAGAAGAAGTGACCCTCTACAATGATGGTGGACATCAACTCCTGTGGACCACAGATACTCAAAACAGAGACTGGTGCTAAAATCAGACAGCGTCAAATTCCAACCTGCGCATATATTGTTATGATTTAGAATACGATTTGTAACCTCAGAAACCTATGTTGAATTGTAATTCCCAGTATGAGATATTCAGAGATGGGACCAGGTGGGGCCCTAAGAAGTGATTAGGGCTTTACCATTATATGTAGATTACCCCACTTATGGGATTAATGAGATCTCATGAGCGTGTCTGCTCTAAAAGCAGTTTGTATGAGTCTCTTGGGTGTTCCTTATTTCTTGCCATGTGATCCCTGTGCCCCTTGAGTACTTTGCCAGCAAGGCTATTACCAGATGGGAGTCTTTGACCTTGAATCAGAAACATGAGCCCAAATAAAACCCCTTTCTTTGTAATTTACCCAGTTAGTTATATTGTGTTATTAGCAATAGAAAATAGACTAAAATTTACTTTATGTGTAGGATCCTACTCTGATTACTTACTCTTTTTAGACTCATATTTCAGCACCTATAAAATGAGAGTGACAGGCAGTTCCTGTCACTGTGATGGGGTTACATACAATAGTGACCCAAAGAAGTTGATGCAGAGAATACAACAGATCCATCCACTCTCATTTCTTTCTTCCTCCTTACCTGAAACTTGACATTTTATACTTTCACACTTCCTACTGACTCTCTTTATGCTACATCTCCATCCCTTGTAATGATCCCACTACTTTTCGTTATCTCTATGAAGCTCTGGGGTTTCAAGAAATTTCAAGTCAAGGACCAACACCCAGGCTACACTTAATGTTAGAAGGCATAACCTGTGGAGCTTGGCAGCTAACTACCTGCTTCGTTCTTCATGATGACTCTCTCTGGCGAGAAACCTTTCAAGGCTGACCATCTGAGCCTCCATGATGCTTCTGGTTCTCACAGTTCTGAGTTCTGGGTCTCAATTCTCCCTGTTCTATGTCTTATCCAACCCTAGAATTTTGAGCTGCCTGTTGCTTTCCCTGGAGAACATCCTGGTTGACCCTGTGACTGAGTGACACAAGAGATCTTTCTCGTCAAGACCTGAAAGGTGCTACCCTGGACAGAAACTTAACCCACAGTTCTCTACTGTGCTCACTGACATGGGGATGGCTACATCTTGGCCTCAACCATTTATTGTCATTCATTCATATAGTAAGTCCTTCCTGGACCTTGTCACAGTTCGGTGGAGTATATAATTGCAATTTCACGGAAAAGTGATTGGAAGTCCAGTAAGTTAATTCCAATCTACCACTTCCAGTGCAACCCGTGTTGAGAATAAAGACAACAAGGCATATTTGTAGCTGTGGGGAATCAAAAGGGTCCTAAGTCCAGTCAGAATAGTGGCTAGCTGGAACAAAGGCCTTGACTTAGGGCTGAATCAGGCTTTTTTGAGGAGGGGAGTAGCTCAGCAATGAGTGACTGAAAGAAAGCCTGGAAGTATGTGAGTACTGTGAAGGGGCCAGGTAGGAGGTCTGAAATCACCTTTGCAATATACAGAGAGAGATGTAGAATGAGTAATCTGCGTATTGCAGATTGGGGCAGTATCTAGTGTTTTGAGGTTGATGCTTCAGTTTTGATATGTAATGTTATTCACTGAGATGTCACTGCCTCTTTCTCTATGTTCAGTCTCAGTTGACAGCCTGGAGTCACTGAGTCACTGGGCCAACTCATGCATACTACATGGGAGCTGCAGATGGGGCGTGACTGACCTGTTACATTGCTTTAAAGACTACACATGGGCACTTCAGCTAGACCCATTTGCGCTGCTTAAAGCCAATTGAGGGAATAAAGAAATATCCTAGCAGCTGGGGATTTAGCTCAGTGCCTCAAGCACTTGCCTGGTAAGTGCAGCGTCACGAGTTCAGTCCCCAGTACCAAAAGAAAAGCAAATATCCTAGGCAGCTCTGTACGTATCAAGATACAGAAGTAGGACCAAATGCCCTTCTTTCAAAGAGAGCTATTCAAATGCTTCTCTACAATTCACTCTTGGCCTACACAATGTAGGTAACACACAATGTAGGTAACAGAGACATGACAGCAAACCAAGTCAGACCATACAGAGGGAAACATTCTACTCTATGTTTCTTATACTCTCTGGTCCTGGCCCACCTCCCGAATCTTTCATGAGCCTAGCATTTGCTATAGGGTTACTGTCTCAGTTCCTGGAGAGTCTTTCCCTCATGCCATGTTAAATTTAATTGCCTTTTGAACCATCCTATAAACTTCTTACTAATGCAGTAATTCTTTTTCTTTCAATGGTGGCTATCGATGGCTTCCTGGAGTATTTTCTGAGTTGGTTTCCTGATTTTAGCTTGTTCATAAATAAAACAGATATTGTAATAATGAAAAGGAAAAAAGTGATAAAAAGGAAAGAACAACTGGGATAAAGAACAACTGGGAAAGGAAAAAAAGAAGGAAAAGATTATATGTATATTGGTAAACATATATAAAGGTATGTATGTATTTGTATGCAAGATAGATAACTGTACTATCAATCGCTGTTCATCAAAAAGAACAGTTTGTTCTGTCATTGTTTGATTGATTATTTTTGTGCCTAAATCTTGTAACCTGAATAACTACTTGTAAGATAACAATATGCAATATATTAACTAGGGTTAATTTCCTACTGGGTTTGTTTTTGAAGTTATGTATCATTTCTATCCTTTTTTTCTGTTTTGTTTTTTAAAATAAAAAGAGCTTAAACAGTGATTCAAACAAACCAATCATATTTCTAATAGATTGTAGTTTTTCTCAAGCTTAATTTGATTGAACCACTCTTTTCTTCTCTTTTCTTAGATTTACAAAACCAAATGGTTTTAATTAAGGAGTATGCCCCGGAATTCTTGTTTGGAAATATAACCCTACAAATTATATGCTGATGGTATTAGAGGTGGGACTTTGTCTTAATTACTTTTTACTCATTGCTGAGACAAAATACCTGATGCCCAAAGTTAGGGAAGGAAAGGTTTATTTCTTACAGTTCTTGAAGGTTTCAGTCCATACTCAGTTGGGTCCAAGGCAGTATGGCCTGGCGGGGCAGCCCTTCATGATGGCTGCAAACAGCAAAAGCAAAAGAGAAAGACCTGGTGTCTTCTTCCATTACACTGGCTCCGTCCCTGTTTGGGTGAAACACTTACACCACCAATCCAAGTGCTAGACAAGAAATTGATCACAAATGCTAGATTTCGTTGCCTCCATGACTGAACGAGGCTTTGTGGGGACATTTAAATAAACCACAACAGACTTCTTGGAGATAATTAGGGTTAGATGTAGTCATGAGGGCCTGACACCCATGATGGTATAGGTGATATTATAAGAAAAGGAAGAGAATGTTGCAAGCACACTTACTCTGTCTACATACGATGCGCTACACTGTCTCAGGACTCTGCAGTATCCATTCCAACAAAAAGACCCTTATCATTCATGGCCCCTGAACCTTGAGCCTCCAGAAATGTGAGAGAATAAACTTTAATGCTATATGAATTACTCTATCTGTGGTAGTCAGTTACAGCAACAGAAAACATATCAAGATACTTTGCCTATTATATCCATTTAAATTTTTATTTCTGAAAACATATCTTCAAACATGATAATAAAAGAGTGAATATCCATTTCCATGGTCATGGTGGGGCACTTCTTGTGAGACCAAAGCAGACCACTCTCTCAAGCCTACAGTGGTGGTATCAGTGACTAAGCTCTACTGTGGCTCCCTCTCCTTCCTTTTCACACTTTCTTCCTTCTCTACTGCAAGAACTCTACTGAGAGGTTCTTGCTAAGTCTCTGCCTCAATCTGATTTTGGATGAGCCCTTAAACATCCTAATACATGATATAAACTGAACCTGAGATTACACTAAATATCCTCCTGTGATTTGATGTCTTCAATGTAAACATGTTATAATATGACAAAATGATTTCAATACTTAAGTTTCTCTTCCTAAAAATTGGGGTTATTAATGATTCCTACTTCACAGTGTTTTCAGAGGATTTAAGGAAGACATTGCTTGTTAATGCACTTAATATAACATCTGACTTAGGAAAAGCAATTTAAAATGTTACTGATTACTGCTTACTATAACCATTTTTATTATAAGATTGAGTAATATGATATATGGGCCTCTATTAACTTTGACAAATGAGTGAAATATTCTTTGACCTTTCAGCCAGTCTTCAGCAATATGACTCCTTCACACCACCAACCCCAGCGCCCTTACCACAAATATAGGACATATATTAAAACACCAGTTGTACACTGTATCTCTATTTGGATTAATTCTGTCTTTTAGCCAATATTTTACTTTCACTTAATTTTTCAGGGAAAGAGAAAGTAGAGGGCTAAGCAGTCTGTAAGTACTAAACATCAAAAGGTTTTACAGGAAAAAAAATCAGTATTGAGAAAAGATTTAAAGGAGAATCAGGTATTGAGTGGGTAAAAGATTAAGAAGAGAGCGTTCATCTCAGCTTAACATATGGCAATGAAAGAAGGAACAAAAGTAAGACCTAGATAAGAAGATTAAGGAAGCCAAATTTGGATAAAGAAAAGGAAATTAAATCAGAAAAACAGGAAATCAGAGATTTGTAGGTAACTCAGAATGTCAAAGAAGACTAACATTGATTTCATGAAAGCTGTCTCTTGGAGAAATGTAAGAAGTAGTTAAAATAATATGTAGGATATTACAACTGATAGGGATTTGAAAGGTTATCTAAACTAAACATTTAATTTGCTAAACAAAGAAACTGAGTCACAAGGTAAAAAAGTACATTACTTTTCCAAGGCTACATTACTACTAAGCTGCTCAATAAGAATAAACCTAAGATTTTTCACTTACATCTTAGTAATTGGTTCTACTCTATTATTTCTGATAAAAGACCTTAATGAAAGGGTGTGATTTGATCTAACTGACAAATGAGGCATATGATTAACAAATTAGATCATCTGAGCATTTAAAGGGATAATCATTAATAAATCTTATTATAAAACATTTACTCAGAATTGTTTATAATCTCACAAAAATCAGAAACAATCTAATTATGTAATCATGATAGTATGGTTTAATAATAATGTTGCAACTGTAAGAATATTCCTTTCAAAATAAAGTTCCTAATGGATTTCAATGACCTCAAAAATTTATATGATATTGAGGGGGGAAAAGCTAAATACAATAAGTTTTTAGTACTGTGGATTGAAATTAAGGCTCTGAATATGCTAGGTAACCTCTCAACCACTGAGTTACACCCCCAACCCCCAAATACAAAATTACAGAAGTAGTAAAATCTCAGTTATGTAGAAAATATGAATGGACAAAACCTGAGAATGAATACACTTGACTATGCTAATAGTAGTCACCATTCTCTGTATTTTGCTAATGGATGAGTTTTATTAGTTATAACTTTTCTATGTAATCCATATCATCCACAGTAAAATACATTATAAATTGGAATAAAAAATGTTAAACTTTTATTTTTTGGAAAGCTTCCTTGGAAATTATAGTACATATTGATACCACAATTTAAGATCATATTCTGTTCCCACTTTCAAAGTGAGAATGATGTATTAATATTCTTTCTAAATCCTACAGACTTCCATCCTTCTGGTTTCTACTAACTACTAATTACCTGCATATTACCTGCATATGACAATGGTTTAGTCCACAATAGTTGCATTTACTTTTTGAGTCAAAGAAGCAAATAATGAATAAATGGACAAATGAACTTAAAGTGTTGTGACACGATAGAAATAAAACAAGTCAGGTTGTACAATGAGATGCAGGGGACAAGGTGGATAAGGTTGTGCCTGCCACTTAATACAGTAGTGTTGGATAAGGCCTCTGTACTAGATGTCAGAGTGTACCCTGCAGATCCCCTTCAGGGTCTAGAAGGTCCCATTCCCTTAGCTCCTGAGATGAGCTCACAGCTGTATCACTCTGGGAACTGTTTCTTGGCTGAAGGGAGTTGCCTTCTCCTAACCATGTGACTTTGGATGTAGGTTTCCTTACCTCAACCCATCCATTGTGAAGAGCCATCCCAGCTCTGGGGCCTTCTGCATGATGGGCTGAGCCTGTGTTGTATTTGCCCTGCAGCTCAGCTCTTTGCTCTGTCGAAAGCTGCTTCTTTTATCTTTCATGGATATTATTCCCATGAATGTTTCCTGATCAACTTTCTATGAATACACTGGCACATCAGAATCTGCTGCCCAGGGATCTTGCCTGAAAACAGCTTTTCCTTGGAGGGAAAAATCTGATTTGCAATGTAAAGGATGAGAAAAAGCCAAAGACAAAAGTCTTTGAAGCAGGAAGGCGCTTGTGAATTTCAAGGAAAAGAAATGAAGCCAAATTCACGTAACCAAAGATTAATGGAATTGGAATTCAAACCTGAGTTTGAACATGGAAATCTATGTTCTTTCTGAGAAATCAAAGTTTCCCACAGATAATATAGGTCTTTGTTGTGTGAAACATAATAAGTATCCTATTTTAATCATAAAGTATTAGCTCTGCCAATATGATCACTAAGTTGTAAATTATTTTTTACTTTGGTAATTTTGTTCTTAAAGTATCATTATTTTAAGTATCTTACTAATTTAAGTACATCCAATTAAATGTTCTTTCATATTACCTGCAAGTATCAGTGGGAAGTATTTGAAAATTATAAACACACCACTAATCCACCTGTGTATTATTTGATGCATTCATATATGGATAATAACTACATTAGGCCCTTAATTTAGTTGTGTTATTAATTTAAAATTTAACCTCAGTCTTATTTCTTATCCTTGAAAATATATTTCACAACTGTTTTCATGGTGCCCCAGATACACTTCAACAAATTTGCTGTTGATGCTCATCCAAAGGTCACTTTCCTACATTTGCCAGCTTAATACAATAAAACCACCTGTATTTTTTGAGCTTTAACAGTTTTTTGTCTTTAAGGGCTTGACATACTTTGTCTGAATTTATTAATTCTTTCATTCATATTCATCATTTATTCCACAATATTATTAGACACATTCCGTATGCCCAGCATGGTGCTGATCATTTGGAATAAACAGTCCTGCGACATTCCCTCTTGTTTGGGGAGGGAGGGATTAACATCGAGTGATGGAAGAGGGGACAGTTGTCAGATAAGTCCAGAAATGAATGCAGAGTTATGAAATGAATGCTAGGATGTGACAGAACATGGTTCTAGAACTCTCATCACAGGAAACCCAGTCTGTGACAGGAATGGAAGGTGAAGTTGACAGAATTGTGTCAATTGGAGTCAGATAGAATCAGAGAAGGCTTTCTTATGTAAGTGAAATATGAGCTGAGATCTAACAATATTTAGAGACCAGTATGGGAAAACTCCTTTTGGTAGGACAGATCACAGCACATTTAAGGATCTGAGAAAAGCTGATATCCTGAACTTTATATAAAGTCAGTAAAGAAGGGCATGAAACTACAGAGCAAATAGGTAAGGAGATGGGGAATTTGCAACCATATTGAGGTCTCTAGTTTTTATTTTTATTACTTTTAATTTTTTAATAGCAATTGAAATTTCCTCAAGTGTCAGGTCTCATATTAGATTCTGGGTCTACAGAGGCAAATAGACCCTCTACCTGCCCATAAAGGGTCACAGTTCACTGGAGGATTATGTAGTATGAAACAACTGCATCAGGAAATTGTAAATACTATGAAGAACACAAGTAACGATTGCAATGAGGCTGCTGTGGAGAGCACCTAACTTACTTGGGATCAGTGCAGGCTTGCTAGAAAAAGTATACCCAAAATAAACCTCACGGATATGCATTACACACACTTTGTTGCCTATCCCAACAGGCCTACACAAATACGTTTCCCATTTCTCTTGGGCCAGTGCGGCTGTGGTCTCAGAATTATGGCTTTGTTGCTGTCTACAAGACTGATTTGTGTGGAATCAAAATGCCAAACACAAAATAGTAATACTCCTCTGGAAGGCCTGAAGGCATCTAGAGACCTCTCCTAAAAGGCAATTGTTTGCTGAGCCTCTATGAAGTATAAGCCAGAAATTAGTCTCCGCTTTAGGGATGAATAACAAAACTAATCCATGAGTACATATCATTATTTCAAATGCAAGTTTCACACATTAATAAGGATTTCTAGCTAAACTTGTGCTGAGACTCATAGGCACATTTCAGCTGAGACTTAAGGGTCCATCCTGTTCAAGTATCTGTGGAAAAGGAGAACAGATTTGTTGGTTGGCTTGTTTCAAAAAACACTGAAGGACAGATGATTCAGATGAAAGTGGGCAGTGATACCTGTCTTTCCTGGGAGTCTGGCATTTGTTTAATCAGTTGTTTGTTTCAGCTAAGATGGAGAAAGGAGGAATAAAGTTTAGCAGGTGAAAGAGTTTGAAAACCATGTAAGATGCTGGGAACAGGCAGCGCTGCTGCAGAGCCTAGGTTAGCTAGTGAAGCTGGACTGGAGGAAGAGAATCTCTTACCATCACTGGATTCCTGCTGCACGTCTCAGTGCAGTCAAAGAGCACAGCTGATTTGTCATGCTATTATCTGCCTTCACCATTACCAAATAACATTCCTATTTCATTTACCATCTCTGTTAATTGTATCCCATGTGTCTGGGTACTTACATTTGCATCAACTTCTTTCTTCCCTGTGGTCTTGCTTCAAATTCTTAGAATTATTTATCAAGTTCTGGAAATCTGTGGCTCCAAGTTGGTACATAAGACTGTTCTATCAGTCAGTTGCAAAATCATTCAAATTGCTAATAATAAAATGCCAGCATTAGAAATGATTTACTTTTTAACAAGTACATAAAACAGTGGGGAGCCCAAGTTAACTCTGTACTTCATCATTCTCACCGATACGAGTCCTGATTTTTTTTAATACTACTAGGGTTGGATGAAAGTGAGGTTAACAAGGTGAAATTTGAACATATTACTAAGTCTATCCATAGGACTGAGTAGGACAGATGAGCTTTATTAAGTATTGTGTATGACAGCTGAATAGAAATGGTAAGGAACTGCCGCTACAGAATAAAACTCCACAATGTTTGTCATATTTATAGCTTTTCCACTCCATCCTCCTTACTATAGTGTCTGGTTTTAGATTATTTTGCTTCTAGGAGATCTCTCTTCTGGCCCATTTGGCATCCACTGTTGATTTTGCTGTGGACTGATCTTCCTAGAGCACAACTCTGATGATTGATTACTTCCTTGTTTATTTTATGCTGTTCTTCCAGGGTGTTTGCAGCACTTGTGGGGTGTTCCCACCAGGGAGGAGTCTATCAAGTGACTTCTCTTTTAATTTTCTCTCCACACCAACAGGACAAGTTCTCTTTTCCCAACTTTCTAGGTTATTCTTCTAAAATTAGTATTTCCTACATTTTAAGTAAGAATCTTTTTCTTACAAGAGATAGCTTGAAAGCAAATTAAAGTCCCATGTGTAGTGCAATGCCAAGATCTCTGTTAGTCTATGTGTAAGCAATGATATGCACAAAATGCGTATAATATGCCATATTGGGTAGGAAGGGAGAAAAATAAGAATTTATATATCTCCATGTTTTGCTTTGATTGCAGAAACATTAGGAGGACATACAAGATCACCTGGTTCAGGCTGGTGAGATACAAATGGCAGAGAAAAGAGGTGAGAATGACACCTTACCATGGACGTCACTATATGCATCAGTGTAGAGTTTACAAATACACATCACCTCAGAAGTAAGAATTTAAAATGTTCTGATTAGTTATGAAAATTCGAGCAATATCTCAAAGGTATTTTTTAATACCCCCTCCATGTTCCTAAAGAACACCATAAGCAACTTTTCAACAGCCGTTAGGTTCAAGCTATTTGTTTCTTTCTTGAATCTTAGAAAATGTTATAAAGAGTATGAGCAGCTATTCTGAATTGTTAATTGTTTTATTGTTCTATCATTTATGATAACAATACCTTATAAATAATTAGTGACTAAGATTTTTTTTAACTTGAAGAGAGTTGCTCCCCAGTCACAAAGAATAGCTGATGACTAGGGAATTCGAAGGAAGCAACTCCTCACCTGTTCTAGAGAAGCAGTGGGCTGTGTCTCCCTTCACATTCTCAGAAGTAAGAGAGCTCAAGACTGAAGATAAATGTGTCTTCTGATTTGGACACTTTCCATCTTCTCAGCCTCATCTGGACATTCATTCACTCACTCATTTTCTCTTTCAATAAATATATATTTAGTACTTTACACTGTGCAAGAAGACACTGAATACCTAATGTTTACAGTGAGAAGGGGCAAGAAGATGTAAATTCATATTATACATTTAAATCATGAAGATTACCTGAAAGAAAATAATGGGGCCAGGTGTGTTAACACATACCTGTGATCCCAGCACTCAGGAAACTGAGACAAGAGAAGTACCGCAAGTTGGAGGCCGGTCTGGGCTACAAAGTGGGTTCAAGGCCAGCCTAAACTGTGTAGCAAAACCCTGTCTCAGAAAGATAAAATAAACAAATAAAATAATTAATTAATAAAAAGGAAATGATGAGTAGCAGTAGAAACTAAAATTTTATTTGCAGGCTTTCCAAATCCATCTATGAACTTCCCTCTATGAAGTGCCTAATATTTCAGGATTACTGTTTTTCTTTTTGGATTGAGCAACAAAAATCTGTGTCTCACAGATCTGAAGGCTGAAAGGTCAAGATAAAGGTGTTGGATTATTTGGCATCTAGTGTGGGCCCTCTTCCTTGTTTGTAGAATGTCTATCTTTTGTTGTTTCTTCCCATGGTGAAGAAAAAGACAGAATGAGAAACCTCCTTTTATAACAGTTCTATTCATGAGAGTCCCATCCTCATGAGCTCATTGTGTCCCCAAAATCCTACTTCTAATACCGTTGTATTGGTGGATTGGATTTGAAAATGTAAGGGTTTGGGGGAGGGGAAGGTGTAGTCCATAATATTCTACTTGTGATCCTCAAAAATTATTGTTCTTGCATTCGAAAGAATTTTATTTCATCCCAACAACATGATAAATCTTAGCATATTCCAACATCAGTTGTGAAATATGAAGTCCAAAATCTCATCCAATGATCATCTAAATCATATATGGATGAGACTCAGAAGTATGTTCTACACAGAGGAAGAGTTTTTTTCCAGATGAAGCCAAACAAGTCATACATTTCCCAACAAAACAATGGAACAAGCATATTAAAAAAGAGAAACAGGAAAGAAGGAAGGTATGACAAAATCCTGGTAAGTGTAAAGCCTAATAAAATAAGCTCCTTAAATTCTTAAGGCTTGAGAATATTTCTCTTTGGCTCCATTTTTTACCTTCGGTACCCACCATGTCAGAAGTCCTATCCTAGTGCCCACTGGGCTGGTGGTCTGGCTTCTGCAGCAATACAGTTCAGGACCCTGGGCTCTGGGTGTCCCTACCCTGTACATGATAACTCTTTGTTCCTCTCACTAGCTCATCTTAATCAAGTAAAAAAAATTTGCTAATAGCTTTTTATTGTGGTGTTGTTAATCCAGATGAACCTCTTAAAAGTGGAATCTTTACTCATGGAAAAGTATTATAGATAAAGAAATATAAAGTTGTAGAGAAAGCTGGATGATAAAGATCCAAGCTCAGCAAAGCCTCTGAGTGGCTTTCTTTCTTACTCCAAATTGTCCAACTAATCCTTGGATGTTTGACAGGATTGTACACAAGAAGCACAAGTTGTAATCTTTTGCTTAAACTACTTAACAAGTATGTCTTAATTCATGTATTTATTTATCTGTTTTAATTATGGACTAAGCTGTCAGGGGTTTAGTTCTTGAATAATGAGAGCATTACAGTTTTGTAAGTGGTTGATAGGAATGGAGGGCATCTACAGAAAACCAAAATTTTCAACCTTGGCTGCAAAGCAGAATTATCTGGGGAGATATTTAAAACTACAGTTTTGACATCTACTCAGTTGGTCTGGAGTATAAGAAAGGAATAGACAATTTCAAAGACTTCCCAGATGCCAAGATTCAGAATCACTATTATAAAGTAATTTATAAGTGGAATCCTGTGTGCTTATTTATGACCTACTGTATTGTAGAGTAGAATAGAAAATTGGAAAGAGAAAGAAAAAAAGAAAATAAAAATCATAGCAATTATAGTAATTACAAAGAGTCTAATAAAGAGTATAAACATCCTTAATAGTAAGAATGATCACTCACTGCATTTCTTATAGGTAACGACAACCCACATCATACACTTAATATCCCCTCTTTCCAAGTAAGAAAAATTCAGGCATGTTCAAGTAAACACACACACAAACAAACAAAAACAACAACAATAAAAACCAAGCCCTAGATTCCAAGATTATTAGGTGAAGAGAGGACTAGGTTTTAGATTTCATCCAACCCTCAAATCTGAGTTTTTCCAGAAAGAGGCAAAATGCATTAGACATTTTGACTTGTATTGGTTTTTTTAAATTTTATTTAAAGGGGGAAAAAAAGCAAAACAGAAAAAAGGGTAGAAACAAGATGTAATTTTAAAAAAAAACAGTAAAAAATCACTAGTTGATACACTACATATTGTCTTCTTGGATATAGTTGTTCAAGTTATAAAATTAAAGCATACATAGTGGACCTTTAAACAGTGAGGCTGCAAACAGTTCTGTTCACCGATCCAACAAAAACTTAGCAACATGGTTATCAATCCTACCCACTTAAACATGCATGCAGTTATATCCTTTAGAGCACTTTCTTTTCCTCCTTTTGCTTTTTAAGTCCATTATCTGTTTAGTTATATCATGTTTCAGGTTGCTCAGTACCTTACTGATGGGTTTTGTTGTTATTTACTTTTTAAAATTTTTTCTTATTTATTCTTATTTATTTATTTATTTATTTTGAAGGTAGTAAAATACAGCAGGACAAGACAGGACAAAGCCAATTGAGGCAGCGCAGTGAAATTGGTACAGAACTTCACAGCAGGTTACCGGCATAACAGCAATAGGTACAATAGTATAAATGGTTTTCTTCACAATCGTTGTTCCTTCAGTCAGGTAGAGCAATATCAAAGGAAATACCGAAATTATAAAAATAGAATATTAAATAGAGCAATACCATTGATCAGAATAGAGCAAAAGAGAGATAAAAATATTTGCCTTTAAAGAGATGGCAGAAGAAAATCCCCCTTATTTGCTATATGGCATATAGTCAAACTGGCAAGACATGCTCAGATCTCTGGCTCTCACTTGCTAGTGAGGGGGGGATGAGATGGATGTTTCTGGTAGGCTCACAACCACCCACCAGAGCAGTGAGCTGGCTGCCTGTTTTCCCAGCACCCCAAGTTCCAACATGGCATGGATCTCAGGAAACACTGATATGGTTCTTGCCCTGGGGCAGCTGAGGCTTGGGAAGCCACAGCCACTTACCAGAGCAGTGTGCTGGCTCAATTTGTATTGTCTTATTTAATTCTCAAGTTAATCTCAGCATTTTGGCATTGATGAACAAATTGAAGTTTAGAAAATAACTTCCCATTGTCAGATTTTTCAGTAGGTAACCACTATGAACTAAATAAATCCCTTCCCCAATGTAGGATGCAGTACTCATCTCAAAGATGAGGGGAGATGGAGCCTTGGATGGTAATTAGGTCATGACTGGACTAATGCTCTTGTTAACACACACACACACACACAAGCTTCCTCTCTCTGTTCTGTGATTTCTGTGAGAACACAATTACAAATCCACCTGTTGAATACATTGCTGTCAAGAAATGGTTGTACAATGAATCAAAATCCCAGGCCTGGAAAAACTGAAAAAGTTACATAATGGTGGTCAGCCATAACAAAATCATAATAAAGATTGGACAGAATCAAATGGAGATTTGTGTTTTTTGACTTGACTTAAAGAGTTTTAAAAAACACATGCACACAAGGTTGGATACAGAAAGGAAACCAGATACAATGTGCTTGTAATTAAGACTCCTGGGGTCTAACTTTGATCCTTGCGTGAAACTTTGAACATCACTTTCCTTTAGATTTTCCATCCATAAGATGAGAATGGCTCTATATTGGAACAAACTGTTACAAGGATTCCATGATGATTAACGAATGAATGGTAAGGTACTTAGTGAACATATAGTCTTGGAAAATGTAAAACCATAAAATGTTCTGGGAAGTTGTGAAATTACACTTATTTTTAGCATACTTAAAACCTGTCGAACATACTGTTGGACCTACATCTTCATGAAAGGGTGTAGCTATGTGATGATCACATAAAGGAGAGCATGTACTTTCCATATATAATAGCAGAAACATAGCTAATAGATTTTCCCTATAGGTAATGGACTTCTTAAGAAACATTTTGGGGCTGGAGAATACTTGAGTCATTTTCTTGTCACTATTATACACAAGGAATGAGTGGTGCTTTGTGACTCACCATTATTCCTCCACCAAACACATTCTTCAAGACTGTCAATGGCCATTCCTGCCCTTGCAGGAGACACATCATAGTTCTTGGTCCTGAAACCTTGCTCTGTACTTTGAATTTGGGGGACAGGTCCAAGGTCAAATATGACATGGGAATACTCACAGTCAGAGATTAAGACAGAATCAGTCAGTTAAAGATCAATGCAAAAAGGTTTAGTATTAAAAGAAATGCAGATATACTATGATATAGAGAGAATTTTACACATTCTTTTAAGTTAAACAGTGGATATTCAACAAGTAAAAATGAGCCTGGGCCCTGACCTTGCATGCAGGTTGAATCACAGCGCATGGGGAAACCTTGGAATTTCACTCCCAGGCAGTAAGAACATGACTTGTGTTTGAAATCACCCTAGGACACACAGGAGGTACCAGCAGGCATAACTGGGCCATGCCCAGCAAACTCCAAGCAGCTACAGGGTCCAGAATCCAGTCCCAGCCCCTGAACACATGTGCAGGTTGAATACCAGTGCACAGGGAAGCCTTGGAACATCACTCCCAGGCAGGAAGACCAAGCCCTACATCTGAAATCACCAGAGGACCCACTCCCCACAGGCCCAACTGGCCCACACCCAGAGAGCTCCAAGTGGCTAGCAGTTGCCAGCAGTCTGCCCCAGGAGCAAAAAGTGGCCAGGTGATTCCCAATGCATGATGGAAGCCTTGAAACATTACTCAAAACCCAGAAATATAGGAAAATGACAAAATGAAAGAGCAAAATGCAATCTCAAACTTCCAGCCCAAACCAAGCAAGCCTAGGAGACATAGACACAGAAGAAAATATAAGCCATACACCTGAAATTCCTAAAATTATAACAACTGAAGTAAAGAAAAAACTCCAGGAAGCTATAAAAGAACTCAAATCAGAAACAGTCTCCCAGGTTAAAAAAAAAAGAAAAAGAAAAAGAAATGATAAAAGTAGTGAAAGAAATGCTAACCACATCTAAAGAAGACATAGTTAAAAAATTAGAGGAACAATGCAAAAAGTTGGAAACTCTGAATGAAGAATATAAGAAACAAACAGAATGCATGAAGCAGATTCAAAGAGATATACAGGAAATAAAAAATTCCACTGGAAGTTGGTAAAACTGCCTCAATGAAAGTGAAGATAGAATTTCAGTCCTCGAAGATAAGATTGCAGCTAGTGAACAGGAAAAGAAAGGTCTTTTAAAAATAACAAGGAACCAGGAAATAACAATTCAACAGCTGCAAGATGATGCAAAGAAAAACAACATAAGATTGATAGGTATAAATGAAAAGGAAGGTGACAACACAAATGATATAAAGTGGCTATTTACAGAAGTAATAGCTAAAAATTTCCCATACATGAGTATGGAAACTGACATAAAAATCAGTGAAGCATATAGAACTCCAAATAACCATAACCAAAATAGAACTACACCCAGACATATAATAATCACCATCCCAGAAATCCAACATAAGAACAGAATATTAAAAACTTCTAGAGAGAAGAGACAGATCACCTATAAGGGAAAGCCTATCAGAATACCTCTCAACACAAACAATGAAGTCAAGAAGAGCATGGAGTGAAGTATTTCAGATCCTAAAAGAAAATGACTTCCAACTCAGACTGATGTACGCTGCAAAACTGTCCTTCAAAATGGATGGAGAAATAAGATACTTCCATGACAAAGAACAGCTGAAGAACTTCATGATCACCAAACCAACCCTGCAAAGAATACTGAAAGACATTCTAGAAAAACATAGTAAAAAACCATTAAGCAAGGCAAACAATTAAACAGAATGGAAAGGTAAAAAATCAACAGCAGAAAAATAACATGTCAAATGTAAATAAATATATATCAGTTATAACCATTAATGTAAATGGCCTTAATTCACCAATTAAAAGAAACAGACTGGCAGAATGGATCAAGAAACAACACCCAACTATATGCTGTATACAGGAAACCCATCTAACCCAAAAGGAAACTCATAGACTGAAAGTCAAAGGATGGAAAATAATGCTCCATGCAACAGGAACCCAAAAAAAAGTGGGGGTAGCTATTCTGTTTGCAGACCATGTGAACTTCAAACCAAGAATGATCCAAAGAGATAAAGAAGGTCATTACATACTAGTTAGGGGAAAACTTCAAGAGGAAGAGATAACAATCTTAAATATATATGCACCAAATTCCAAAGAACCCAGTTACACAAAGCAAGTATTAATAGGAATGAAAAATCAAATAGGCAATAATACAATTACTATAATAGGAGACCTTAACATGCCATTGACACAAAGGGATAGATCAACTAGACAGAAAATCAGCAAAGAAATAACAGAACTGAATCACACCTGTGAAAAAATGGACTTGCTAGACATATACAGAGTGTTTTATACAACAACATCAGAATATACATTCTTCTCAGCAGTACATGGGACATTTTCTAAAATGGACCATATACGAACCCACAGAACATATTTAAGTAAATACAAAAGAATTGAATGTAATCAGATCATAGCACCATGAAACTAGAAATTAATTATAAAAGTAACTGCAAAAACCCCACAAACACAGAGGGTCACAGAGGAAATTAAAGAAGAAATTAAACAATATCTACAAGCAAACAAAAATACAAATACAACTTACTGGAACTTGTGGGATGCAATGAAAGTGGTCCTCAGAGGAAAATTTATTGCACCAAGTTCCCACATTAGGAAAACAGAACAAACACAAATAGACAACATGATATTACACCTCAAACATCTAGAAAAAGAAGAGCAAGCCAAGCCCAAAGTCAAAAGAAGAGAGGAAATTATAAAGATCAGAGCAGAAATTAATGCAATAGAGACTAAGAAAACAATACAAAGAATCAATGAATCAAAGAGTTGGTTCTTTGAAAGAATAAATAAAATTCATAAGCCCCTAGCCAACCTAATTTTAAAAAGGAAAGATTCTGCAATACAGAATGAAAAAGATGAAATTACTACTGAGTCTGTAGAAATACAAATCATCAACATCTATTTCGGAAACCGCTACTCTCATAGGTTCAATAACACTGAAGAAATGGACAGATTCCTAGAAACATATGAACCACCAAAGCTGGATCAAGAAGGTGGAAAACTGCTGAATAACCCAATTTCTATTAATCAAATTGAAAATGTAATCAAGTCCCTACCAACAAAGAAGAGCCCAGGCCCAGACAGATTCACTGCAGAATTCTACAAGAAATACAAAGAAGACTTAATGCCGACACTCCTCAAACTCTTCAATGAAATCAAAAGGAAAGCAACTCTAAGTCATTCCTGGAAGCAAATATTACTCTAGTACCAAAACCTGAGAAAGATCCAACTAAAAAAGAGAACTACAGGCCAATCTCCCTAATGAACATAGATGCAAAAATTCTCAATAAAATATTGGCAAACAGGATGCAGCAAATCATCAAGAAGATTATACACCATAACCAAGTGGGATTCATCCCAGGCACGCAGGGATGGTTCAACATGCATACATCAATAAATGTAATAATAATACATAAATCAATACATGCATAAATCAATAAATGTAATAATAATAAAAATTTAATAAATGTAATCCACCATATTAATAGAGCCAAAAGTAAGAATTACATGACCATTTCTATAGATGCAGAAAAAGCTTTTGATAAGATCCAACACCCATTCACGATAACAACCTTACAGAGAATTGGGATAGTCTTTACCTCAATATGATAAAGGCCATCTGTGACAAACCAACAGTCAGCATCATATCAAATGGCCAAAAACTGAAACCTTTACCCTAAAATCAGGCACAAGACAAGGATGTCCCTTTTCACTGCTCCTATTCAACATAGTACTGGAAATACTAGTCAGAGCAATTAGACAAGAGAGAGAAATAAAAGGAGTAAAGATAGGAAAAGAAGAAGTTAAATTATCATTATTTGCAGATGACATGATACTCTACATAGAAGACCCCCAAAAATCCATTGAAAGATTCCTAGATATAATAAATAAATTCAGCAATGTAGCTGGATACAAAGTTAATACTCAAAAATCAATAGCATTCTTATACATTAATAACAAAATCACCAAGAGGGAAATAAGCAACACCCTTCACACTAGCATTAAAAAAAATGAAATACTTAGGAATTAATCTAATGAAAGGGGTAAAAGAGTGGTACAGGGAAAATTATAATACCCTGAAAAAGAAATCAAAGAGGACCTCAGAAAATGGAAAGACATCCCTTGTTCATGGATAGGAATTATAAATATTGTGAAAATGGCCATTCTCCCAAAATTGTTATACAGATTCAATGCAATCCCAATGAAAATACCACTAACATACCTCATTGATCTAGAGAAATCACTCCTAAAATTCATTGGAACCAGAAGAGACCTAGAGTACCAAAGGCAATTCTAAGCAACAAAGGCAAGGAAGGAGGGATCACATTCCTGACTTGAAGTTATACTACAAAGCTACTGTAATAAAATCAACATGGTACTAGAATAAAAACAGACTTGAAGATCAATGAAATAGATTAGAAGATACAACCACAACTACAAACATACTCAATGACCTTATGTTTGATAAAGGGACCAAACATGTACACTGAAAGAACAATAGTCTCTTTAATAAATGGTGCTGGAAAAACTGGCTATCCATATGCCAAAAACTAAAACTAGACCCATGCCTGTCACCATGTACTAAACTAAAATCTAAATGGATCAAAGATCTAAGTATCAAAACAGAAACACTAAATCTGTTGGAAGACAAAGTAGGTAAAAATCTTGAAGATATAGGGGTAGGTAGAAAATTCATGAACAAGAATCAAACTGCATGGGAAATACTTCCCAGAATCAATAACTGGGATCACATCTTATTAGTTTCTGCATGTTGAAAGAAATCTCCAGCATAGTGAAAAGAAAACCCACAGACTGGGAAAAATCTTAGTGAACTGTCTTTCAGACAAAGGACTTCTGTTTAGAACTTATAAAGAATTAAAAAAAAATCAGACCCCTAAAATTCAAAGACCCAATCCAAAAATGGACATCCGAGATGAACACAGTTCTCAGATGAAGAAATACGAATGGCAAATAAATACATGAAAAAACGTTCAGCATCACTGGTCATTAGAGAAATGCTAATTAAAACAGCACTGAAATTCCATCTCAATCCCGAAAGAATGGCCAGGATCAAGAAAACTACCAACAACAAATGCTGGGGAGGCTGAGGGGGGCAAAAGGAACCTTTCTGCACTGTTGGTGGGAGTGTAGACTGATGCAGCCACTGTGGAGGTCAGTCTGGAGAGTCCTCATAAAGCTAGGACTGGAGATCCCATTTGACTATTCCACTCCTGGGCATATTCCCAGAAGAACTGGAAAACATCATACCACAGTGATATATGTGCACCCATGTTTATAGCAGCACAATTTGTAATAGCTAGATCGTGGAAACAACCTATATGCCATTAACTGAGGAATGGATAAAAAATATGTGGTACTTTTATACAATGGAGTACTACTCTGCTATAAGGAATGATCACATTGAGATATTTATAAGTAAATGGATGCAACTTGAGACCATACTCATAAGTGAAATAAATCAAACTCACATGTATAAATACTGTATAGTCTCCCTAGTGTAAGAAATGGTAAGAGTACATAAGATACAAAAAAACTCAATAAACACAGTGAAAGGATAAGAATTGGCTTAAAGAGGAAAAAATAATATCTCAAGGAAAATGAGGAAAAAAAGGAAAGGAAAAGAAAAAATATCAAAAATTATATAAATACACTTAGCTAAGATGATTGTACTACAAATTCTATAAGTTCTTGGAACAAAATAGTTAACATTCATAGATTGGAACAATTGTGCATACTATTGTATGGTGATCTGAGGAAATCTTGAAGATCATTATGTAAAATAACAACCCTCGTTACACTCTTATCACCTTGTTTTGAAGGCCTATATTGTCAGTGTTCTGGGCTCTTTACTATTATTGTTTATATGTTTTTTTCATTTTGTGTTTTTCTGGGAATTTATTTTGTTTTGTCTCATTTTGTTTTGTTTTTCCCTCTAATAAAGAAAGAATAGTTATACATGTAGAGACTCATGCATGTGTAGAACTTCTAAACAGTTTATGAAAATCGATAATATAATGCACGATGAAATGAACAATTACTTTGAAGAAAAAGAAACACTAAGGTACCCAGTCCTTTGTAACGTCATGGTGCAATCCAACAATACTATTATTCTTTGTTCAGAGCGATTTTAGTCTGTTTTGTTTTGTTTAATTTCAACATATGTGAAGGTATGGACAGCTATTTTGAAGAGAATGAGAGACATTATGGCAGCCTCTGTTGACTTTCCTATTGTCTGGTCTTGAAGACCTAAAATGCCTTCATCATCCTGTTCTGATCAGTTCTATACTATTTTGTTTTGTACGAATTCATTGTATGTGATGATATTTGGAAGAAAACAAGAGACAATATGATAGACAGTGAAGATCTCTGGTTGTCTTGCTTTGAAATCTGTGTCTCTTACATTGATATCTTATGATCCATTTTGTTCTGTTTAATTTTACCCTCTTTAAAATAAAATTTTTTTAAAAAGTAAAAATGAGAGCCCTTCTTGTGCTCTGACTACTCTGCTTCTGACTGCTCTGTCTTCTTGTAGGACCCACTTGAGAATAGATTCTCTCCAGACCAGATGAAGAGTAACAATCAAGATTCCTAAACTCCTTCCATCTGGTCACCTCCATTTTACATTTCCACACCCCTTCCTGGTTCTATTTTCTCCTGTGAAAATTGCAAGTAATAAAAACACATTACCCAGCAACCTAACAAGGATGGTTTTGAAATAAACTGTGGCAATAAATTTGAAAATGCTTTTAAAGCAGGAAATGCTACAGAAGTGGTAGTTTCAAATTTAATTATTATGGTAGGCCATAATGTCTTCAGTTTTATCAAGCACTTAAGCATTCTGATTATATCCCTTTACATATATCAGGACTTCTTAGATTGTTTCAGTTGAACATAATTTGTGTTTAAAACAGATCCTAAGCTCCTTGGCTTTTTTATTTTCTTTGATAGTTCAAAATAATACTCTGATTGTAACAGGTGCTGAAAAGTACTTTTAATTTTTTTACATAACTTTTAATGGAAAAATGCTGCTATGTACATTAAAAAAATGGGTGTGAACATAGCATCCTGTATTTTTCCTTCTCAACATTTGAGGTGTTTGTCATTTTTGTCTACCTGCAACATTTTTACTCCTCATGGTAATGTTTCCAAAATTTTTCTCTTTAAATTTTTGAAATTTAATTTAACTTTATTTTATTTGTACATGTTTGCAGTATATGAAGTTTACATTGATCTTAGGGAATAAGTCTATATACATAATATATCTCAATTCAGTTTTATTCCCTTTTCCTTCCATATCCACCTGTCTCTAAATCCCTTTTCCTCATTTTCATTATAGTTGTTATTTTTAGCTGGTGTTTAATGACATATAATGTTACATTCCTTGTGGATATTTGGTATATTTACATGACAGATTTTAATTTATTAAAAATTTTCCCTCCATTTGCCCTTGGTTCCTGGACACTTTACCATTTAAAAATAAAAGAAAAAACTGGCTTCCCCTTTCCTTATATCACTTCTTTAATTTGTCCTTTGTGCTTTGTTTAACACAAATGAGAGATATCATTTAGTATTTAAGCCTGTGTGTCTGATTTTCTTCACTTAACATTATATTTCCCAGGTGTGTTCATTTTTCTATAAATGTCTCAAATTTATCCTTCTTTATACTTGAATAGTATTCCATTATACATAGATACCACATTTGGTTTATCCAATTGTCTGTTGATAGGCATGCTGGCTGTTCCAGGATTTAGCTATTATGAATTGTGCTATTACAAACATTGGAATGCCTGTGTTTCTGTAATAAGATGATGTTTGCTCTTTTGGGTAGATATCCAGATAGGGAATCACTAGGTCAAATGGAATTTCTGATTTTGTTTCTTTGAGAATTCTCCATTCTAATTTCCATAATGATTGTATTAATTTACACTATCTTTTACAATGTAGGAGAGTACCTTTTCCATTGAAGCCATGACAACATTTATTATTTAATTTCCTGCTGAGTGTCATTGTTTTTTATGTAAAATAAAATACTTATGTTGTTTTAATTTTAATTTCTCTGATGGCCACAGATATTGAACATTTTTTCATATGTTCATTATCTATTTCTACTTCTGTCGAGCGGTGTGTACTCATTTCTCTTCATTTTTGACTAGGTCTTTTTTTTTTTTGAGTTCTATATATGATCTACATATGAGCTCTCTGCCTGAGGGCTATCTGGTGAAATAGTTTTCTGTAGGTTGTTTCTTCACTGTACTGATTGTTTCCTTTGCTGTGCAGAAAATTTTAATTTGATATAATCCCACTTGCTGATTCTTGATGTTATTTCTTGCACAATTAGAGTTATATTCATTAAGTCTTTAACTACACCTATGATTTCAAGTGCTTTGCTTATTTTATCATTCAGTTGGTTCGTTGCTTCTGTTTCAATGTTTAGATCTTTGATCCATTTCGATTTTAGTTGAGCACATAGTGACAGATATGGGCCTACTTCAATCTTCTGTAAATAGCCAGTTTTTCCAGAACAATTTGTTAATTAGGCTATCATTTTTCCAACATATTTTTGGTCATTTGTGAAAGATCAAATAGCTGAATATGTCTGGGATGTTTCCGTATCCTCTATTTTGTTCTATTTGTCCACATATATGTTTCTGTGCCAGTACCACGCTGCTTTTATCACTATTGCTTTGAAGTCAGATATTGTGTTGTCTCCTGCTTTGCTTTTGTTACCAAAGATTGCTTTTGCTATTCTGGTCTCTATGGGCTCAATAGGAATTTCAGGATTATTTTCTCCAGTTCTGTGAAGAATACTGTTGGAATTTTGATTAAGATTTCATTGACTCTATATATCAGTTTTGGCATAATGGTTATTCTGAAGCTATTGATTCTGCCTATCTGGAACATGTTCCATTTTCTAGCGTCCTGTTCTATCTCTTTTTTTCAGAGTAATGTAGTTTTTGTTGTAGAGGTCTTTCGCTTCCTTGTTTGGGTTAGTGCCAAGCTATTTCATTCATCTTGTTATCCTGAATGATACTGTTTTCCTAATTTCTTTTTCTTTTAGCTCATTGTTAGTATACAAGAATGCTTATGACAGCATTGGCCCATTTCCTACTTTCTGTGATTTCACTGTTGTTAACCACATCCTACCAACAGAGTGGATGGATGTATGGTTTAGACAAATGTGAACCATTTCTGAGGGATACAAATTAGGTCCAAAACACCTTAAAACTGGTGTAGAGAGTAAATTATCTTTGTACAAAGGTACTAGGAAAATACAAGCCAATGTTGGTGCTGCTGGAAGTCTTACAACATTAAGGAGAAACATGCATAAGTGTATATAACAGGGACTTACAAGTTGCTTTTGCTAAAATCATTGACTTCTCACTTAGGCCTGCAGATGTCTTATGTGTAAATAATGTGGGTCTTATGTGGGTCAAAACTTGGCATCTCTGCCTTCATTTTGTGTCTTCATACTTTATTTATTTTTTTGAATACAAAGTGTTGCTTTTGTAGTTCAGGATGACCTGGACTCACTATGCAGCTCAGGCTGGTCTCCAGTTCATGGTGATCCTTCTGCCTCAGCCTCCCAAATGCCGGCATTACAAGCATGTGCCACCACACCCAGCTGTCTTCCTCCTTTATTACCTTAAACTCTGGTCAACTCTGAAGATAAACATGTTAATCATTTAAGATATGTTCCTTTAAAGCTGAGAATCATCCCCTTTCAAGGCCCAACACCAAAACTAAGGCATTTTCAAGATTTAAGGAACATCGTAATCAACAGATTATCATCTTCCAGCTTTCACAATGTCCTGTTCCACATGCCTGGACCAATACCTAGAAGTCTCCCGTCACTGCCCTAAACCTACCAAGGAGAGCAAGACTCACAGACAGATCCTCCCTGGAGAAGACTAAACTCTTGAGCAGGAATAATAATCACATGCTGGGAAACAAATTACCTCCTCAAGTCTTAAAACTTCTCAGAAGACTCCCAGAGCCAAAACTGATATAAGACTGATTAATTATACCTATGTCTTACCCCTTGTCCCCCACCTTTTCACCTATCCAAGCCTGAAGCTCATGTCAGTGTCCCACAGAGGGTTGAGGATGGTAGGGCCCTGCCTTCCTAGTATAGCGATACTGAACCTTAACATTTCTTTCTTATTTTACCATTACTCCTCTTCTCTCCCATTTTCTTTTAGGATGAGTAGCTGCATCTGGCCCTGTGAGACTCCCTGAAGTTAAGCTGTCTTTGGCCCAGGGCTCTAGAAATATGTGGCACTATTTCAGAAAGAAGATGAGAAGAATGAGACAAAGTCAGAAAATTTTGAATTCCAGTGTTTTAGCTATGACCAAAACCTTGGGCCCTTCTAATTTGTAAGTCGGTCATTGTTTCATTTAATTTGAGGAGTTAATTTGAGGAGACTTTTTATCTCTTATATCCAAAGGAATTATGACTAAAACTTTTATCATTCTCTTTGATATAGCTTGTTGCCTATCTGTCTTCTTCATGAGGCTGTAAAAATGGGATTAGGGGTTCATATTTGTCTTTTGAATTGTATATTCCCAGCATGTAGCCCAACACCTGTCATACTAAAAACTTGTTGAGAAAACATGAAAAAACTAAACACAATTGAATATCTGTACCTATTAAATAAAAACTTAGAGGCCATTGTTCTCGGTTAAACTCCTATACTAAGTACCAACGAACCAGGTTAACAGTAAAAATGAAATCATTTATACTAAAGTTCTAAAATTTTCAGGAAATCAAGACAGAGAAAGAGAATCAAATTTCCCAAACAGGTTGGTTTAAATCTGCATGATGGTGAGCTCCTCCCTGTTTTACTCTTTACCAAAAAAATAGACTGAGTTAACCAGACATTAACCAATGAGTTATTTTTTGACTGTTTTGTTTCCTTGTCCCCTCTTGCAAGGAAAGTAACTTTAAAATGACCAGTGGGCTCTTTCGCTCTTTCTTTTCTGCTCTCTTTAAGTCTTTTATATCTAAAAATCCCAGTGCCTCTTCTCTGCTCGTTGGAATACTCATCCAATTTTATGGAATACAGTGTCACCTGCTTCTAAAATTTTAAAATAAAGCCAATCAACATCTTTAGATTAAATTTATTTGATTCTTTAATGGATCTTAGAAACTTTTGCTTTAGAATTGATTTAGCTATCTAGTACCTCCTAGTATTGTTGATGTTGATTTCCACACGTATGGTAACCTGATGAATGAAAGGTTTGAGCAATTTGCTTTGAAGCACTTGCTTCCAAAAGACATGTATGTAATTCACTCATAAATTTGGAAGAATTCGTTTGTTTATTTATATTGCCACATGTAAATCTGAAGCCTGTTTAGCCACAAGAAAAAATGAAGGAAGAAAAGTTTAAGGCATAATAGATTAAATGAAGATTTGTGTATTAGTTTTACTATCACATGATATGTAACACCCACAATTTAAAGGAGGTGAGATTAATTTGGTTCATAGGTTCGGGGAATTCGGTACATAATTAGCTGGCTCAAAGGCAGAAGCATCGTGGTGAAATGGTGTAAAGCTACATAGTTCATGGCAGCTAGAAAGCAGAGCAAGGAACAGTGCCATGGAAGAGGGGGTGAGGGACCAGATATAGACCCCAGTGTCATGCCTCCAGGCCCCACCGGGCATCCTGAGAACTGTGACTTACTAACCATCTAGACAGTTCCCAAACCCATTAACTTGACACAAGTAAGCTTAACTGCCACAGTCTGCTTTAGGGCTTTGAAGTCCAAGAATAAATGCTTAGGTTACTAATTAAACATTGAAATCCTAACTATGGGATATATCTAGAATAGGAAAGTCAAAACGATACATTACAGGGTTCATTCTTGAATTTTATAATAAAATTATCTTGTTTCCTATAGTGTCTTTGATTTTTAATGCTTGGAGACTGCAGCATAGGTGTTCAGCAGGTACTTGGTTAAAGATTGTTAATTGTCATATCAATTACTATGGCTTTTTAGGCTTAGTTCTGAAAGTTATATTTTCCTTATTAGCTATAATCAGCATTCATTCTGAGAGCTATGATACTGCCTTATAACAATATTGGTTGACAACTTTAAATCAGTAATACTATAGAAATTGAGTTGGCTTTACACTAAACCCATGATTAGCATATAATCTGTGGTATCTCCATAATACCATATTTAGCTGTAGAAACTGCACATAAAACAGAGTGAGGATTTCATGATCGTTCGGGGCCTAGGAAAAAAAGAGACACCAAATGTTTTGATGGTTAAAGAGCTGTGAAATCTTTTTGCTTTTGATGTCCTTTTTAAAATTATGATATTTGAATATCCTGCCTTTGTTTTTGAAATGCCCTTTTAAGATCTACTGCTAAATGATGTCTTATATCATATGTTGAGCATTGATTTTATTAAAATAGGATGATAAAAACAAAAAATTCATTTGATTTAAAGTAGCAATAGAAAAAAAAAGCCATATTTGCCTTTAGCAAATGATTTGTCTCTGTTTTAAGTGGTTTTTCCTTATAGTGTTTAAGTAAAGCTTCAGATGATGTTACTAGACAAAAAATATATATCAAATGAGCATTGCACCCAACATCTCTACTCTCTCACTTGTGTTAAGGTTACAGCCACTGCTCAACTTGCTTTTAATTAGTTTAGTTAAACCTATTGTCTCGGGCTGTTTTCTATTTCTGTACCTGAGTGCCTAGGCTGGATAATTTATAAGGAAATAAATTTATTTGGATTACAATTTTGGAGAGTAGGAAATCTAAAGGCATGGCTACAGCACCTGACAATGCCTCTGCCTCATCAAAACATGATGGAAGACGTTATGCGGTGAGACAGAGTATCTCTAGTAGCTTGAGCTTCTCTTCTTTTTCTTATGAAGCCATGCTACCATTGTATCATTATGTTCTGAAAACTTCACCTAATCCCAAAGACATTACACTTAAATATCACTAACATATGACTGAGGATTAGGCATTCAGCACATGACTTTGAGAGAAGAAATATTCAAACCAATGTACCAATGTATGTTGTTTCTTAGTGTAATATAATAGCATGTAATATAATACATGCTAGTCATATTATGTTGCTGGATCAGGTTGTGAGCAATAATATGTTGTTGTAAAATAGGAAGAAATTTAGTGAGCCTAGAAGGTTTTGTAGGTATACTAGGATAACTAGCAGTGGGAGGGAGCCTACTAGTGTGTAGAATAAGAAATATAGGCCTGCTTTTATTCATACTGTTTGGTTACCTCATTGAATAATAATAATTAAGGTAGGAATTAGGGTTGCTTCAAATAAAATATAGAATATTATTATTTCTGTAGCTGAAAATGTTATAATTAGGAAGGTTTGGAGGAAAATTAGAAGGGTGACATTTTTTTGTGTGTGTTTCTGTTTTGTTATTTAAATGATGTTGATTAGCAATGATTATTAAAGGGAAGTAGCTATGTTGTTAAAATTAGTAATGGGGAAGAGAGTGAGTCGGAGGAGAGATTTAATGAATAGCTTTGTCCAACAAGGTCTAGTTTGTTTACAACTATTAAACTAACTAATGTGATTAATAGACTGTGTGATGTTGTGTTGATTCATCTTGTTGATTTATTAGATAGTCAGGTGGTAGGGATAAGTATGATTGTAGGATTAATAATTTTTAGCATTGTAGTAAGTTTAAGTTAGTACTTATTGGACCTTAGAGTAAGAGTGGCCCACAGAGATATTTACAGATGTTGCAATTGATAAATGCTACTCTCTGATTCATAACAGTCATGCTCAAATGCACACATCTTATCCCTTAATCCAATCTTCCCTGTAGTCCTAAGACCTGCGTGCAAAACAAAGATGAGTTAGATACAGACCTCACCCTCAAGGAGGCCAAACTCTAGAGGATTTTATGAGACAATAAGAAGAAAAACCACATCACTATAACTCAAGATTAGGGAATCTAACCAAGGTGGCTTTAAATATATATAAGGAACATAGAGCTTAGATTTCTATAGCCTGAACTGTACCATTTCCTAGTTGTAAGCCTTAAGTGAGAGTGGCTCAAAGGTCCACTTTCTTTTCTATAAAATTAATATGTAAGCTTGCTGTTAGGGTGGAATGTGAATCATGTTACACTCTGCACAGTGCCTGGTGCATGGGAAGAACTCAATGGATGTTTGTCGTTAGTAGAAGAAGCAATTATAGGAACATAGAGGAAGGAAGGGTTTGCCAAGGTAGTGCAACTGGAAAAGATTGTGAAGAGATGGCATTTGTGAGGCATCAGAAAGAAAAATTATGAACTTCAGAGGAAAAAGAAATAAAGATGGTAGAAAAATCAGCAGAATTGTAGTGTGTAAAAATAATGAAGAGGAAAAATGAAGCTCACAGCCAGGGCACACTGACTGAACTGCCCTGTGGGTTGAATAAGTACTTATGAATATTCGTCACAAGGATGCTAGAGAAGTGGGAGAAAGTAATAGATAGAGGAAGTAAGCGAAAGCCTTTTAATGTGGTCTGGAGCCCAACACTGTGGGTGTTTTATATTGGGGGGATACTTGAAAACTTTGAAATGTGGAGCCTAAGTGAACACAGATTTTAAAAAAACTGATTCTAGCACAAAGGGAAAGATGCTGTATTAGTCAGGATCCTGCAGAGAAGCACAACCAACAGAACACAGAGGGATAGGTAGGTGAGGGGATTTACTATAGGACTGACTTATGTGATTAGGGAAGATGAGAAGTCCCATGACACGCCATCTGCAACTTGGAGAATCAAGGCAGTTGGTAGCATGGTTCAATCCAAATCTGAAAGTCAGTGGACCTAATGATGCCATTGCAAGGCCAAAGGCAAAGGAAACTGGTGGGTCACTAGTACAAGTCCTAGAATTTGGAGTCTGAAAAATCTGAACACTTGCTGTAATACTAACAATAGTTATTACTTTGCATAGAAGTAGCCATCTTTGGATGATCATTGCTTTCATTAGACTACCTTTTAACTTCTATGGTAACTTGACTGTCATCTTTCACATTGACCTATAGAAAGCACTAGAACATTGTAACTGGTGTGCTAATTTTTGACTAACTTAAAGCCCCAGTTCAAGGGTTGGAAAAGATGATGTAGTTCCCTTAACCCTCAAGCCATTTTATGGCTCCAAAATAGTATCTCTATTTCTTTTTCCTGTTTCTCCCAGGAAAGTTTCATAAATAAAATATCTACAAACCATTAGGCACACTTTAACTATTCATCGATCAAGTCCCATTATGGTAAACTTCAGGAGACATTTGAAATATGTTTTTTGTGTTAGAATTTTGTTATACTAAATGTCATTTGCAACCTAAGCTGTGACTGAAAAATATTTTCCTAAATAGATTTTTATGAAAGCAGTAACTAAAATAGAAGTTCCATAAGCATCACATTAAATGCTCTCATTGCTTCCTCTTTCCCCCTGATATAATTCTTGAAGTACTTCATAAGCAATTACTTAGAAACATCATCAAGGGACATGGCCACAGACACAATGAAAAGCTTTGGTTAGTTTGGTAGGTTGATGCTCCTAAGCACAGAAAATGCATAGCACTCACCTTGTATCTCTAGATACCTACCTATACTTTGACAGTAATCAAAAAATATTTGATAAATGGATGAATAACTAAATGATTAAATGCTGAAGTAATTAGCATGAACTCGGAAAAATCCTCATGAGACTGCACCCAAATCTGTGTATTTATAAACATTTGCCAAAAATATTTTACATATACAGTACTTAGAATCAAAGCAAGACCGGGATTTCACAAAAGCAGAATGTGTTCAGTGAATCATCTGAGTATCTGCAGGCCAATCAAGAGATTATTGCTTCTAATTAGTATTTCTACAAGTCGTTAATTTTTCCCCTATGTCTGACTTGCAAGCACTCAGGTGCAAAATTTGTTCCTGTCTTTAAGACCATCGTAATAATCACTCCCCATCTGAATCTTGGAACCAGAATCCTACACTGATGGGTACAAATGAGGGAGAAATATGTCAGCACACATGGGCACTGGCTTGTGGCAATGAAGATTTATTTGATCCAGCCAAGTGATCACTCGAAGCAAGTAATCAAGAGAATGAAATTCCAGGGTGAGTTCTGCCAGTACTTTCTTTGTTCAATAGCATATCCCAGCCTTGTCTATAACACAGCATAAAGTTTCAGGGATAATGAATTTATTAACACAAACCTTGCTGGAAGATGATGACCTTGAAAATACTCAGCTTTTGGAGCTCAGTTTTTGTTCTTAAATGGCTTTAAACTTTTTTTGTTGCTCAGTGGATGTCATTGGGATTTATTTGGTTGCCAGTTCTGAGTTTCTATTTGAAAAGAGCAGTACCATATGCAGCACATGCATATTCAATGATGCAGTTCTTTTTCTGAGGGGAATGGGGGTGCCTGGACTCATGGCTCACAATATGAATTTGCATCCCATTTTGCATAAATTTGCATGTAGGCTTCATAAGCCTCTAATTTCAAGTATGTAAAATGAAACAAATCAACGCAATCTAGTGCAATTGTTTTCCAAAGCATTAATCACATGAAATACATCCCAGCTTTCCTTAACCAATTAATTTAATCACATCCAAGGTTAGTAGAGACATAGAAGTGGTGAATAATGGCTGTTAAGTGCCTGGTCTAGGGCTCAAAGGATATATACAATTTCAACTCTTTGCCAGTATTTCTCTCTTCCAACCTTCATCTCCTGTGGAAGATTACATTACAGTTTTCCTAGTATTTTATTTCTGCAAGAAGATTATACATCTTTATCCTATAGAAATTAGGAAAGTCTGTAGGAATTAGACTGAAATATGAGCAGAATGATGTATATTCCTTAGAAGAAATGATAAGAGATAACACATGCTTTAATATCTAATTTTTTTATTCCAATATAAGCAATATTCTACATACTAGTAGAGACTTTTCCTTAGCTTGAACCCCAGGATAAAATCAAGAGAACTCTAGCTCACTACCACAATGGATGTGCAGCACAGGAAAGGAATGTATCTTCAAGGCAGCTGATGACACTTTCAGGTCATTTATTGCTAGGCTACCTTGACTGATGATGGTGTGAATTATTGCAAGAGTTATAATTTGGCTTCAATAGTTTATATTAGTTTTGTTTATGTGCACAACATTGTGGTGGAGGCAAAAGTAGAGAAAGATATAGTTGATGTGACTGAAAACACATGATATGCTTGGGGAAATAATATGGGCTTTCAAGATCAAGTATATAACTTATAGAAGAATAATACAGGATGGATTATACATTCCCTATTTGAGCTAGATAGGATAAACTATTTAGATTTCTTAAGATTCATATATATTCATAAAAATTTGTCTGTACTTAAGTGAATATATTGACTTTCTTTTTGAAATATCTTGGAGTTCTTCATATTCCACTGTGGAAAAAGACTCAATAAAATGATAATTTTTAATATCTTTCCTCAGTATTTTCTAACCCACCATAATTTAAGATGGGATGAACTTGAAACCATAGAAAAGTGCACAGTGAATAAACAATGAAACATTAACTCCTGAATTTCAGAAATGAGAACTTTTAGCACTTCTAAAGTGCAATAATATAGTGAGGTATAGTGGGATATGCCTATAATCCCAGGACTTGGGAGGCTGAGGTAGAAAGATCACTGCAAGTTCAAGGCCAGCCCAGAATACATAGTAAGCTCAAGGCCAGTCTGCACTATGAAGTGAGACATCATGTCAAAAAACAAAACCAGAGAGAAACCCTGTCCATTGACTCTCCAACATCAAGGGAACCTCAGTGAGACATGAAGAAGGAAAGAAACCCCATCCATTGCTTCTTGGCCACCCCAGGAATTTTGATTTGGAGGAATCCAGGTGTCTGAACCATTCCCCTACACCAGAGGACAGTTAGCCAGTGCAAGAAGCACTCAGGACTCAGAAACCAGCTCGTCCAAATGAACCCAGTGTAAATTACTCTAACAAGGAGAAATACTTTCCATACAAACCCTTAATTTATGATTGGTTCTGTTATAAAACTATAGACTTTGCTCCTATTGTCTAAAGTAAAAAATCAACAGTTACCATATTTTGGCAATTTATAAACTTGATATTATCATTCTTACTAATTGTACTTCTGTAGACAGGGTGTAATATCTATTATAATCAGTTGGTCTCCTTGTGTAACAATATTCTGAAGAACTGGAGTAATAAGCCATCAAGCCCTACAACAAAAGACTGGGCACTGAGCCAAAAAGATACTGATGTTCCACTCTCAATTAATTGGGAAGGTAGGATCTTGGGATAGATACACACCAAGAACATCCTACACATAGAACACATCCTTGAAAAAGAGACTTTTTTTCCTAGAGAAGCCTTGGTACTGGTGATATTTTTACCTACCACCAAAACTCACAAGGATCATCAGAGAAAACAAAATAAACATTTTTTGAAATTGGAAATGTCAAAGCAAAGGAGTAAAATGCAATCCCAGATCATCAGCCCACCCAGAACAAGTCCAGGAGACACTGACATAGAAGAAATTGGAAGTCAAACACCTGAAGTCTCTGAAATAATAGTAATTGAAGTAAAGAAGTAATTCCATGGAGATTGAAGAGGAAATCAGATCACAAATAATCTCACAGGTAAAAAAAGAAATGACAAACCATAATGAAAGAATTGCTGAACTTATCTAAAGACACAGATAATAAAAACAAAGGAGCATAGGAAAATGATAGAAATCTTGAATGAACAATACAGGAAAGAATTAGGATGCATGAAAAAGATTCAGAGATAACCAGCAAAATAAAAATTCCATTGAAAGTTGGGAAAACTGCTTGAATAAAACTGAAGATAGACTTTGACAACTAACTAGAAGACAGTTATCAATTATGAAAGGGAAGATCTCTTAAAAATCACAAGGAACCAGGAAATAATAATTCCACAGCTGCAAGATGATGCAAAGAAAAATAATAAAAGATTGAGTAGTGTCAACAAAAAAGCAGGAGTCAACACAAATGACATAAAAGACTGCAGAAGTAGTACCAAAAAATTTCTAAGCATGGAAAAATAATTTGACATAAAGATAAATGAGGCAATATGACTTTCCATACAATCATAACCAAATAAATTTACACTCAGTCATGAAATAATCAAGATCTCAGAAATTCATCACAAGAACAGAATATTGCAAGCTGTCACAAGAAAGAAACAGATCATCTATAAAGGAAAGCCCATCAGCATCACAGCAAACTTGAAAAACAAATGTTCAGCTGAAGATGAACTTGGAATGAACTATTTCAAGTTCTGAAAGATACTTCCAACTCAGATTGATATACCCTGCAAAACTATCTTTTCATATGAATGGAGAAATAAGATACTTCCACATCAAAGAAACAACTGAAGACATTTATGACCACCAAAAGAACCCTGTAAAAGTACTGAAAGATATTCTAGAAAGAGAGAAAAGTGAACACAATTCCAAGAAGAACAACACAAAGAAAAAACCAAGAAGGTTAAGCAATTAAACAGAGGGGAAGAATAGGGAACCAACAGCCCAAAGAACATGACAAAAATAACTAATACATATCAGTTATAACCATTAATGTAAATGGCCTCAATTCACCAATCAAAAGAAACAGACTGGCAGAGTGGATCAAGAAACAAAATCCAACAATATGCTGTAAACAAGAAAAATATTTAACTCAAAAGGAAATTCATAGACTGAAACTCAAATGATGGAAAATAATACTCCAAGCACCAGGAACTCAGAAAAAAGCCAAGGTGCTATTCTGTTTGCAGACAATGTGAACTTCAAAACAAAATGATCAAAGGATATAAAAAAGGTCACTACATACTTGTTAGGGGACAAATCCAAGAGGAATAGATAACAATCATTTATATATATGCACAAAAATATGGGATCACCCAACTATGTAAGACAAATATTAATAAACATTTAAAAATTAATTAACCAATAACACAATTATATAGGACCCTCAACACCCCATTGTCACAAAAAGATAGAGCAACTATACAAAAAACCAGCAAAAAAACAACAGAAGTGAACCAGACTTGTAAACAAATGGACTTAATGTATTTGCAGAGTGTTCCACCCAATGACATCAGAATACACATTCTTTTCAGTTACACACAGAATGTTCTCTAAAAGAGACCGCATACTAGCCCATAGAACATGCTTCTATAAATGCAAAATAATTGAAACTATTGCATGCATACTATCTGACCATAGGACAATGAAATTGGAAGTTAATGACAAAAGAAACTGCAAAAACTCCATAAATACACAGAGATTAAATAACACCCTCTGGAACAATCATGAGTCACAGATGAAGCTAAAGAAGTTAAACAATATCTCCAATCAAACAAAAATGCAAATACAACTTAATGAAACTTGTGGGAGGCAATGGGAACAGTCCTCAGAGGGAAATTTATAGTGGTGAATTCTCACATCAGGAAAATGAAACAAGCACAAGTAAACAACCTAATGTTGCACCTCAAGCTTCTAGAAAAAGAAAAGTAAATCAAGCCCAAAGCTCAAAGATAGGAAGAAATTATAAAGATCAGAGCAGAAATTAACACAATTGATACTAAGAAAACAGTACAAAGAAGTAATGAATTGGACAATTGATTCTCTAAAAAAATAAACAAAACTGATAAACTCCTAGCCAACCTTATCAAAGAAGGGAAGGAAAACTCAAATTCATGCAATAAGGAATAAAAAGAGTAAAATCAATACACAGATTCTGGGGAAATTCAGATGATGATTAATGCCTTCTTTGAAAATATTTACTATCATAGGATGGGAAACAGAAGAAATGGAGATTCCTATAAACATTTGAATTACCAAAGCTGGATCAAGAAGACATAAAAATTCTGAAAAATGCAGTAACAATTAATGAAATTGAAAATGCAATTAAATACTTACCAAGAAAGAAAAGCCCAGATCCTGATGGATTCGCAGTTGGATTCTGGAAGAAATTTAGAGAAATTTAATTCCAGTACTCCTCCAACTCTTTAATGAAATTGAAAGGGAAGCAATTCTCCCTAACTCATTCCTGGAAGAAAGTATTACATTGATACCAAAACCAAGAAAGATCCAACCAAAAAAGAGAAGTGCAGGCCAATCTCTCCAGTGAACATAGATGCAAAAATATTCAATAAGATACTAGCAAACAGAATATAGCAAATCATCAAGTAAATTGTACACTAAAACAAAATGGGTTCATCCCAGTAATGCAGGGGTGGTTCAACATACACAAATCAATAAATGTAATGCGCCATATCAACAGGGCCAAAGAGAAAAAAATCACATGGTCATCTCAATAGATGCAGAAAAAGGTTTTGACAAAGTTCAACACTCATTTATGACAAAAACCCTACAGAAAATGGGAGTAAATGGTCTTCACCTTAATCTGATAAAAGCTATCTATGATAAACCAACAGCCAACATCATCCTAAATGACAGCTTACAACCTAAAATCAGGAACAAGACAAGGATATTTACTGTCATCACTCCTATTCAATATAGTTCTGGAAACATTAGCCAGAGAAATGAGACAAAAGAGAGAAATAAAAGAAATAAGGACAGGAAAGGAAGAAATGAGATTATCATTATTCTCAGACCACAGTATACCCTACATAGAAAACTTCAAAAATTCCACCAAAAGACATCTAGATTTAATCACTAAATTCAGTAGCATAGCTGGATACAAAGTCAACACTCAAAAATCAATGCATTCCTGTACACAAACAAAAGAACTCACTGAGAGAGAAATTAGGGAAACTATACACTTTGCAATAGCATAAAAATTGAAATATTTAGAAAATCAATGTACAGATGATGTAAAAGATTTATCCATTGAAAATTACAGTACTCTGCAAAAAGAAATCCAAGAGGATTTCAGAAAATGGGGAGATATTTCTTTGTCATGAGTAGGAAGAACCAATATTGTGAAAATGGTCACACTCTCAAAACTGTTACATAGATTTAGTGTGATCACAATCAAAATACCATTAACATACCTCACAGATCTAGAGAAAACATTCACACAATTCATGTGGAATCAGCAGAGACCTAAAACAGCAAAGGCAATCCTTGGCAACAAAGGTAAGGCAGAAGGTATCACAATCACTGACTTGAAATTATACTACTAAGCTACTATAATAAAATCAACATGGTATTGGCAAAAAGCAGATCTGAGGATCAGTGGAATGGAAGATGCAGACACAATTATAAACACTCAACCAGTCAATCTTTGACAAAGTGACCAAACATGTTCACTGGTAGAAAAATAGCCTCTTTAAGAATTGGAGCTAGGGAAGAAGACAAGATGGCCGATCAGTGAGCAACAAAATACAGAGCCACCCAGGAGAAACAACTCATATGCCAGAATAAAACACCCTGGAGAGACCCAGACAGAGGGAGATGGATCCTCTTGACACAGGAAGAAATTAAAACTTAAAAGCTCGTCAAGTACGTTGGGACTACAACTGAAACAGCTAGAAATTACAGGTCACGGCATTTTTGTTCATGGCAACTTGCCAAGTTTGCATCGATCTGACTCTGCAGTGGCCGGCAGAGCCATCCAAACTCATTCCCGCCGCCACTCACAGGAAGCACAGCAGCGCTGAAGTTGGGGGTTGATGAGCCCAATGGAGAGCGGAGCCGGAAAAGGGACCTTCATTAATCCACGGTCAGTGCTGGGATTGGGACCCCCCCAAACCATGGGAAGGGCATGATCAAATGGGCGACATGTTGGATTCTGGCAGGAGGAGCCTGAACTGAGAGCAACAGTGACTTCAGTTGGTTCCTCCCTCCCCAAAGCAGATTCATGGGATTTGCTTGGACTAGGCCACTCCCCTGGCTGGTACCCAATGAGCCATCCCAAATTGATTCCCTGCACCTAGCAAGCACTAACCAGGGGAAGGCCTCTGCAGTTTGGTTAGCTCAGTGAGGAGAGGCAGGCATAGGCAGCTGCTGCTTGCACCTCAGTGATAAGAGCACTCAGGAGAGGGCGGAGGTCCCACGCCAGCATGCTTTGGAGGAAATGTGGCCAACAGGGAAGAGGGCTGGGACCTGCACTATAACCCATGTGGAGGAAGCCAGGACCATGACAAGAGAGAAAGGCAGGAGGAGGCCCCCAGCCCAGAACCCTGAGAGCCCTGATCCAGGAGAGGGAAAATCAAGGGAGACTGAAGGCAGCGGGCACACAACAGCAGACATGGCTTCAATGGACATTAAGAGATATCTTCGGAACCTTGTAGACAAGCTCAAAACTGAAATATTAAATCAAGTAAAGCAAGATATGAGTAGAGTAATAAAAGAAATGCTCTCAGGGAGCATCTCTCAGGAAGATACAGATGGAAGAAGGAACACAAAAACAGGAGAGAAACATTTGATAAAGAATATAAAGAAAATATAGAATACATGAAGCAGATTCAAAGAGGCTACTAGGAAATTTAAAACTCCATTGAAAGCTGGCAAAATGCCTTAAAAGAAACTAGTGATAGACTATCAAAACTTGAAGACAAGTTTGCAATGTGTGATCATGAAAGGAAAGATCTCTTAAATATAACAAGGAAACAGGCAGTAACAATACAAAGGCTAGAAGATGACAAGAGAATCTACAATTTAAGAATAAGAAATGTGAATGAAGAAGCAGGAATACATACAGGTGAATTACAAAGGCTATTCACAGAAATAATTAAGGAAAACTTCCCAAGCATGGGAAAAGAAAATGACATTTGATTATGTGAGGCATACAGAACTCCAGCCACCTACAACCAAAACAGATCTACACCCAGACATATAATAATCAGGATATCAGAAATTCAGTATAAAAACAGAATATTAAAAGCCATCAGAGAAAAGAAACAGATTACCTATAAAGGTAAGCCCATCAGAATCACGGCTGACTTCTCAACACAGACCATCAGATCAAGAAGAACTTGGAGCAAAATATTCCAAGCCCTGAAAGAAAATAACCTCCAGCCCAGATTGATGTACCCTGCAAAACTGTCATTAGAAATTAATGGAGAAACAAGATGCTTCCATGACAAAGAGGAACTGGGGGAGTTTATGACCACCAATCCAACCCTACAGAGAATACTGAAGGACGTTCTAGAGAGAGAGAGAAAAAATACCAGAATTTTAGGAACAGCAGCAGAAAGGCCTCAGTGAGTGGGGCAGGTAGTAGAATGAAAGAGAAAAGTAGACAAACAGGCAGAAAAATAGCATAGCAGAAATGAGGCAGAGAAGGTTGGCTATAATCTCTAACACAGATGGCCTTGATACACTGTATTGTTAATAATGCAACAGGATTTAAAAATCCACATTACTCACACTACTCTGCTTAGATGTATTATATTCTGTTCCAGTCACTCTACCTATACTAGATTTGAGGGCACAGACAGTAATCCTGAAAATAACAAGATATAGTACGGTAATCATCCTTAACTTCCTATTAAGTCAATCTAAAGCTCTGTAAAACTTACACTGTTTTACCATGACTGATTGTAATCAAATCTGGTTTGTTGGATCGCTGTTTTGTATTGATAGATTTTATTCAAAGCTGTTATGATTGATAGCATCAAGTCTGAGAGTATAGGCAACTATACTTAAGATGACAAGATTCACTAGAATATCCACTAGGGTTTGATTATTACCTGCCTTTGAAGTTTTATATTGTCTACAATATTTTATTTTTACTAATATTGTTATGTACTGCTATATTCAATTGTACTGATATATTCATTTATGCCTTATGATATAGGCAATTCTATTGAAGATAATAGGAAACAATACAGCAATCATTGTAGATCACCTTGTACTGTGGTTTTATATGACTTTTTGGTTTCATGTTTTTATAGGAATTTGTTTTGTTTTGTCTTACTAAGTTTGGTTTTTCCCTCTAATACAGAAAGAATAGAAATACATGTAGAGAGACTCATGCATACATAGCTGTTTACACTCTCACTGTTTGACTATCTACTTTGTATGCTTTAATTTTGAAACTTGAACAACTATTTTTAACAGGACAATATGTAATTTATCAACTAGTGATTTCTTATTGTTTATCTTTTTTCTGAAATTCTGTATTATCTCTACCCTTTACATGCTTTTTTTCTCTTTAAATTAAAAAAAAAAAGAATTAGAGCTAGAAAAACTGGTTTTCTACATTCTGAAGACTAAAACTAGACCCATGTCTATCACCATGCACTAAACTAAAATCCAAATGATTCAAAGATCAATATTTTAATATTAAATATAAATCCTAAATATACTATAAGAAAAGTAGACAAAAATATTGAAGACATACAGGTTATGAAGACACACGTCATGAAGACATACATAGAGCTAATGAACGAAAACTGTACTACACAAGATATACTTCAAAGAATCAACAAGTTTGATCTCATCATATTAAAAATTTTTTGCATCTCAAGAGGAATCATCAACAGAGTGAAAAGAAAACCCATGAATTGGTAAAAATTTTATCCAACCATCCCTCAAAGGACTTCTATCTAGAACATATGAAGGAGTTTAAAAAATCAAGCACCCCAAATACAAAGACCTAATCCAAAAATGGGCATCTGAGATGAATACACATTTCTCAGAAGAAGAAATACAAATGGCAAATAAATATATGAACAAAATGTTCAACATTATTGGTCATTCAATTAATGCAAATTAAAACACTGAGATTGCATCTCACTCCAGAAAGAATTGCTGTCATCACAATTCAACCAGTAACAAATCCTGGCTGGGCTGCAGGGAAAAAGGAATGCTTCTCTTTTGTTGGAGAGATTGTAGACTGGTGCAACCACTGTGGAAATCAGTGTGGAGATTCCTCAAAAAACAAGATTGGATGTCCCATTTGACCCAATTATTCCCCTTCCACATATTTTTAAAGAAGAATTGAAAACATTATACCACAGCAATACATGTACACTCATATTTATAACAGCACAATTTGTAATAGCTAAATCTTGGAAACAACCCAAATACCCATCATCTGAGGAATGAATAAAATGATGTGGCATTGTTATACAATGAAGTGTGACTCAGCTGTAAAGAAAGGTAAACTCAAGACTTTTATAGGTAATGGATGCAACTAGAGACTATAATCATAAGTTAAATAAATCAGACTCACATGTGTAAATGTCATATTCCCTTCCTACTGTGAGAAACTAAAAGAATAAATAAGATCCAAAAGGTGCAGTAGATATTGTGAAATGTAAAAAAAAACTGCTCAAAAGGAAGGAACAGCCAGAAAGAAGGAAACGAGAAAAAAAAAGAAGGGAAAATAGTGTGCATGTGTGTGTGTGTGTGTGTGTGTGTGTGTGTGTGTGTGTATACAAGATAACTAAGATAATTTTTCTACTAATTCTACTTTTCATTGAAAGGAACAGTTAGTGCCTATATTGTTTGATCAGTTTGGCATGACTATATTTGGTAATCTGAGCAACTATTTTGAATATAACAATATGCAGTATAATAACCATTGTTAATTTCCTATTGTTTTGTTTGGAAATTCTGTATTATTTTTATTTTTAAAATTTTTTAAAATAAAACCAAAAAACCAACCAAAAACAAAAAAAACAACTGCAGAATCAGGAAATGCAAAAAAGTATAGGACAACTGAAAAATAATATAGCAGCACAGATGAAACCTTTTCCTTCAGTCACCCAATACTGGTTTTGCTTCTGCTTCTCCACACTGGTATCCTGTAAACTCCAAATATGGACCAATTTGAGCTTAATTCTAAGGAAGACATATATTTAATGAAGAGTATTTTATTCCCATAATGAAATATGTATATGCATATGTATATATATATATATATATATATATATATGTGTGTGTGTGTATATATATATATATAAATGTTAAGCTATCATAAATAATAGATATTTGCTTTCTCTAAATACACATAGATAAGAAATGGTTGTACATTTTGCAAACTGTTCTTCACCAAGTACAATATTATTGCTTCCCAGGTAATCATCCTTGACTTGAATCAACCTCCTTCCCAGTATAATCTCTAAATAAATAGTAGTTTAAAAGTTGCTTAATAAACTTAACAGTTTTTCTCAGGTCTTTCTTTTAATACCTATTAGATGAAAATATTTTCCTTGAAAAAAATAATATTTATAGAAATTTTATATTGTGTAAATTGAATCATAAGAAAAATAGATAATCATTCAGAGTGTCAAAACAGGAAAAGCCCAATAGTGAGATGACCTATCAAAGTACTAGGTTTAGTTTACTTCCCACATAACTTGGAAGTCCACCTGTGTCTCTGATACACTTTGGACAGCGTATATTCCAGCACAGTGAAATTCTCCTGGTGGTTCCTGTATCATGAATGCTGAAAGAATAATGTTTCTTAATTAAATCAATTTCTTATGCATAGACAGAAACAGTCTCATTAGAAGACTCATTATGAAGATCATTTTGGAGGTTCTGTTTCATCTCAGCAGTTTCATAATTGGTCAGAAGGAACACTGAACTTTCCAAATCTAGTGTAAGTCCTAAAGTAATAAACACTTGCTGATGGGACTTTTAAATAGCTGAGGTAGAGTGCTTGCCAAGCATAATGACTGGTCGTTGGATTTGAGGCTTTTAAATCGAAGAAGAGTTGAGGTAGGGCCATCAGGCAGAGTGCAGTCTTTCAAAATGAGTTTTCTTTTAAAAATTATTAAATGGTATTAGATTGCATCCTTTTGTGAATAAATGCATGTTACTTCACAAGGGTAGTACCTGAAAGTGTTATAACAACTCTATGGTCTTATAATGTTCCTTGAAGAAAACAGAGTTTTCTATATCACTGCTTTAAATATGTCTGAGTCTTGGCCACTCAGTGATACGAACAGTGGACCAAGGGGCTTCTTATTATCTACAAAGGAAGGTAAGAGGTTTGAGAGCTATAATCTAATTTGGTGTGATTAAAATTCGCATTTTTTTCTTTTTTTGAAGCTAGATCTCATTCTTTGGCAGAGAATTCTTCAACTATATCTTTGAATTTCAAGTTATAGGATTCTAACTGAAGCAAATTTTTCCTTAGGTTTGGAAAAGGACTGAAATGTTAACAGTCTTGGGATTGAGAAAGGAGCCAAAGTGTTTCAAGTCTGTAAATAGTATTTGCCCTGACCCTTGGGTCAGTGTAGTCCTTTTCATTTCTTTCTTCAGTGCTTAGAATTCCCACGTTCTTTAAGAGAAAACAATCTTAAAATTCATATGGAATCAGAAGAGACCCAGATTAGCAAAAGCAATGCTGGGAAATAAGAGCAAAGTAGGAGACATTACAATCCTGATTTTAAAGCTGTATTCCAAGTCACAGTGATAAAAATATCATGCTACCGATACAGAAACATACATGTGGACCAATGAAACAGAATAGAAGATTCAGAAATAACCCTAGGCACATTCTGATACCTGATCCTTAACAAAGATGTCCAAAACATATATTAGAGGAAAGATAGCTTCTTTAATAAATGGTGTTGAGAAAACTGGCTATCTACATACAGAATAGTGAATCGAGACCCATATCCCTCACCAATGTACTAAATTTAAATCATAATAAAATATTAAAAGAAAAACAATCTGCTAAAAGATAAAATAGAGAAAACTCTTAAAGACATAGGCATAGGCAAGGACTTTCTTAACAGAACCTCAAATGTACCAGAAATAATTCCATAAATCACCAAATGGGATCACATCAAATTAAAAAGCTTATGTACAGCAAAGTACAACCATAATAGTGAAGACACAATTTACAGAGTAGAAAATTTTTTTTTGCCAGGTATTCCTTGGACAAAGGACTAATATCTAGAATATATAAAGAACTAAAATTAGACTCCCCAAAATAAAAGTCAATTAAAAAATGGGCAACTGAAATGCATAGATATCTCTTAGAAATCAGCTGGCCAATAAAAGTCAATTAAAAAATGGGCAACTGAAATGCATAGATATCTCTTAGAAATCAGCTGGCCAATAAATACATGTAAAACTTTTCACCATCTGTGACCCTTACAGAAATGAAATTAAAACTGCACCAACATTTCATCACACTACAGGAAAAATAGCTATCAAGAAATCAAATAATAATAAATGCTACAGGAAAAAGGGGAACAGAAACTAGTATAACCATTATGGAATCAGTATAGAGATTCCTCATAAAAAAAAAGTAGAAATTCTGTTTTACCTAGATAATTCCCTTCTGGTATTTTCTCAAAAGAGTTAAAGATAACATGCAACATGTATATCTATGTTTATATCACCACAAATTATAATAATTAAATCTTGGAAGCAACCTACATGTCCATGAACAGATGAATCAATAAAGAAACTTCGATATTTGTAGACAATGAAATACTTTTCTGCCATGAAGAATAAGCTTTGTAGGAAAATGAATGCACCCTGAGACCATAATGTAAAGTGAAATAAATGAGACACATAAACTTAAATATCACATGGTTTATCTTATATGAGAAACCCAAGTTATAAATCAAAAGCAAAATAAAAAGTAGATGGGAAATGGAGAGATGTATCTTCCCAAAAAAGGAAGACCAAGAAACCAAAGGAGTGAAAAGGTAGGAAAGGAAAGAGATTAAAAAAAAAAAAAGAGTTAGGCGATGTTAGATACATACACCAACTACACATGAAAAATGTAACCATTATGTACTGCAAGCATGTACTAATAAAAACAAAAACTGAAAAGAAAATAATTTTTGTTATTAATTTTTTTCAAGGTTTTCTTTTCAGTCAAGTTGATACGCTAGTTTGCAATGAAGCTTTGAATGTGACCTATGATCTCAATGTCACCATAATTTAACCATCCTTAATATGTCCATTCTTTGGAATGTCAACTTTTATTGCTATAATAATTTTCAGATTATTTATAAATAATACGGTGCCATAAATACTGCCCCTCAGGGCCAGCACAAGATGTTTTTAATCAGATATTTTGGCCTGGTTGAGGTGAGATACCAATTCTTTATGACATTTTATTGCAAATGTCTATGTTAAATTCTCAGACAATGTCTGGGACATTTAGGGACACAGGTTTAGTGAAGCCATGAAGGTGACATTGCAGAGACTAACACAGCATAGAAGAACTCTATTGCTACCCCAGTGATACATGGCAAGGGAAACCCATGGAATATAGATTTCACCCTAAGGTGAGAACATTCCATACAGCAGGACTGTGGATAGGCACAGGAGATTGTTTCCAAGGAGGCATTTATTTGACCCTCCACATGACATTTTAGCTACTTCGTCTTAATTTTTTCTCCATGAAACAGATGATGTCATTTTCTCATCTACAAAGGAGGGCAAAGAGAAATGAAAGAAAATAAGCAAACAAGATTAAGATTTAAACACATATCTAGTTCTGATATTAAGGCAAAACTGAAAATAAAGTAATCAAGACTGTGGAAATCTGACTGGCCAGGCATTTCTGGGCAGTTTGAGAAAGGGGAATTCATGGAATTCAGTTGAGTGCCAACAAGAAGCAATTCTATATGAATAGTTGAGTTGACTTTAATTAAGGGACTATTTGCATCAAGAATGAGTAAATTAGAGTGGCCCAGGAAGAAAGCTGAACTACCAGGAGAGACCAGCAGCAGTAGTGGAAAGTAATTAGTCTTCCTTCACATGAAGGCCAAGGGAAATAGGTCTTCCTGAAACACTGAGTTGGAGGTATGGAGAAAGGGCCGATGTCTCTAATGCTAGGAGGACATAAACATCCCCAGAACCATAGCATGGAACAGAGATGGAGCAAGAAAAAAATGCTGCAACTTCTCTGTCCTCTTACCCTGAAACCCCTGCTGGTGCCTTTCACTTGCTAAACCCAATGGGAATTTGAGTTCAAGAGCCAGGATGAAGTAGTCTGTAGATTTGGGCTTTGGGAGCTCAGAATAAGGCAGAAGATGAATCAGGCGAGTTGTCTGGACAGAAGGGGAAGAGATAGCATGTTGCGGAAGCCTACATGTCTACCCAGCTGTTTCTTATCTGCAGCAGGCTGCCGCTTTGGTTCTAGGTACATTGAGGTCTGTGCAGGCAAAATGTCTGGAAAATATGACACCATGATTTTCAATGAGATGGCACATTTTCTACATGTGTGCTTAATCTTATCTGGCTTTGTATAACCTGAAGCCATGAATTTCTTTTTCTACTAAAAGAATGTATATTTATTTTATGTGTGCTTGTGTGTTTTGTATTGTATTGTCCTCTTGTGATATTCACTTATCCAAATTTATACTCTACCTCTTTATAGTTGACAGCTTTAGACATTGGATGTAATTGTAGTAGGCATCAACATTTTGAATTAGAATCGAGAGATACAGACAGGAATAATCTGTCTTCACCAGTGGGTAAGAAAGAGTACCATAGTTTTGGATATAGCATGGTATTAGCAAAAGGGTTTTTTTCACCAAATATTGTACCTCTACCAAACATAATGTGTGGACCTCGGGAAAGAATGAAGACAAAGATTTGAGTTAATGGGCAGAGCATCTTCCATGGGTTGAAGGATAGTGGGAAACTTTCAAGTGCTTTACTGAAGGTAGACACATAACTTCCAGTGAGGAGAGAAAGGGCATGAACAAAAGAAGTAGGGTCTATGATTCTATAGACTTGCTCTCAGGTGTCAGGAAATACTCAGGAGTTTACTTGGTGGTGGTGGGTGAGGAGATAAGACTTTGCCTTGCAAGTAGCAAGGAATATAAGCTAGTTATTCATGAGGCTGACAATAAGTTAGGCTTCAGATAATACATAGTTTTATGCCCTTGTAGCTGGGAGACCTTGTATAACTTAATTTATTCTCTGTTTCATCTTCTTTATCCAAAAAATGGAAATAGCACTTAGGATATCTAGGTTTTTTGAAATAATATAGTATGTGTAAGACATGGGACATATAAATAGATATTCAAAAGGCAGTAATTTCCCTCTCATCTTTTTAAAGGTTTGACCAGTCTTACTTTCTTTATTGTGTAGTTTTGATATACTCAAGTGAGACCCAAACACCACCCCTCAAATTAGAAGAGAGACTGCATCCCTTGTGCCTGTGTTTGCCATTTCAACATTCTGTTTGCTCCTAACCCAACACATATCATAAAAAGAATTTAAAAGGAAAAATATGCCCAATTAGAAAGAAAAACTTTACATTCACACTAGATGTCAGTGAAAGGAAACCTGTGAAGGGGCTTAATTTTTTAGTACAAAAAGAAAAGAAAAATCTAGAAGAAGGCAAGGGAACAAAGAGAAACAGAGATTTTTACAAATCTGTGAATATGTCATTTTATAAGTCAAAGTGAGGACAAGAATAAACACTATTATGGCAATTTTCAATCTGTTTGCTATTTTGATTGCTGTGAATATTCTGGGGAATGGCAACTATTTTCTGAAATGGCACGTATTTATGTACCGATAAACAAAGCAGCAGGCAAATCTGGGGAGCTTCAGAGCCACCAGGGTATTTCTCTTTAGAGATCTGCAAAGCCATTGTCACAGAAGATTTGGGGCCCTGTGCAGGCAGCTTGATAGCAAGGCAGAATGTGTTCACTACTGGCTCATATCAGTTGTCTGTTTAACTCCCTATACCTGCTGAAATGAATTCACAAAAATAAAGATATGTGGTAAATTACTAGCGAAGGCCTTAAAATACCACAACTTTCTTACCATATAGTTCTGGAGATCAGAAGTCTGAAGTTAGGTCTTCCAGACAGCATTTCTTTTGGAAGCTCTAGGGAGGACCTATTTCCTTGCCTTTTCTGCCTTCTATACCCTGCCCACATTTCGCACCTCAGGGTCCACATGGGTCTAGCTCTGCTTCCCTCATCAGGCAGCCTTTTCTTAGTTTCATCTTCTCCCTGCTTAGAAGGACTCTTGCCATTGCATTAGGCCCACAGGGATAGTCTGAGACAATCTTTGCATTTTAGGAACCTTAAATTAGTCACAATGGCTAAGTCCCTTTTGTAATGTAAGGTCACATACACTGAGATTTCACGGCTCAGAATGTAGACATCTTCAGGGAGCCATTATTTAGCCTATGTGAAGCAGTTTCTCTGAGGTTCATGATCGCCACCGCCTCTGGAATGTTAAAATTCCACGGTATAAATCCCATCCCCACCTTTCTCCAGAGAATGCTGAAAACCATTCAGTCTTTCAAGGACAACTATTGCAACTAAGTCTTAGATTTATGTTAAATAGTAAATGAAAAAGAAATAAAATTTGTACAGGCTCTGAGTTTTAGAGCCCACCCAAGGTTTATTGCTATTATAATTATTGTTGTTATTATTATTAATGAGCAATAAAGATGAATAAAACTATCTGTGATTCACTACTTAAAGACTGAGAAAAGCTGTACTCATTTAATTTTTTATTACCTAGGTAAATTTGGTATTCACTGAAAGTCTGTAGGAACTTTAAAATTCAAATGTTAGTGTCGCAAGCCACAAAACAACTCTGTTTTTACTGAAACTTTTATAGAATAAATTATTCAGTCATCTATTCAATGACCGTTTATTGAGAAGCTTTTTTCTTTTTTGGATTAATATGTATTAATTTTACATATCAATAAGGTTCCATGCAATGTTTTAAAATATGCGTACTGTATGCACTGATCAAATCAGAGTTAGCATTTCCCACTCCTTACCATTTCTTTACACTTGAAACCTTTAAGCACTGTTCTTCCAGACATTCAGAAAATAGATAATCAGCTATTGTGAGCTGTTGTCACCCACTGTTTTGCTGAACACCAAAACTTATTCCTTCCTTATCACTCTGTTTTAATACCTCTTATACAATCTCCTTCTCACTATATTTTGATATCTCTTATACAATCCCCTTTTATCCACTCTCATCACTCAATTTTCCAAATCTGTAAAAATAACTATTTTGCATTTATGTCTATGCTTTCATAAGTGTCACACACGCTAGAGAACTTAGGGCATTTGTTTTCCTGTGTCTGGCTTATTTCATATACATAATATCCCCTACTTCCAACTATTTTGCTGCAAATAACAGAATTTCATTCTTCTTTATGGATAAATAATATTCTAGTGTATATATATATATATATATATATATATATATATATCTCCACTTATCTATTTAGGGGTGCAGAGATAGATTCCAAGTCTTACCTATTATAAATAACTTCACAATAAGCATAAAACTATAGATCTCTTCAGTGTACTTATTTAATTTCCCTTGAGTATGCAGCCAGAAGTGTGATAGCTGGGTCATATTATAGATCAATTTTTAATTTTTGAGACACCTTCATATTGTTTATAAAATGACTGTACTAATTTCCAAACATTTTTACATGTATTTATTGCCCACTTTGTATTTCTTTTTTAAAATTTTTAAATTTTATTTTAAAGAGAGTACAACTAAACATAACAAAACAGAGCAAAGCAGATCAGAAGAAAACAATGTAAGTAACACAGATTTCAAAGCAAGACAACAGGAGATCATCACTGGCTATCATATTGTCTCTTGTTTTCTTCTAAATAGTTGTCCATATATTCACATGCAATGAATTCATATACAACAAGATAGTATTAAACTGATCAGAAAATGATGAAGGCATTATAGGCCTTCAAAACCAGACAATAGAGAAATCAACAAAGGCTGCCATAATGTCTCTCGTTCTCTTCAAAATAGCTGTCCATATATTCATGTATGTTGAAATTAAACAATGCAAAACAAACCAAAACCACTCTGAACAAATAATAATAGTATTGTTGGATTTCACAGCATGATGGAATTAGCATGGCATACCATAATATCTCTTTTTCTTCAAGTAGCTATTTATTTCATCATGAATTATATTGTATTTCTTTTTTGAGAAGTGATTTTAACTTATTTGTCCATTTTTAATTGGATTATTTATTTTTTGTTGCTAAGTTTTTGAGTTCCTTCTATATAGCCTTGGTATTAATGTATTGTCAAATGCATAATTGGTAGAAATTTCTCCCATTTTATTCACACTGTTGATAATTTTCTTTATTGTACAGAAGATTTTTAGTTTGGTGTAATTCTATTAGTCCATTTTCACACCTATTTCCTGAGATTTTAAGATTAAACAATAAAAAATCATTACTTTATTATACCATGTTGTGAAGTGGCTTCTATGTTTTCTTCTAGTAGTTTCAGAGTCTTTAGTTTTATGTTTAGGTCACTGATCTGTTTTGAGCTTTATTTTTGCTCAGAGTAAAAGTCAAGTGTTAATTTCCTGGATATCTAATTTTCTAAAACTGTTTAAAGAAGAGGTTGTCTTTCTCTAATGTGCATTTTTGGAGTTAGTGGGTTACAGATGTGTGTGTTTATTTCTAGGACCCTCTATTCTGTCTCATTGGTCTAAGTGTCTGTTTTTATGCCAGTATCATGCTGTCTTGGCTACTATGACTCTGTAGAATACCTTGAAATCAAGTATCATGATACCTCTCACTTTATTCTATTATTTCTATTAGTTCAAGATTTCTTTGACTCCTTAAGTATCTTTTGTGTTTCTGTGTGGGTTTTAAGATCTTTTTCCTGGTTCTGTGAAGAATGTCATTAATATTTTCATGGGGATTACATGGAGTCTGTAATCACTTTGGTTAGTACATATATGGTAACTATATCAAGTATTTCAATCCATGGACATGGAAGATCTTTTCTTTTATTGGTGTATCATCTTCAGTTTCTTTCATTACTATAGATCTTTCATTTTTTTGGTTAAATTTATTTATATACAATTTTTTTGGCAAACATTGTGAATTCAGTTGCTTACCTGATTTTTTTCTCAGCGAGTTCATTGTTGGTTGATTGGTGAGCTTTTTATCACTGGGACAAAATATCCAACATGCATAAATTAAAGGAGAAAAGTTTATTTTGAGTTGGTTTCAGTCCATTGTCAGTTGACTCCTGGCAAAACCATGCCAGAAGAAAGCTGGTCACTTCCCAGCTGCTAGGAAACAGAAACAGAAGAAATGTCAAAGACCAGATTTAGTCCCCAAACTGACACACTCATGACCAATACAGGAAAAGTGTACTTTACTAGCTTCTAGCCAATTCGCAAGACAGTCAAAATTAACCATCACCTTTTTGTATAAAAATGCAGCTTATTTGTGAATGTTGATTTTTTTTATCCTACAATTTTTACTGAATTTATCCATTCTAATAGTAATTTGATATTTCTACATATATAATTATAAATCCATAACCAAGGCATAACATCCATAACAAGGGCAGTTTGACTTCAGACCTTTCTATTTGTATAGTTTTTCTATTTTCCTTTTGTCTAACTACTCTGACTAAAATTTATACTCTGTGCTGAGTAAGAGTAGTTTGAGAAAGTATCCTTGTCTTATTCCAGATTTTAGAGAAAATGCTTTCAATTCTTCTGCCTTCAGCATGACATTGGCTATAGGCTTGTCATATATTTAATATCCATGTTACTAATTTCTGCTTTAATCTTTATTATTACTTTCCCTCTATTAATTTCTTGGGTTTTTTTTTCTTTCCTAGGTACTTGAGATGCATCATTAACTTGTTTATTAGAAATCTGCATCAGAAATAAGCAGGCCAATGGGCAAAATTGTGGGCAGCTGGGCACTGCAAGTGCATTTGGCAGGCTTCTTTACCACCTCCAAGGACTGTTCCCTGGCCAGGCCAGAGTGCTCCAGCAAGGTGGGGGAAAGTCTGTGCCAAGACAATGGGATTTCTGAGCCTCCGATGTAATTTTTTGTTATCATATTAAAAATAATTTATTTACTCATTTATTGATAACTTTACTGACTCTGGAGAAATTTTTGAGAAGGATAAACCAAAAGCATAAGCCTCATATTAGCTTTGACGCCAAACAGCATTCTGTCAGCTCCTATATTTTTCCATCCCGCAAACTTTTCTAAAGGTACTTTTCTGAAGTAACTTTTCTGTGGCAGGTTCTGTCTAAAATGATCTAGGAGGGAGGAAGGGAGTAAAAAAGGAGCAGGGATTTTTACAAATCTATGAGTATGTCGTTGTACAGATAAAGTGAAGACAAACTGTGATTATAGACAAAGATGGAAACAGCATAGCTCTTAACCCAGACCTGAAGTCTTGCAAAGCAAATGCATGTGCAACCCCGCATGAGAGGAAACAGCAGATTCCACTTCTCTGCTCTTTCACTCACTTTGCATAGGACTTCAGACTCCTAGGTGAATCCAAAACTATGCCATCTTTCTTTTGTGACCCTCTGAGGCGCCTCCAGTTAATCAGAAGCAGACTTTTCAGCTGCCCAGTAGGAAAGTCCCAGAATTTTCTTCAAAAAGATGGAGATAACATTTTTCCCTCAGGTGAGGAACTTTGGTGCTGAAATAATGCATAGGTGTGAAAGTACGGGAAACAGTGTATGACAGCTGGAGATCATTAGCAACTCCACGGTGGTACTATCAAGAGACAGGGTTAATACTCTGCTAGTCCAATTAATCCTATTCTGGTTACACAGTCGTAAGTGACACTTGTCACTGTTTTTACTCTGTGACAGTAGGCTTAGCAGAACCACATCCTTGAGCTCTGGGTGTGTACCACTCCTCCATACCAGCAGAGGGTCCTAGATACTATTTGAACCTCCAACTAGAATCGGACTCATGGAAAACTGGGGTTCTAACAATCTCTGTCTATAGATTGGATTTACAGAGACAACTAGATGCAGGCTAAAGCAGTGCAACACATACATGCTAAAACTAGTGCTCAGGTTTTTAAATCTGCCGCTCTTCAGTTGACAGTCTGTATATCATGTATCAATAGTCAGCAGAGTGATTTCACTAGAGTAATTTTTAATGATCTACCACTTTGAACTATTCATATCAATATTTTTCATTAGTTGCAGATAATAGAAAGACAAAATAGGCTTCTTTGTCAGGGCAAGAAAACATTTCCTAGTGATAATAAAATCATTTCCTTTTACTCTTATAGATAGATGTGTGAATGGCTTCTGGACAGAGAGAATCTTTTCAAACTTTCAAGCTTCATGCTTCATGATGCAGATCAGTGGTTCTTAAATTATGGGCCACCAAACCACCAGCATCAGCCTCAGCTTGGAATTTGCTAGAAATGCAATCCTTAGGTCCATCTAGACCTATATAGCCATAAGCTCTGGTGTTAGGGCCCTGGTCCTTGTAGGATCATGACACATGCTCAAGTGTTAGATCACTGCTTAAAGTAGTGTTTTCAAAAGAACCTGGTGTGAACTTGTCCTTAGGCATGGTGAATGGACATACATGTAATTACAATGTAACAGAGTAAAAGAATTTTCATTGCTCCAATACACTTGCAGTTCTTTCCCAAAGAATAATTTACAGACAAAATCAGATGCTTGTGAAATGTAGTGTTTAGGAAAAGCTAGCCTAGATTCTTTTCATGTGAGAAGCTTGCCAAGCTACAAGCAATGCCGGCAAGTACACAATGTGGTAAGGACCTTTAAAGAAAATAATTACACTTATTAATTTTGAAACTAGTTATAGTACAAAAGTATAGTATCCTAAACTGTATAAAACAGGAATAAACCAGCCCATAAATACCAGACTGGGAACAACAGTTGTAAGAATATCAGATATCATGTTTTCACACCACCTCCTCTTGCTATCAAATCCCTCAGCAGGATACTACAGAAAAATTGCCTGTCAACAGATTGCAATGAATAGTATGTGATCCTTGGTATAATTCTCTGGTAATTCAATTTATACTAACTGTAGAAAGAGCCAAGGACGAGGGTAACAGTGAGATTGGTCATGCACATTCGAAATATTAAATTCTTCAGCTTATAACGGAGAATCCCTCATAGTCTGTTCCTCTGTGGTGAAAGTATGTCTGACTAAATTGTTCCACCACCCCCCAAGCTTAAACTCAGACAAATTACCAGGCTTTTTTTGCCTTAAGGAGTACTGCTTGATTTACTACTTGTCTCCAAAGTGATCTCTATAAAGAGGTGTGAAAATCTTACTGCAAATTAGGACATGTTTATTTCTCTCCTAATTCCCAACAGTATGATTGTGGTAGGCACAGGGGGCTGCCTATGCAACAGTCATTTCCCCTTTATTCCTTGCTAAGAAAATATAATCTTGTTCATGTTATGAAGAAGAATTGAAAGAATTTTAAATGGACCAAGAGATTATGTGATATCTTCACTTGAAAACTGTATTTAGAGCTTACTCTTATAGAATACCTGACTTTATGTTGTTTGTGCTTTTCATTGTCTTTATTTTAAAAACCTGTAGAATAGATGTGAACTTATAGAAAATTTATAATAAATATTTTTTATTTATAAATATGCAGATAAATTCTGTTTGATGGAAATCTTAGCCAACTGTCCCCCAGACAAAGGACTTCTATCTAGAACATACAAAGAATTTGAAAAAGTCAGTCCCCTCAAATTCAAAGACCTAACCCAAAAATGAGCATCTGAGATAAATACACACTTCTTAGATGAGTAAATATAATTGACAAATAAATACATGAAAAAGAAATGTTCAGCATCATTGGATGTTAGGAAAACGCAAATTAAAACAACACTGAGATTCCATTTCACTCCAGAAAGAATGGCCAAGATCAAGAAATCAACCAGTAACAAATATTGGAAGGAAAAAAGAACTCTTCCCCACTGTTAGTGGGAGTGTAGACTGGTACAACCACTGTGGAAATCAGTGTGGCAGTTCCTCAGAAAGCTTGGATTAGAAGTCCCATTTGACCCAACTATCCCACTTCTGTGCATTTTCCCAGAAAAATTGAAAGCATCATACCACTGTGACATATATATGCCCATGTTTCTAGCAGCACAGCTTGTAAGAGCCAAATCTTGGAAACAATCCAAATACCCACTAACCAAGGAATGGATATAAAAGATGTGGTATTTTTATACAATGGAGTACTACTCAGCTATAAAGAAGGGTTGTATCAAGGCTTTTTAAATAAATGAATGAGACTTGAGACCATTCTCATAAATGAAATAAATCAAACTCACATATGCAAATACCATATTGTCCCTCTAGTATAAGAATCTGAACAAGTAAATAAGATTCAAAATCTACAATTGATATTGTGAAAGGGTAAGAATCTGCTCAAAGGGGAAAATAACTGGGATGGGGAAAGGAGAAAAAAAGAAGGGAAAAGGAAAAGACATAAACATATATATATATATATATATATATATATATATATATATATATATACATAAGATATCTAAAATGATTATACTACTAATTCTATTAGTTCTTGGAAAAGAACAGTTAAAACTCACACAATTTGATCTTTTTTTTTTTTTTTTTGAAGTACCAGGGATTGAACTCATGACCTCACACTTGCCAGGCAGGTGCTTATGCCACTGAGCTAAATCTCCAGCCCCATTTTTTGATCATTTTTGAATGTCTATATCTATATCTGGTAATCTAAGTAACACTTTTGAAGATAAAAATATGCAATGTAACAACCATTTTAAATACTTATCATCTTGTTTCGAAAGCTTATATTGTTATTGTTTTGGATCTTTTGTTGTTCTTATAGTTGTTTGTCTGGGGTTTTTTATTTGTTTGTTTTCCTTTTCTGTGTTTTTTCTCTTTAAAATTAAAAAAAAAAAACCCTTTCTTCCTCCATAGTGGAAGAAGCAAGTTTTGCAATGATTAAATTCATTCATGTAATCATGATTTTATATATTTGTTTTATTTTTTGATGCCCTTTGGAACAGCTTGCATCTTTTTTACTTTCCTCATTAATTGTCAAAAAATCTTTGAAAAGTGTTTATTTTGTATCATGATTAAATTTTTACAAAATGATTATCCTTTAACAATGTATTCCACAGCAGTGCACCAAAAGACTATGTGTATCTTTCTAATTCTAGGAGATAATAACCTTAGTCTCTTTTTGCCTCCTGTAGTCACATTCTGATCAATGAGAAGTAAAGAAAGAGGTCCTGAAAGAAGCTTACTTCTCTGATAACTAAACAAAAGGAAGTTGGTGGCCAACAGTGGGAAACAGAAGATGCCTCTTCTATCTTTAGATGTTGCCATATGAGTGAGTGAGCCTTGGAAATGCAATTGCCATTCTCAGTCACACTCAGGGAAAACCAGAGAATCTCAGACAAGCCATTTCTGAGTCCTGACATCATTTATTGAACCTCTGAATCGATCATCGATCAATCGGTGAACTCAGTAATAGTCTCAGAAGGGAAGTTTTTGTTTTAGGCAATAATCCATCAATGTTTAAGCTATGCTACTTGCTTAATTACAGATTTCGATAAGCGCTCTAACAAATGTCTTCACAAATTCAGATGAGAAGAGCACTCAGAAAATCGGACACACCTGGTAGAGTCTGTATTTTCGTTATGTGTAAGTGGTGATGTTGGTGGGAAGGAAAGGATGATTATGGCTAGTTGGACAGGGGAAGGGTACTGACAGAGAGTGTAGCAGGACAGGATGTGATGTGAGGTTTGGAGTGGTGACATGCTAATTACAGTGGGGTAGCTGCGCTATGGTTTGAGTGTTTATTCCCCCTCCAGAATTTATGTAGTGAAACCTAATCCCCAAATCAACCACCAAGCTTAAGTCACATAAAAGCAAAATTAGACCAGATTTCAGATCTGTACTCCTGATCATACGATCCTCAACTACAAATGAAAATTACATATATCACAATGGCAGTGGTCAATGTATCCTATTCTTCATTATTCTCATTTATTATTTGCTTCACATCAGCACATTTGATACACATCCTACCATTGTATACTTGTTACTTAATCTGCATAACAAATCCATGACTATGTAGTAAATTGTTGTCCCGACTTGTCATCTTCCTGTACCCACCCCATTGAGTAGTTAATGCTTACACTAATTCTGGTCTTGACCAGTGAAACATTATGTCTAGTGTTGACCAGAAGGACAGTAACATGACACAAACAAGAGATTATAGAGCACTTTGGGATTTTCCCTATCATCATCTTTAGAAAATTGAGATTGACACTGTAAAACCAAACTAATCCACTAGATACACAGTGTACATTCATCTCTGTGACTATACCCAACAACCCATGCCAAATAACACAGATCATTACATATATGGGAATTGTAGACCAACTAATATCCAATCAACCATCCAAATGTTTTTAGCCGCATGGATTAGTTCAGATAAAATTAGAAGGAAAACTGCTGAGCTGAGACCAAGTCAAATTGTTAGAGGTGTATGCTTAAATTTAAAAAATGACTACAGTACATTACACATGTCCAATAATCCTCCCTCAAAATACCCCCTCACTTTCAACACACTTACCATGGTTCTTGCCACTCTCTGAGTAGTTTTGGAAGTCCTCTTTTGTGAGCATCTTTAGTTGTGTGTTTTTGCTGTCTTGATGTTCTGAACTGATTGAAAAATATTTACCTTCCATGGTCATTGTTTTGAGGAAGAGCCAGTAGTCACATATGCCAGACTTCATGAATAAGGTGAATACATGCCACATTGTTTTTATGAGACTACCTTTCCTTCTGATAGCACTCTGTTGTAGTAGTCACTATAATTTTCTAGAACCACAACTTGTAAAGACACTCATGAAAGAAGACTGCCAGACCTGTGCCAGAAAGTGTGAAGAATAATGGGATAAGTGTGTTCAAAGCGAAGGAGAGTATTTTTAGGGGCACTAATTGTGATGCCTATCCTCCTCAAATAGAAAAATTCTCATTTTGACTGAGTTCTAATCTTGGATTTCTTGAGCAGAGTTACTATCTGTCTTTGTGTTTTTATGGCACTCTTCTCATACTTCTATTAGAGTTCGTACTGTATCCACTTATGCTGTCTTCTTCACTATACCTATTCCATATTGAATCCTCAATGTCTAGTATAGTGCCTGGCATATACATGGTGTTAAACATTTTATTTAAGACAGAAATGAAAGAACCAATCAATCCATCCAATAGAAAACTGTTCTCAAGAAACCAAGCAGCCAGCTCACCGCCCTGGTAAGTGGCTGTGGCCCAGCAAGCCGCAGCCACCCCAGAGCAAGAACCATCAGCGTCTCCTGAGATCCATGCCATGTTGGAACTTAGGGCAATGGGAAACCAAGCAACCAGCTCACTGCCCTGGTAAGTGGCTGTGACCTGGCAAGCTGTGGCCACCCCAGGGTGAGAACCATCAGTGTCTCCTGAGATCCATGCCATGTTTAAATTTAGGGTGCTCAGAAACCAAGGAATCAACTCACTGCCCTGGTAAGCGTCTGTGAGCCTACAGGTACATGGGATGAGATTCAAACATCCCATCTTTCCCCTCTCCCCTCCTCACCTAGCAAGTGGGAACCAGAGATCTGAGCATCTCTTGCTAGGTTGACTATGTGCAAAATAGCAAATAAGGGGGATTTCCTTCAGCCATCTCTTTGAAGGCAAATATTTTTATCACTGTTTTGCTTTGTTCTGATTAATGGTATTGCTCTATTCAATATTCTGTTTTGATAAGTTCTATAATGTTCTATATTTCCTTTTATTCTGATATACCTGATTGAAAGAACAACTATTGTGAAGAAAATGAGATATGCTCTAGTACCTATTACTGTTATCCCATTAACCTGCTGTGAAGTTCTGTACCAATTTCACTACACTGTCTCAATTGGCTTTGTCCTGTCTTGTTCTGTGGTATATTACTACTTTTAAAATAAAAAATAAAATTTAAAAAAAAACTATTCTCAACCCACTTTTTTAGCTTTATCTTAAAACATCTCATCTCCCATCTTCTATTCCACATCTCCCCTTCTGTTTCTCATCTTGCATCCTCTGTTTCTATTGAGGTACTTCTTCATACAAACTTCCTTGAATGTGGAAGAAACAGGTTTCCACTGTGGCTGAATATGGATTATGCTCATCAAAACTTAATCCTTTAATATGGCAGTGCTAGGAGGCTGACCATAGTGAAAAGTGGGTCCTGGGGGTAGAACTCCCCTGAATAGATCAATGTTATCTTTTAGGGGTGAATTCTCACTCACATGGAACTGGATTAGTTGACATAGCAGAAAGTTATCATAAAGCAAGATTGTCCCTTATTTTTTATCTTTTATTTTTTAAATCTCCCTGTGCACATGCCCTCTTGCCCTTCTATATTTACCACTAGCCCCCATACCGGGGATTGAACCCTGAGCCTCCACACTGAGCTTGATATAAGGGAAGGGAAGTCCCAACATTTTAAAGGTCTGGTATGGAGTCTGTGTTCTCTAAAATCAAAGAATGAATTTTAGGAACAACGGAAGTTAAGAGTGGAATATACTTACCAAAAGAAAGAAAATTTCTGTTCAAAACAGAGACAGAAGAGATTCCAAGTGGGTTACCAAAAACTGTCGCTTCTAGGGATTTTTATAGAGCCAAACCATGAGGTGAGGCAAGTCCAAGTGGTGGTGGGGGCTCACAAGGTGGGAATGAGGTAAGACAGCCAATAGGATTATGAGTATGAGTGTTCAGCTAAGATTAATTGAATAGGGAAGGGAGTCACATAGCAAGCAGGAACAGGGTCTTAGCCTGTAGGGGGTTGGATTAGTGTTTTCTCCTTGCTTCCTCAAGGTGATCAAGATACCTATTTAGATCATCAATCCTCAATGTTTATCCTCAGGGTGTGTCTTTGTTTTACACTTTGTCTAGAGATGGGCTCACAGTGAGAAGTGTCTGTCTCCTCCAGGGTTACAAGATATCTGGCTTTTAGCACTGGCTCCCTTGAGGGTCGAGCCCTATTTGACTGTCTACAATAAGTCTGTGTAACTCAGCTGCCTATAACAAACTATATGCACAGGTCTTTTTCTTGTTTTCATTCTGTGAGAGGGTCATTTTTAAATTTTTTTTCATTTTTTTATTTAAAGACAAAAAAACAGGAAAAAAGTAGAAATATTACAGAATTTCAAGAAAAGAAGATAAACAGTAAGAAATCACTAGTTGATACATTACATATTGTTCTTCTAGAAATAGTTACTCAAGTTACAGAATTAAAGCACACATAGTGGACACTTAAGCAGTAAGAGTGCAAACAGATCTGTTCAGCAATCCAACAAGAACCTAGAAATATGGTCATCAATCCCACACACCTAAACATACATGCAGCTATATCTTTTATAGTGCTTCCTATTTCCTCTTTTTTTACAATAGCAATTATGCATTTTTAAAATTTTATTTAAATAGAAGAAAAAAAAGCAAAACAGAAAAAAGTGTAGCAACAATACAGAATTCTAAAAGAAAGAAAGAAAAAGGAGAATGACAAAAAAGCCCCACTAACAAAACAGTAATTTATAAATTACGTACTGTCATCCTGGATGTAGTTGTTCAAGTTACAAAGTTAAAGGGTACATAGTAAATATTCAAACAGTCAGACTACAAACACTTCTGCTCAAAGATCCAACAAAGATTCAGCAATATGGTCATCTATTTTACACACTCAAACATATATGCAGTAATATCACTTAGAGCACTTTCTTTTACTCTCTTTTTTACAATAGCAATTACACATTATTACACTTGTAGTTCTTATTTACTTTTTACACTAGAGACACTAGAGATATTTTTAAATATGATTATTGTTTATTTCACTAATGAGGATAGTCTCAAGTTGTCTCCATTTGCCTATGAAGGCCTCAAGATCATTCTTTTTTATAGCTGAGTAATATTCCATTATATAAAAATACCACATCTTTTTCATCCACTCTGCAGTTGATGGGCATCTTAGTTGTATCTATCACAAATTGTGCAGCTATGAACATGGGTGCACATATGTCACTTTGATATGAACTTTTCAGTTCTTTGAGGAAAATACCCAGTAGGGGGATAGCTGGATTGAATGGGGCTTCTAATCCTAATCTTTTGAGAATTCTCCATATGGATTTCCATAATGGTTGCACCAGTCTACATTCCCAGCAACAGTGGAGCAGTGTTCCTTTTTCCCTGCAGCCTCGTCAACATTTGTTATCAGTTGATTTCTTGATGGCAGCTATTCTTTCTGGAGTGAGGTGGAATCTCAATGCCATTTTAATTTGCATTTCTCGAATGACCAGTGATGGTGAACATTTCTTCATGTATTTATTTGCCATTTGTATATCTTTCTCTGAGAACTGTGTGTTCATCTCAGATGCCCATTTTTGGAGAGGGTCTTTGAATTTGGGGGGCTTGATGTTTTTCAATTCTTTATACATTCTGGATGCAAGTCCTTTGTCTGAGGGCTTGCTGGCTAAAATTCTTTCCCACTCTGTTGGTTTTCTTTTCACTCTGTTGGTGATTTCCTTTGAAGTGCAGAAAATTTTCAATAATGTGAGATCCCATTTGTTGATACTTTGAAGTGTTTCCCATGCAGTTTGCATTTGGTTCATGAATTCTCTGCCTATCCTTATGTCTCTAAGACTTCTACCTACCTTGTCTTCCAGTAGATTTAGTGTTTCTGTTTTAATATTGAGGTCTTTGATCCACTTAGACTTTAGTTTTGTGCATGGTGATATGCATGGATCTAGTTTCAGTCTTCAGCGTGTGGAGAGCCAATTTTTCCAACACCATTTATTAAAGAGACTATCTTTCTTCCAGTGGACATGTTTGGCCCCTTTGTCAAATATCAGGTGGCTGAGTGTCTTTGTAGTTGTGCTTGCATCTTCTAATCTGTTCCATTGATCCTCAGGTCTATTTCTTTGCCAGTACCAAGCTGATTTTATCACTGTGGCTTCCTAGTACTGTTTCAAGTCAGGAATTGAGATGCCTCCTGCCTTGCTTTTGTTGCCTAGAATTGCCTTTGCTATTCTAGGTTTCTTCTGTTTCCAAATGAATTTTAGAAGTGTGTTCTCTAGATCTGTGAGGTATGTCAATGGTATTTTGACTGGGATTGTGTTAAATCTGTATAACAGTTTTGGGAGTATTTTCACAATGTTGGTTCTTCTAACCAAGAGCAAGGAATGTGCTTCCATTTTCTAATATCTTCTTCAATCTCCTTTTTCAGCAGAGTATAATTTTCAGCATATAGGTCTTTTGCATTTTTAGTTAGGTTGATTCCTAAGTATTTCATTTTTTTACATGTTATTGTAAAGGGCGATATTTCCACAATTTCTTTCTCACAGGAATGCTATTGATTTTTGAGCATTGACTTTGTATCCAGCTACACTGCTGAACTTGTTTATTACCTCAAAGATCTTTTAGCAGTCTTTTAATGGAGTTTTAGCAGTCTTTTAATGGAGTTTTTTGGTCTTCTATATAGAGTATCATGTCATCTGCAAATAGTGATAATTTAACTTCTTCCTTTCCTATCTTTACTCCTTTTGTTTCTCTCTCTTGTGTGATTGCCCTGGCTAGTGTTTCCAGAACTATGTTGAAAAGGAGTGAACATCCTTGTCTTTTTCCCGATTTTAAAGTGAAAGCTTTCAGTTTTTGTCCATTTAGTATAATGTTGGCTGTTGGTTTGTCATAGATGGCCTTTATAAGGTAGAGGTAGACACCGTGTATTCCAAGTTTCTGAAGGGTTTTTATCATGAACATGTGTCGGACTTTGTAGAAAGCTTTTTCCTGCATCTATTGAGATGATCATGTGGTTTTTGTTTTTAGCTCTGTTGATGTGGTGTATTACATTTATTGATTTGTGTATGTTAAACCATCCCTGTATTCCTGGAATGAACCCCACTTGGTCATGATGTATAATCTTCTTGATGATTTGCTGCATTCTATTTGCCAGTATTTTGTGGAGAATCTTTGCATCAATGTTCATTAGTAAGAGTGGCCTATAGTTCTCCTTTTTGGTTGGATCTTTCTCTGGTTTTGGTATCAGAGTAATACTTGTCTCCAGGAATGATTTAGGGAGGATTGCTTTTTTCTCAATTTCATTGAAGAGTTTAAGGAGTATTGGCATCAAATCTTCTCTAAATTTCTTGTAGAATTCAGCTGTGAACCTATCCGGGCTTGGGCTTTTCTTTGTTGGTAAGTTTTTAATTAAATTTTCAATTTCAGTAGCTGATATTGGGTTGTTCAAAATTGCTATATCTTCTTGGTTGAGCTTTGGTAGTTCATAGGTTTCTAGAAATCTGTCCATTTCCTCTGTGTTTTCCACTCTATGTGAGTAGAGATTTTCAAAGTAGGTATTCTTGATCTTTTGAATTTCCATGGGATCTGTAGTAATTTCTCCCTTTTCAGTTCTTAGTGCATGAATTTGGGTTTTTTCTTTCTTTCTCTTGATAAGGTTAGCTAGAGGTTTGTCAATTTTGTTGATTCTTCAAAAAACCACCTATTTGATTCATTAATTCTTTGTATTTTTTTTTTTAGTTTCAATTGCATTGATTTCTTTCTAATCTTTACAATGTCCTCTCTTCTATGAGCTTTGGGTTTAGCTTGCTCTTTTTTTTCTAGAAGCTTGAGATGGAGCATTAGGTTGTTTATTTGTGCTCATTCGGTTTTCTTGATATGACAATTTATTGCTATATATTTCCCTCTTAAGACTGCTTTCATTGCATCCCACAGCTTACAGTATGTTGTTTCTCTATTTTCATTAAATTGTAGGTATTGTTTTATTTCTTCTTTAATTTCATCTGTAGCCCACTGGTTGTTTAAAAGGCTGTTATTTAATTTCCATGTATTTATGCAGGTTTTACAATTTCTTTTGCCATTAATTTCCAATTTCAGTGCACTATGGTCATATACTATGCATGGTATGATTTCAATACCTTTGCATTTACTTAAGAATGTTTTATGGGATAATATATGGTCTATTTTGGAGAATGTCCCATGTGCAGCTGAGAAGAATGTGTATTCTGATGTGGTTGGGTGGAACACTCTGTAAAATCTACTAAGTCCAATTGCTCACTGGTATGATTCAGTTCTGTTATTTCTTTGCTGACTTTTTGTCTAGTTGATCTATCTCTTTGTGATAATGGGCTGCTAAGATCTCCTGTTATAATTGTGTTCTTGTGTATTTGGTTTTTTGTGTCCATTAGTATCTGTCTTATATAGTTGGGTGCTCCTGTATTTGGTGCATATATATTTATAATTGCTAGTTCTTCCTCTTGAATTTTACCACTGACAAGTATGTAGTTACCTTCTCTATCTCTTTTAATCATTTTAGGTTTAAAGTTCACATTGTCTGCAAGTAGAATAGCTACCCCTGCTTTTTTCTGGGTTCCTGTTGCATGGAATACTGTTTTCCATCCTTTGACTTTCAATCTGTGAGTTTCCTTTTAGGTCAGATGTGTTTCTTGTATACAGCATATTGTGGGGTCCTGTTTCTTGATCCATTCTGTCAATCTATTTCTTTTTATAGGTGAATTGAGGCCATTTATATTTATGGATAGCACTGATATGTACTGGCTCGACTTTGCCATGTTATGTTCTAATTGTTTCTTTCTGTTTTTCCTCTTATTTAATTGCTCATCCTACCTGGTGGTTTCTTTCTGTTTTTGTTTTGGGGATTGTGGTCATTTTTATCTCTGTCTAGTATGTCTTTCAGTACCCTTTCTAGGGTTGGTTTGGTGGACATGAATTTCTTCAGTTGTTCTTTGTCATGAAAGTATCTTCTTTCTCCATTAAATTTGAATGAAAGTTTTACTGGGTACATAAGTCTGGGTTGAAGGTTGTTTTCTTTCAGGGCTTGAAATACCTCACTCCAAGCTCTTCTTGACTTGAGGGTTTGTGCTGAGAAGTCTGCCATGAACCTAATGGGTTTTCCTTGATAGGTGAGTTGTGTCTTTTCTCTGACAGCTTTTAATATTCTGTTTTTATGCTGTATGTCTGAGATCTTAATTATTATGTGTCTGGGTGTGGATTTATGTTGATTGTGACTGTTTGGTGTTCTATATGCCTCACTTATGTGCATATCAGATTCTTTCCCCATGTTTGGGAAATTTTCTGCTATTAGTTCTGTAAATACTTTACTTATGTCATTTGCCTGGATTCCTGTATCTTCGCTAATGCCCATTATTCTTATATTGTTGCTCTTGGCATCATCATGAAGCTTCTGGATTGTCATTTCATGCTGCTTTGTTATTTTTAAAAGTTCTATCTTTTCCTGATCACTAACTGTGATCCTGTCCTCAAGGTCTGAAATCCTATCCTCAGCTTCCTTTAGGCAGTTTTGCATGCTTTCAATAGAATTTTTTGTTTCATGGATGTCTCTTTGAGGTTGTTTCATGAATTCCACTTGTTTTCCTTATTGTTCATTCAAAGTTTCAATCAGTTTCCCATGCTCATCTACTTTTTTCTCTAGTTCTTCTTTAGCTGCATTCAACAACTCCTTTACTATAGTTGTTATTTCTGTCTTTACATGGGAGACTACTTCTAATTTGATTTCCTCTATAGCTAGATGCAGTTGTTTTTTTATTTCACTGGATATCTTTTCAGAGATTCCCGGTGTGTTACTTTTGGGGTCCTCTATTTCAATGTCTCCTATACTTGCTTCTGGTGAACTGTATTTTTGAGACTGCATTTTGCTTTTTTGTTTTGTCATTTTCACTCTGCCTGATGTTTTCTATGTGTAGGAGGGGATCACACACACTCTTTTAAGCCCCACCAAAGTCTTACAGTTAGTTGGAGGGGGTTTTACTACTGGCCCTATTTATCCCCGTACACCTCTATTTTAGAGTTATACTCACCACATTGATACAGTCAATCCAGTGTAGTCCAAAGTTCGCCACCTGGGAGCAAAGTTCCAAATTTTCTCACACTAACTGGATGCCACTGAGATCTTCTGATGGGCCCAGCAGAAGCAGTCCAGGGCAGTTTTCAGTCTTAGATGGTTGTCCTCAATGTTCCTGGTGGCCTGGTGGGCCCACGGGGAAGGTTCTGGGCAGCCTAACCCTGAGGCAGGCTTGCCTTGAGTTCCCATTGGCAGGGTAGGCCCCCTTAGGAAGCCAAGCGCAGCCTTGCCCTGAGGCGGGCTTCGCACCAAGCCCTCTGTGGCCAGGCAGGCTTCTAGCGGAGCCCAAGGGCAGCCCTGCTTTTTTTTATTTTAAAGAGAATAACACAAAAGAGGACAGATCTAAGCAGATCAGAACAGAACAATGTAAGCAATACAGCACTTCACAACAAGACAATTGGATATTAACAGTAGCTATCATAATATCTCTTTCTTTGAAATAGTTGTGTTTAGCTTTACACACAATAATGTCAAACATAACAAAATAGAATAAAACCACTCAAGAGAATGAAAGTATTGCAAGTCATTCTGAACCAAATAACCTAAGATGAACAATGGCTACTATATTATCTCATTTTCCATTAAAAAATCTGTTTATACTATCATACATATTAAAATCCAATAAGATACAACATGATAGAACCAATGGTAATAGAAAAACAAAAGCATGGTAAGACTTCAGAGCAAGATAATATTAAATCAACCATGGCTGCCATATTGTCTTTTCTTCAAGGTAACTATTCATACCATTGCATATATTAAGATCAAACAAAACAGAATAAAACCATTCCAATCAATGAATGAAAGCATAAGACTTCAAAGCAATATAATGGTGAAACATGATTACCATAAAATCTTCTGTACTCTTACCATTTCTTACACTAGGGAGACTATACAGTATTTATACATGTGAGTTTGATTTATTTCACTTATGAGTATGGATTCAGTTTGCATCCATATATTTATAAATATCTCAATGTGATCATTCTTTATAGCTGAGTAGTACTCCATTTGTATAAAAGAGTCTTATTAACCTGACCAGGCTCTTCTTGGACCTGTGATCTTCCTGTCTCAGCCTCTCAGACTGCAAAGATTAAATGCATGATACACTACACCTGGGTCCTTATCCTTGTGCTGTGACTTCCAGCTGCTTGGTCTGAACAGCTACTGGATCCTCTCACTCACCAGTACACAACTAGCCACTGTGGCCCTCCCACCTCTCATCCTGTAAGCCTACCTAATAAATCACCTTGCATAACTTTATATATGTAATTATAAATGTTCACATATTTATATAAAAGGAAGTATACACCAATTTTATAGCAAAAATTATATAGCTAAAATTTAAATGGTTCCATAACATGAACCTTTTCCTACTCATCCATTTCTTCTAAAGCACTCAGCATAAATTTTTACATTGATAAGACACAGAGTATAAGACATTTGATCATATGAAAATTTGTGCTATGTACATTCATAGTATTTCCTACTTCAAGTATATCTGTTTTCATTTTTATATAGAGAAATATTGATTTGTTTTCATTTTATTTTATTTTAAGTTTAGCTTCTTTCCTCCCCCTTCCCCTTTTTCCCCTTTCTCCTTTATCTTCTCCTTTTTCTTCCCATTTTCCTCCCTCTTCTTCATCTTTTTGTTCTCTATAAGCATTTCCCTTGCCATTCTCTAAATAGTTTAGGGCCAATGCATCTCTTTTGAGAGTTCATGACCAAAATGATCCACATACAATATTCCAGATATAGATTTCCTATTAATGTATTGAGTTAACTACTGGGGTTTTGATAAACCTTTATAAGAGATAATACATTGATTGTTTTTTCTTCCAAGCTCCTAAATGTCTTTTTCATTTTGGAAATAATAAAATCATCTATTTTGGGTTGATGAACAATAATTTAAGAGTCTTGCAGAGTGGAACCCATTCAGAGGGTTGGCTTCATCTACTTCATTTGAGACTCAGTTCCAGACTGGGAATCATTTGAGGTTGGACACTCTAAGTATAATAGGTCAGAGATTTTCTTAATTAGATTGAACACTGTATGTAACATTTAGAAACAGACCTCAGAGTATTAAACCCTTTGAAAAGAAGAAAAATTTAAATTCTCTAGGATCATTTTTAAAATTTATTCTTGTTTTTTGTAGTCAGTGGTTTAAGGGAATAGATCTAATACAGGATACATAATTTATAGGATTATTTTATGACATTTACCCAAAAGTCAAAGATAAAAGAATGCAAGAGATCTGTCCAATCACTAGAGACCTGAAGAATGAGGCTGAGGACCTGGATCCCATCATAATGTCATAAATGAGTCAGGCCACAGGCCGAGAGCCAACAGCAATGTCTCATGAAATGTTTCATGTCTGTGTCAAGATTTTCCTTGTGAAGGACCCAAAAGCCAGTGGTGGAAGCTAGAAAGTCTGTGCCAGTGGGTAGAGGATCTGTTCCAGAGGCTGAGAGATCTGCACTGGAACCAGGAAGCAAAAGCTAGAGCTCTCCAGAAGAGAACAGCAGCTTTGACAGCAAGGACACAAGCCCTCCTACAACTACAGGATTTGAGTTTGTGTCAGGAAAACTAGCCACAGCAAAGCTGCTCCTGGGAAATCAGCAGTGTACGATCTTCCCCTCCATTCTCCTTCAGCAACAATCCTCACGTGGGTCTCCCACACTCAGAACCACCCTGACTCAAGTCAGTTGGGCATTTCCATTTAAATTGAGCATTAATTAATCCACCACATAGTTCTAGTTTCTTAAACAGAACTGAATTTAAGATAACTAGTATCCAATATAAACTAAGTTCTGATATTTAGTACCTATGTAGCTAAGCCTTACAAAGACTTCACGATTTGGTCATGTTCTAAAAAAATGAATAGAAAGCATAAACTATTCCTATACAAGACAAAAACTCGGTAGAAAATTCTAATTTTGATGTCAAATCCAGAGTTTTATTTTCTCATTTATTCCCTGTCTTCTAGAATGGTCCCTCAGTCATACCCTACCAGGGACTGGGATAGCAATGCCGTGGAATGGGAAATATAAATCCAGCTGACCAGTCAGTAGGGCCCAAGAAACACTAGAATTGTGTGCTCAGACATGGTAAAGAATAGGTGACAAGCAAAGTCAAAGACTAACAAAGAGTTCAGTAAGTCTCAAAACAGAAAATATGTGCTGGACCTATTTGACAGACGAAGGGGAATGCAGAATAATGCTTAGGAATAGTCCCACAGTTATGACAGAAAAGTCCCCAAAGCCTTCAGCTGAACCACATGCACCTTGGAAAGAAATAGAGGGGCTGCAAGTACTGCTAGAGAAATATATTATCTAATACTGTGAGAACAATCTCTAAAATTTTTTAAAGGGAAAGTTAAGTCCAAACATCTTCTCCTCTTTATTGTTTTGATTCTCTATCACTCTTGCTTTGTCCAATAGCAATCAATCTAATGCACTTCTGTGATAAAGAATGCACTGTATTAAAAGAAGTGTCATTTGGCTTGATTTTATGGCCACCATTGCTGCTTAATTACCAGTTCTGTGACCTTGGTCAATATTCTTGTCTCTCTGGACCTCAGTCAGAGTTCTAAGATATCAGACTCTCTTATCTCTAGAGTCCTTCCAAGTTCTCCAGTCTTTTGATTCCCTGATTCTTGACATCAGAGTCTTCCTAGGCAGTCATGGTGGCTCATGCCTGTAATCCCAATGCTTGGGAGGCAGAGGCAAGAGGATTTCTGTGAATTTGAGGCCAGTCTAGGTTACATAGTGAATTCAAGACCATCCTGAACTACATAGTGAAATCTTGTTTCTGAAAATAAGGACAAAAACAAAAGTCTTTTACTACCCCAATTTACATTCTTCAATGTCTATCACAAGTTCAGTCCAGATGGATTTCTAAGATCTTTCAGCTTCCCAAGAGGAATCTGACTTAGGACCCAGGAATCAACGATGTCCTACAGATTTAAGTGGCCTAAACTGAGATGAATTAGTAAGAATTTTTCAGATGCTCTGACTTCCCCTTGGTGAATTAAACCCTCAAAACACCTTACGGCTGCTTAGAAACTGAAAATTTAAAAAGGTTAATACTTGTATATGAGAATCTGAGCTGATGAATTATTTATTATTTTCAGTAAATAGATCTCAGAACTGGTTTCATTTGGTGTTTATAAGAAAAGCAAATTTAAGGTCAGGGTAGCATCAGGAGATGTTAGCTGCCAATCTTTCTAGTGCTGGTTTTAACACATGGAATTTTCCTGGTTCATTTATTATGGTCCATTGTGAAACCTTACTATTGTATGCTAAAGGTGTGACCTAGTTATAAACCTTGGGTATACCTAGGTAAATATTCATGAGGATTCCAGAGACTACTGTGTAAACCTGGTTATTTTTATAAACTTACAGGAATTTATACATCCTGGCCATGCATATAGCATAACTGGTACATTATTTCCTGCCAAATTAGCAGTTGAGGTTGTTTGCTGAGTAACAAACAATGATAAAGGAATAAGCATAAAGTGGTTATTAACCAATAAAATCTTGAGAAACTCTTCTGGCAGAGGAGTAGCCTTGTCAGTGGGAATATAGTAAATGTTCCTTAGCACTTACAGACTTTGTCTTAGTTATTCTTCTTGCCGAGACAAAATATCCAACACCCCAAATTAAAGAAGGAAAATTCATTTAGCTCACAGTTTGTAGAGGTTTCATTCCATAGTTGACTGGCTCCAAAGCAGAGTGGTATGGCAGACAGACCTCAAAGAGGAAAAAGAGTTTATAGTGGACAAAAGATAACAAACCAACAAGGGAGAACCATGTCTGTCTATCCCTTATATCTTATTCGGGCTATTTGGGGTAGGTAGCACTCATTCACTTAATTTTAGTGTCCCTGAGGCTAGTTTTACACCATGAATCAATCCCAGAATCACCCACTGTCTAGATCCAGCCACTCTGAAAAAGGCATACTTTTGACTGCATAGGGCTTTGGGGGGACATCTAGACACAAATCATAACAGACTTTATACTTCTGGTCTTAATTATTTGTGACTGATCCCAAAAACCTATAAATGACAGGAGGTATGGTAAACAAGACACAGAAGAAAGGCACTTCATTACTGTTTTTCCAAAAGTAATGGGTGCAATATTTGTGGTATGCAAGATAATTGTAAGAGACAAAATCTATGTGGCATAGGTAATTAACTCAGGTTAGAATATAAATAACCCTTTGCTTAAATTACAAATACAATATTTCTATTGGTAAAAATCATGAAGACTGAAAGAGGAATATATAACAAGAATAAGAAAAGAAGTGGTGGTGACATTTGAAGAGGTTAATGTGGAGAGGGGAAGGGGATTATTGGTGCAATTCTGGTGAATAACCTTAAAATTTTGTTAAATTTTGTTAAAATGCACATTCTGATTCTATATCTTTGGAATAGGCTTCCAGATGATATTGATCTGGTTCCAGAGCTATGCCTCACATAGCAAGGAGAGTTCCAGAATCATTTCACTCCATTACAAATGACACCCAGGTGAGCAAGAGGTAAACAGTTTGATATTTAATTCTATGGTTTTATATTTATAAAACTAACATGGATTTCATCTATGGTGTTGATATTTTATTTCTATCTAAATATATTTTACTAAAAAATGAGTGGTTTTAAAGATAAATATTGAGTTATACTAATATAGGTATACGGTTTAATAGTAAAAATAGCAACATAAGATATGCAGCCAACTTATGGAAAAAGTCTGACAGAGAAGATAAACCTCTACCTATTGTCTTATTATTTAGATCATGTGGTTTTATTCTAATTTTAGTATAGACTCATATTGTGAAGATCTTACATTAACATAGGTTTTTATATTATGATCTTATATTTCAGCTCTATGTTCATACTTTTAATTTTCATTTTAGAGATAAAGAGATCAATAGAATTCTATGTCATTTGGGAATTTTTGAAGACTTTAAGATATTATCATGTTTAGCACCTTCTCATAGAGGAAATCTGTCCTCTTCTTCATGTGTTTGGGTCCTTCATTCCCTGAACATTTATGGCTAAACACCCCCTTTGCTTTGATTCATTCATTATTTACATGGGCTAACACATTAATACTTTTACTATAACTCCACATTTTCAAAGTAATTTCCTATATTTTTGTGCTTATTCATTAAGTGTTGGTTCCTATCTTTGAGTACTCATGACATTGTTTTTGTCAGTATCTTGTGTGGTAACTCTCTGTGTCTTCTATGTATTGGTTATTTCTATCTAAATCATTTTCTTATCTAGAGCAGATTAATGATGGCATATACCAAGTAAACTTTACAGTTCTCTCAGTGAGTATTAATAACTTATCAAAACAATACCCATCATAATGACCACTTCATGCTCTACTTTTAAGACCTTTTTACTGAGATAAAACTCTGCATGCAGTAAGAGAAGATTGACTCTCAAGCCTTCAGGTAACTTAGTTTAATTGGGAAGGTGATGCTGCTGATGTAAATGCAAACAAACTTACTTACTTATTAAAATAACTCAAGTACTTAGACATCAACAAAATAATTTGGGGAAAAATAATTCTGCTCTATAGGCACGGTAGTAGTAATGGAAAGAATATTTAACAAGATGATTAGAAAATTGGAGTCTAATAGCAAATTTGCCACTGGTGAATTGTCCTGAAATAAGAGTGATACATCACTAAAGATCTTGGTTTCCTCCTGATAAAATCATATTAAGCATTAATCTTAAGAATTATTATAGCTCAACATGACTTGAGTCTTACTTCTACTTCTAAGCTAGAGCTAGGACAGATTTTTTAAGGTCTCTTCTAATAAAATATCTCTGATTTGTAATTATATACAAGCAAAAATATTCCAAAAGTATGTCTGCCTTCTAAATAATGTTCTATGTGTATTATTGTGCTGGGTAATATGATCAAGAAATCAGTTATTTGATTTTAAACTGACTATATCAGAGATTCCTTCAGGTTCTAGATTAAGGGTGACTTTTTATTCAGGTAACTATTTTGAACGCATCATCTCTATCCATCTATATCCATCCACATCTTTTCTTGTATATATGTATGGATCTACAATTGAGTTTAAAATTGCATTACAATAGATTGTGTCTCTCAAGTTAGGTCAGGCTTGGAGGAAATATTTAAAATTTTTATTATTTTAAAATTTTTTATTATTTTGAAGGTAGTGAAATACAACAGAACAAGACAGAACAAAGCCATTTGAGACAGTGCAGTGAAATTGGTATAGAACATCACAGCAGGTTACCTGGATAACAGTAATAGGTACCCTAGTATATCTCGTTATCTTCACAATAGTTGTCCCTTTAATCAGGTATAAAAAAATCAAACCAAATACAGAACATTATAGAACTTATCAAAACTGAATATTGAATACAGCAATACAATTAATCAGAACAAACCAAAACAGTGATAACAACATTTGCCTTCAAAGAGAGGCTAGAAGGAAATCCTCCCTATTTGCTATATTGCAAATGGTCAACCTCCCAAGAGATGCTCATATCTTTAGCTCCCATTTGCTAGTGGGGGGGATGGGATGTTTGATTCTAAGCCTGTGCACTGGTAGGCTCATGGCTGCTTACCAGGGAGGGGAGCAGTTTGCTAGATTTCCCAGTGCCCTAAGTTCCAACATGGTGCAGATATCGGGAGATGCTGGCTGGTTCTCTCCCTGGGGCACCCCCCAACTCTGCTTACTCAAGCCATGGCTGCTAACCAGGGAGGTGAGCGGGTTACTTTCTTTCCCAGCGTCCTAAGTTCCAACATGGCAGGATCTCGGGAGATGCTGGGTGTTTCTCTCCCTGGGGTGGCCGCTGCTTGCCTGAGCTACTCCTGCTTACCATGGAGGTGAGCCAGAGGAAATATGTTAAAGAAATTGACAGGTGTTTCTTTGACAGAATCATTCCCTTAGTGTACAGGAGCTCAAGTTTATCAGTCACACTTTTAGAGCTCTTGAAATTAACTCATGCTAATTGATTCACAGTAAGAAATACAAATCCAGCAACTGAGGAAAACCTCTCAAGAAATCTGAAATAACTCCTCGATGTATTCCCTTCTATATAAATAACCAAATCTGGTGAAGTCTTTGCATGCTTGGGTTAGAGCCAGAGTGACAGAGCTAGGTGATTTTTAAATCTTTTCAAAATTTAAAGGGTGGTTATATTCATTTTTATTGTAAACAGATACAATTTAATAGGACACTTATGTTACATAGAAAGACTGTTCTTCTCTGGATAGGGTTAGTGACACAAAGACTTGCTATGCCTTTCCATCTTCACTTCCTTTGGTTTCCTTTGAAAACTGTCACTTTTAGCTACCATACATGCCTCTTTCATCTTGTAGAGAGCAATGCTATTGCTTTTTTTAAAAAATTGCAATTTAGCCCAGGACAAAATGGTGGCCATTTATATTTCATCTAGGAGACTCCATCTAGAAGTGCTGAACTTGCATTTGGTGAATCACAGCTTACAGAAGATGCCTACTGGGTATATTTGCATACTGGTCTTACCACAGGAAGGATGGGTATCCTGGGTTTTATTAATGAATTAGTGTGTTGATATTATTTTATTGCTGTCAAGAAGTCTCAAGGATTCTCAGCACTACCATATCTAGAACCAAATGATATTTCTAATACTTTTGGAATCTTTAGCTGAGCAGTGAGTCTTACCTATAATATCAAAAAGCTATTCCTTGTAGCCAATGCTGAGATAATTTTCTTGCTGACTGGACAGGAAGAGATGAGTCTGTAGGTCTGGAATTCCACATTCAAGAATACTATTTCCAAAATAAGGACAGGTTGTTTTGTCACTTTATAGTTAACCTCAACAACTGGAAGAAAAAAAGTTAAAGCAGCCTTGCTTCATTTCCAGAATCGTTTTTATAGTAACCACTTTGGAACCTGTCCATGAGTCTGCTGACTTCTTCCATCAGACAACAGAGTTCTTTCTTTCTCCAGATCACCTCTTAACACTTTAGCCCTAGTCTTGCTCACTTTATTATACAGCCACAGTGTTAGTATCATTTAGAGGTATAAAGGATGCTCCCATCAGGACTGTCACCCTTTAGGTTTTCTCTGGACATCTATCTGGATACCCTGTGAGTTGCTCCCTGATTTTATATAGGTTTTTGTAAATGTACCCATCTTAGAAGCCATGTTCACCAACCACCCCACCGAAGATTCCAGCCTCCGAGCCTTATTACTTTATCTCCCATGCTTTATTCTTCTACATAGCACTTTTCAACACTTAGTGTAATGTGTACATTTGTGTGTGTGTATATGTATATAATCTATTTAAGTAAATATATATTCATTGTATGGTTCCTACAACTAGAGCATAAGTTTCATGAGAGAAAAACTTATTTTATTTTCTACTGTGTCCCAAGAATCTAGAATTGCACCTGGTATATAATAAACAATCAAAGAAGCAATGAGAAAGCCTCACCTTGTGTGGAGGACCACCTGGATGATTCCCTTGAACAAAGAGCAGTTACCTCCACTTTGCCTAAACCTGGCCCTATCTCCACATACTGATATGTACAGAGCTGACTAGGCCATTTCCTTTTCACTTTGACTGTAAGCAATCAGCTGAGGTGCTGATGATAATCTTTGAACCTGAGTGACGCTTGCTGTTTCCACACCTTTGTGAATCCCAAAACATGGTTGAGCCAGGTGGGATGCAGAGTCACCACTCCAGGGCTGTCAACTGGGTTTGAACCTTGAGATAAGAGGCTACAACCTTCCAGAGCAGAAAAGTCTGCACATTAGAGCTGAAGCACCAGCCCTTCATACATTAAATGCTACCTCGATTGTGTTATGTAGATTGACCTGTCTGCATATCCTTCTCTGCATATCAGGTCCCCTACATAACTCAGCTCACAATACTCACATATCTCCCCCTATCCTCACAGTCACTTATTCTTAAGTGACTCCCCTCTGCGTGAATTAATAAAATCCAGGTTAGACCCTGGGTTGAGGCCTTTGTTCTCATAGCCTTCATCCTGGCCAGACCTAGGACCCCTGTGCACCCCATAATCATAAATACGTGCTAGTGTCTTCAGTCTTGTCATGGGTTGCACTGGAGGTGGTAGATTGGAATTAGCTCACTAGAATTCCAATAACCTTTCCATGGGATTGCAAGTATAAATTTCCTAGGCCACAGTGAGGATGGGAAAGGAATCTCTATAAGCTTGATTTTCTGGTCTTTGATCAAGACCAGTAGTTCCCGAAACTGGGTGTCCATCGTAATCACCTGGAAGAACTTAAAAATATATCAGACTCTAGGGCTTTATCCTTGATCTAAAATGTCTGAGAGGAAAATGTTCAGGATCCTATATTTGTAGTAACCTTCTTGAGGTGTGTGATGTATAATAGACCTGGTAGTCCCAGTCCCAGTTTCAGGAATACAGGAGAAAATGTAAGGTAGTAGAAGTAACCATGAGGATGTTAAAATCAGCCTAGGTTTGACTTCCAACTTTGTCATTTGCTTAATATTTTGTCTGCCTTAGTTACTTTTCTCATTGCTGAGACAAAATACTCAAAACATCCAAAGTTAAAGGAGGAAAAGTTTATTTGGCTCACAGTTTAGAGAGGTTTGGGCATCACAGATGAGGCAAGCAAGAGGCCATTAGCCTTCTCTTTGTCCTTTATATTTTATGAAGTACCCACCCTAGCACAGGTGTAGCACTCACACCCTTCATCCTAGCTAGAACTCTGCCAAACTAATCAGTGAACTGATTCAGGAACCACACACCTTCAATCCCAGCATCACACACTCTAGCTCCAGACACTTCTGAAAAGTCACCCCCATATGACTGCATGAGGCTTTGGAGGGACATCTGGACATGTCATAACAATAGTTTACAAAAGCTTTGCAAGCATCAGGTTCCTCAGACTGAAGACTGGTAGACAACAGTATCATACAATGTCAGAAACTTCAAGTTCTCAGGTCATGCAAGAGTCAGGAAACCAAATTGTCTTTCTGTTTCAGACATCGAAGGACTATAGGTTGAGGGACATGAGTGCCAAATATTAGCACCCATATAGTGGTTCAGTTTTGGAGTATCAGCCTAGAGCTAGGACACAGGCTATTTCTAGACTGTTGTTTAAGAGCATGAGAACCATGACTATAGTGTCCGAATGGTTTTCCATTTTTGGCAGGAGAGGCTGACACCTTACGAATAAGTGAATCTGTCAGAGTCAGGAGCTGACATCCACAGTCTACCTACGTGGATGACCCTTCTTTATCAAATGTTCAGGCTACCAAATAAAATCATCTTACTTACTTGCCCACAGTACTGTTATTTGAGCTGAATCACAACACAGGAAATGAACATTGCTTCAAGCTTAATTCACAATCTCTGATACCATTTTCTTTCTACGTGGGCCTTAGGAAGAATTTCAATTTTTATTACTTCTTGATAGAAAGTTCCTCTGAAATCTGTTTAGCAGCAGGTTATAGGAGGTGTGAGCAATCCTGTTCAGCCAGTAATGGTGATAATATTAATCATAACTAATACATTTGGTGTTAGTGAATACAACACCATTGCAATTTCATAGCAATCTTAAAATTCTATTATGTAAAGACTCCATTGGATTCTCATACATCAGCTTTGGTTATGATGATGATGATGATGATGATGATGATGATGATGAAATTATTTATTTCTATAGGCATATTTAGCAAAAAGAAAAAGGATCTGGTTTTTTTCCTATTTTGTTTCTCCTTATTAGTCTTTCATGTTACATATCACAATTTACATTCATGCAGTGAAATTTGTGTGGTTTGGTTCAATGGATTTCCTGAGGATTTGTGTTGATACCTTTTGAGAAAAGATAAGATGCCATTCATAAAGTAGACTCCAGTGGTGTAGAGCCCGGTGCAGCATCAGTGCATTGTGAGCATTTTTTAGAGACCATAGTCACTGTGCCCTATACGTCTTTTCTTCCACCACAGTATAGCTCAGCTGCACAGGAGATACCTACATATGTAATTAAAAATTTTAGAACTGTTCTTAGATGAGAAATTATTGGATATAAGAAGAGCACATTTCCAGTGACGCAATTTGAGATCAGCAATTAATTAACTATTCACAGATGTCACTTCAAGAAAAGCCTTTGTCAATATTCTGAAATTTCTTTTATAGATTTGTGGTTAACTTCTAATTATAGACTAATTACTCTCTTCATTATCATAGAAGATCTTGTGTGTTGATACAGAATCTATAAATGATGCCGATGAGACAAGTGTGGATGTAATGTGCTCCCTTATTGTCTAATGTGTTTCTTTCTTCATATGAGCAAAGAGAAAAAAGAAGACAGGCCCCACGTTACCTCAGCAGCAGCCTGGCAGCTTGTGAACCCTGGTGTTAAAATGCAGTGACAGTACTTTCAGCAACCAGGAAAATGACTCCAGTGAAATTTCTGGTTTTACTTCAAAGAAAAATGCAAGGTGATTGAAAAGGGGAAAATTTGGGTTTTGTTTTCAAATAGCAGCTTTGAGATGAATTACTGAAATGGATGTCTTAGACCAGAAGGGAGTATAGTTGTGTGTGTGCATGTGTGTGTGTGTGTGTGTGTGTGTGTGTGTGTGTGTGTGTGTGTGTGTGCTTTGATAGAGAAACACAAGAACAGGGACACACATACACACACACACACAGAATGCCCAGGTGTGTTTGAGGTTTTGCCTGCGACAGAAAATATTTGTTTCCTCAGAAAATGAAAAGAGAGTTTCAAATAACAGAGAAGACAATGTTTTCATTACTGAATCATATTTGGTAGCTGCTTTCTTACACGATTGTAAAATTTGCTTCCTTTCTTACAGTAAATAAAACCATCGTTCCCTGCTGCTCACTGAACATGACTTTTATTCTATAAACCTGAAAGTGACTTCTGGTTTCACTTAAGCAACAGAAAGACAAAGTAACCCACCACAGGATGTTTGATCCAAAAAACCAAAAAACTTTAAATTCCCTTGAGTCTCACAGTACTGCATTGGAAAGTTCAAACAAAAGTTGGAAACTACACACCGCCTTTGAGATAGCAAGGTAGAGAGTCAGGTGTTACCCACCATAATGTAAGTTTCCAAGGGTAGGGCTTCCCGGTGTCTGGTATGTTTACTGTGTAGTCCAATACTGTACTCAGTGCAGTGTCTTTTTCACATTAGATACTCAAGAAATATTTTTGGATTAAGATACATCTCCTAGTTTTGTTATCTGATGACTTTTTGAAGTTCCATTTTGCAAGGTAATACTTTTTAACAACAGAAATTTTTATTCCTTTTTCTTTATTTCTCTTACACATGTACACACACACACAACTGCTATGCTGTGAAATTTAAGGCTTTATTGGTCTAGGATGCACAATCATATTTTATGACTTTTGACAATAAAACACAAAGAAGTATATAAAAGAATGATTTCATAATAATGTATTAAGAGAAGATCCATAAAGGAATATCAGAAGAATCACACCTGGGAAAAAGACATCTATACTCTCTTCCTCTAGATGGTTTGGTTGAAAATACTAAAAGGTGACATTTCCTTCAGGTTTTAGAAACCAAAAGCTTCTTCATAATGGGAACAGATGATAGATCAGAACTTGGGCCACCAATAACTTTTATAACCTAAAGTTAAATGTTATAATAACCCACCAATCTTTGCATCCCTCTTCTATTTTTCCAGTAGGTATGAAGTCATCAGCTAAGCATATTTTAAATCATCAAGTGAAACATCTGAGACTTTTGACAGTGGTACTAGATCTACTTTATCCCAGGGCAACCCAAGATTTGCCTTCTTTCTACATATTGTTTATTCATTTTATATCTATAAGAATTAATCATGGAAAAGCTTGTCAATATAATGGAAGCACTTGGGGGCATAAAATGATAATTCTATGAGACTGTTAATTGATGATCTCCACTTATGTAAGAGGTAGGATGCACATAAGCTATTGAAGGCCTGAATGAACGATTTTACTTGTCTCTAATGATGGTAAATAGTATAATCTTCACAGAGATTTAAAACAAAGCTCCTGGAGGAGACAAGGATTTGGGAACCATTCACAAACTATAAATTTGGCACAGTTAGAATAAAGTCCAGTAGATCTGAACTTACTAAACAAGCTTACAAAAAAGTTTACTATAAGAATTTATACTTCTTCTAGAATGACACTTGGAAACTCTTTCTTCCATGTTATATTTACAAACCTATATGAAACCTAATTATAATAATATGTTTGCTTGGTGAGCCTGGAATCATCTAAAGGGAGGTTAATCATATACTTCAAATATTTATTGGCACCAGGCTTTAAAGATCCTAGGTGACTCCTTCCCAGTGGAATACAGATAGGTCAGCCACTGTGGCTGGAATGTGATTCTTGTTGAAGAGAATTCGTGCAAGGGTGATGTTTGGTGTGGTGAGAATCTGTTGAAGAGTAAAACATCTCATCTCATGTCCAGGATACAAAAGAGAGATCAGGTCCTTCAATTTTCTTCAAAGAAACACCTACAATGGCCCAAAGAGCTCCCACTTTACCTCACCGACCATGCTACAATGAGATCTAACTCCTTAAATGTGTCTTCAGTGACATTCAGAATCCACATTATGGCATATGCTATCAAAATGCTACTTATAATTTCTTCTACCACCATTATCTACCAACTTCCTAGTCGTCCCTCATGCTCCATTAAAGAAGTGCTTCTGGCTAATAGATTTTCTCTCAGCTTCTACCTCTTCATATTTCCCCATGACTTTGACATATTCAAGGGCAAATTATTCAACATCTGGGCCTCTTTGGACTCCTAGACTCCAACAGTTTTCTTTTTCCAGTGGTGCAAAAACTCATTTCCTTCATATGTCTTTTATTCTCTTCAGTTGCCCTATATCTAAAATCCCGAATCCAAGTATCCTTCTCTTTGATTCGCACCTTTTATCTATGTGTTGCCCCTTTCAGCAAGCTGTCCGCCCACCAAGATTCCTTCCCCCTGACTCATTCACTTGATCACTCACCATCATTCCCCCTCCTAGGGGACCAGATTCCATGATTCTTCGTTTTTGTCATTACTTTGCCAAAACATTCTGCAATCTTTTCTTTCTCTCCACATTTTTACTTTCCTAACAAAACTAAACCTTTGGATAATTTCCCATATCCCACCACAGATCCTGAGTGCAAGCGTAGAACCTTTACATTCCTAGAATAAAATCTAGTCGCACTTTACATACAAGCTGTCACACCTGAAATTTGTTGTCAATACTCTCTGGAAATTTTATGATTTTTTAAGTAGTCTCACTGTATTTTTTCTGAAACAGAAATTTCATTTCTTTCCTCTTTCCTCAAGTCTCCCATTAACAGTATTTTACTTATGTAATCAGCTGAGAACTTTTCTCTGGAAATCATCGATGGATACTAGCCATCAGATGGGAATGACATCATCTTCCAAATAATAACACTTGCTTTCCTTGCTTCCAGTTTAGTGGAGGTAAAGTTCACGTCCTTTCTCATCACCTCGAGAATTTTGCTCTTACATTTAACTACTCCTTTTGTTATTTAATCAATCTTTTTCCATTTGCTTACTTATTCTCTTCAGCACCCAAACGTTTTTGTCAACTCCCATCTTAAATATACACACAATACGCCCATGAACCACAGAGCTATTACCAGCTTCTGTACCATTTGTCTGCCCTCTCCTAGTAATCAAATTTCTTGAAAGAGTTGTCTACATTCAACTGCTGTCGGAACTTCTTTATATTATATTCAATCTTTAATCCATTTCAATCTGCTGTGTGATCTAGTTGTATTTTCTTCATATCAAGTTTACTGGTGAGAACATGGGTTAATCTCTTGACTAATAAAGACATACTCCTCTGTCCTGTCATGCTGTAATCCTCCATATCATTTGACATATTTGCCATCACCCTCATCTCCTGGCAGCCTGCTCCCTGGACTTCAGCCTACGCCACACACCAACTGTCTTCCTCCTTCGTTGACCGCTTATTCTGTTCCTAGGTCTTCTGCTTCCCTTCTGTCTGGTATCTCAGCATGGCAGATCCTGAAGGCTTCATCTTGAGCTATCTTCTAGCTCCACATACACTTTTCAGGTGTGTCAAGAATCATTTGGCTTTAAGTATCATAAATATTTGAATGACTTTCTCTGTGCCAGAACTTTGTCTTAAAATCCTGTCTTAAAACACATTCAATTTCTAATTTGACAGCTCTGCTTGGATAATTCCCAAATATTTGAAACTTTCATATACAAAAGGTAGCATCCCATTCCTGTGTCAAAATTATTTCCTTCTCACTTCTAACTTCTCTGTCTTAGTTGGAATGATAACCCATCAACACTAATTCTCAAGCCAGGAACCTCTCCATATCAAATGTATTTAGAGTCTCTTGGTTATATTTCCAAATATGGTTTACTTGTGTCACCTTGATCCAAGCCTCCGTCACTTCTCACCTGAAATATTTAGTAGCATGAAAACTAGTCTTGCTCTTTTCAAACTCATTTTTTTCTAATAATCCTAAATATGTTCATCTAAATACACAACAGGTTATGTCATTTCCTTCCTAAAATTTCTAATTGCTTTTCATAGCAATCAGATCAAATAGCACAAAATCAGATCAAATTTCCTACCATTGCCTCCAAGACTGTCCATAGATTAGACAGCTCAAAATACAATTGCTATGCTCTAACTATACTATCTTCTTGCAATTCCTGGCAGCTCTAAACCTTAATCCATCTTAGAATCTTTGCATATTTTATTGTCTTTGCCAAGGATTCTCTGTATAATATCTTTGTTCTTGATACATCTCCTCCTACTCATTCTTTAAAATAATCTTTGTTTCAATGTCACAGACCCCTCCTTACCTATTCTATGTAAAGCAGCCCTCTCCTTAACCTCTTCCCACAGGAATTCATGGTTGATTTCCTTAGTAATATTTAGCACAATTTGCAGTTATTATGACATACGACTTGTATTGAATCTGTTTATTCATTAGGACTCAAGTGCTTAATTGAGAAAACTTTGTTTGACCTGTCAACTCAGCGTTACATTCTTCGTGAAAGTGTTTGGTACACACAAGATTCTGAAATTGTATTTCTTGAATTAATAAATGAATATCTTCAAACAAAAATTAGAGCTATGCTTTCATATTAGCAGCATTAATCACTTTTTGAGGAAGAATTTTATAAGGAACAAAATGTAAAAATCTACCTAAGGGAATTAAAGCTGGACCTTCTGCTTCCATTAAATAAGTGCCTCAGATTCTCCTTTTGTGACTACAGGGAAAGAAAAGAGGAATGGAGAAGTCTGTTTGGAAAAGAGTGAAGAAAAACACAGCTCCCAGAGACATACATTTTCTAACTTAGAATCACATTGCTTTCAGATACAAGGGATCTTCCTTTTGTCAAAAGAGTTCTTATTTCTGCCAATGATTCCTCTCTTCAATAACTTGCTCTTCCTTTTCTTGTATTTCCAAAGTAACAGCCATAGAAGAGGCAATCAGACAGAAGAGACATTCCTGTCAAATCATTTGCCCAAGAGGGAAGAAACAACAGGAGAAAAAAAAAGTACAGCAGAGGAGCAGAAGTGGGATTTACAAAAAACAGTGCAAGTCTGTCAACATTATATTTCTTTATTATTAATTCTGAACATGCAGGTATCAATGTAGAGAGGAAAAAGCATATGAGGGTACACTAGTTTTCTACAGCTGCTATGACAAATTACCACAAACTTAGTGGCTTAAAGCAACTTAGATGTATTATCTTAAAATTCTGGATTAGAAATCCAAAATTGGTCTCAGTGGGAAAAACATGATGTGATAAATTGGTAAAGCTATACTCTTTCTGAATGTTCCAGCAGAAGATCTGTCCTAGCTTCTTATTTATCTTGCCCATGGCCACATTGCTTCGGTACTGCCTTCTTCAACCACATATTGTATGAGTCTGACCACTTTTCCCTCTTCAAGGATTTTTGTCATTACCTCAGACCCACTCTGATGCTCAAGATAGTCTCCCTGTCTGAAGAACCCTAGCTTAATTGCATCTTCAAAGCCTCTCTTGCCATGTAAGGTAACCTATTCACAGGTTCTGAAGATTAGGACACAGGCATATTTGAGGGATCAGTACATGTCATACCCCAATTGGGTTTCAATTTTTAGTTTTGTCACTTATGTACTATACTGTGCAGTATGACAAGCACTTTCAAATATTATTTCATTTAATCCTCACAAAATTCCTGAAAGATAGGTGCTCTCACCTGGATTTTTATGTATGAGGAAACAGGATTGGTGATATGAGACCACTTGGTTTTATGTTCCCATGTTTGTAACTCTGATTATAGGGAAATATAAACCTCTGTTTACTTAGCACCAAATTTTGCACACCTAACTGCTGTATGGATACAGCTTCTATTGCTTTCAGGTCATAAGGGAACTCTATAAACAGCTGTGTAATTTTTTATATAAAGTGCTATTTAACATGATGCCTTTGAGTGTTTGCATTCTTCATGTGACTATATATTCATACCTTCATTTGTTAAATATTTACAAATGCCAATATACAGATAGGTATCATCCAAGAATTTGAGTACTTTACTAAATGCTACTGCCCAGTTTGAAGGAAACGATGAATTAGTTCAGAGCCCAAAGCACAAAAGATGCCACTGAATATGCATTTTATCTCTTGTTTCTTTTTCAGATTATAACCACCCCCCAGACATTTTCCTGACTGTTCTGATTTGTAGTTGTTAGCACTGAGACTGGTGACTCTATGCAACATTTTGTTGAACTAGATAGATTTAGATGTAAATTAGATCTGATCAATGGAAAACAATGATTTTTTTATATTCCACCATTATAGTGGGTAGTTTGCAATTAAGTTATAATGTGAAGGAAGTCAAGAATCATGAATTTTCAAGCAAATATTGGATGTTAAAACTGGAGAGATTTATTTTACACCATTTACTAAGCCTGCTTCCCAACACACAGAAACCAGATACATGTATAAATGTGGGTACTGAGTGGGAGTAGGGTGGGGAATGGGGAGGTGAATGAATCTTGGTACTAGTTAAGAAATACTAGGTAGAGCCAGACTCTACATAATCATCTGTGATGGGCCCAAATCTGCAAGGGAGAAAAAGATCCTGCATCAGCAGACTCACATATCACTGTAATATTCTCTATGGTTTAGAGTTAGAGGCTTTTCATCAACTTCCCATCACTTTTTGCCCTTTTGCTTCCTACTCTTTTGTGGCACCATCGCTTATCTTTGCCTCATTTCTTGTCTTGGTAAGTTATCTGTTCTAATCAATCCTCACTATAAAAAATTTAAGAGAAGTTATATTTGGGTCTTTTGTCCTTTTCTCCAAAAGAAGCATCTATCAAACAAAAGATTTGATCTCAATCACTGAAATAGATCTCAGTACTAAAGTGCTGGTGAACTTACCATCCCTTGCCAATCCAAGCTGAGCTAGCGAGGCACTAACATTTAGCTCTTCTGGATCACCAGGGTGCTATTGCTGGACTGCTCAGTAACTCAGTACCAATTGTCAGGAACTCACCAGGGTCCTGCAAATCCAATCTAAAAATCTTGATAATGTAAAAATTTCTTGAGGAAAATGTTACAAAAAAAGCCAAGAATGTAGAGTCTCCTATGGATCATACCACGGCTAGTAAGGTTAGAATAGATCAGAAGAGGATTTACACTGGAAGATGAAAGCTGAAATATCTTAGTACTGAAGAATAACTTCTCTAAGGCTTGGATGTGATGTCTTTGCTTTAGGTTTTAACATTAGAGTCATTAATGTTAAGTGACTAAGTCTAAACATGCTTTATATGACTAAGTCAATAAATAATAAAGACACACTAGAATGGCTCTAAGTGAAACGCCTAACAAATTGTAATTCCTTTTTGTACTCTGTTTTCTAACTGAATTTCATTTAATTCTAGGTTCGTGGAGTTAGAGCAAGGTCTTGAGAGATCATTGAAGTAGACATTAGAAGAACTGATTTCTGGTCTTTTTTTTCTGTGAATAACTGTGTGTTATTATAAATGACACAATTGTGATGACTTGTTTTATTTCTCTTCCAAATTAAAGGGTTAAACTAGATACATATTAAGACTCAGTTAAAACATTAAAAATAATTGGTCAATTTTCTTTATTCACTTATTTTTAGAAGCCCTTATTTTGTAAAATATTAATGAAAATTACATGAAAAAGTGGATCTGTGGTTCAAACAAACATGAGAAATATAGACATAAGCAAACTGCATCAGATTTCTTACTGCAGGATATTTTTGAACATTAGTATATATATTTTATTCCATAGACAGTTATATTTTTTTAATGGCTACCATAATGCTTCTTGTTATCTTCAGAAGAACTGCCCATACCATCAGGTATAATAAAATCAAACAAAATAGTACAGAGTAAAGCTAATAAAAACAAAACAATGGAAGCTGCTCAGGACTTCAAAGCAAGATAATAGTAAAATAACAGTAGCTGCCATAATGCCTCTCGTTATCTTCAAAGTAGTTGCCTATACCATCAGACATGCTACAATAAAAAAATAGAATAAAATCATTCAAAACAAAACAATGAAGGCAATACAGGGCTTCAAAACAAGATGACAGAACATCAGTATTGGCTGCCATAATATATTTTGTTATCTTTGAAATAGCTTAGACAGCTATTTATTAAGTAGAATGCATAAGTATCATGCATTAGACACTAAAAGTGCTCAGTTGAGCAAAACCAGGCATGGTGCTTCACTGCTCTTGAAGAGTTTACAATCTAGGGGAAAGGGTAGATTTTATTATATAAGACATACAAATAAAACTTAAAATTCTAGGCAGCCTGCTTGGGACAGGTACTCCAGAGTATAAAGTATGCACTAGAGGAGGTTTGAATCTGCTGCAGGAGGATCAGAGAGAACATCATCCTCTGTAAGGCCCACCGAGAATTGAAGAATGAGTTAAGTTGAGGAGGAAATGGAAAGGGATAGGCAATAGAATAACATGTGAAAACATCTGTGGGAAAAAATCTAAAAATGCCATCTGCAATATTTCTCTTATTATTTGCTATAGAAACATCACCCCCCCCCCCATAAAAAAGAACTTATGGAAATCACATTCCCCAGAAGAGAGCTGAAATAACGCTTCTTTAGGGTAATTCAGTATGGATTAGTACTGTCTTGGATCCCGCCTAAAGGGACTTGTTTCTGAAATGTCAAGTGGTCCTCACTGCTTGCACCCAATGGCCCAGAAGGAGGCTGCTTTCCCATGCATTTGTAGGATCTCTTAGCTTCCTAATGTGAAGAAAAGATAATGAGTATGCAGGTGGGCTTTAGAAAATGTCCTAGGAGATTGTAGACAATACCAGTGAAGATTTCTATATGCTACATACCTGTGTAGAAGGTCTTGTATCTGAAACAGACCCCAGTAATTTCAGAAATTGTGAAAGCGAGTGTGCAAGTTCTAGGTAACAAAGCTGAGAAGAGATCATAAGGAAGAAAGGCTTTCCACAAAGTTAACAGCACTTTTTCACTTTCTCCACAGGTAGAAGACAAGCAATTTTCAGAGAAAACCTGAAGATGTATTTCTTTGTCAATGTGAAGGGAAAAAAATGAAATTTTTGATGAAGCTGGGATTTTTTTTCTGACAATGACAAGGAGCTAATAGACCTGTGTAGTCTACAAGGGTATTATTATTGTTAACTTCGAAACAATATTATTCTTATAAGGTGGATAACGTGAGACTGAGAATGCTTTCTCGTCTACACAAAACAAACATGTAAAGAAAAACATCTAATGTGGTTGACAGATAAGGGTTCATTTTTCTCCACGTGACTGTGGGAGGCAACTATTGATTTTAGTCTAGGTAACCAAATGCTGTTTCTATAGTTCTCTTTTTCTTTCCTCCATGATCAGAAGATGATTCCCACTTGTCAAAATACAACATCTACGTTCAAAGTACAAAAGCAGTTTTCCTCTAGACTACTTTGGAAATCTCTTTTTACATTCTGTTGTCCACTGGGTCATAAGATATCCATAGCTGGAAGAGAGTCTAAGAGGTGACAGGATAGTAAAGACTGACTTGAACAAATCTTCATTTATCTTTAAAACCTAGGCACATCATTGTTCAACAAAATTAGCAAAGAAAAAGAGATATTGTATAGAGTGACGTTTGCTCCAGGCACAGATTTTACAAAGTTTGTTGATACTGATACTACTGCTGTTGTAATTATTCATGCTTTTTTTTTTTTTCTCTTTTTTTCCCCTAGTCTGGTCCTGGAAACTTGAGACCCAAAGGCCAAATGAGTGAAATATCATAAGATCACCTTTTGGGTTATATATGAGCTGTTTCCTGCTGCAAGGCATTGGTGTCCAGGTTCCGAAACATTTCCTATCCAATGTTCCAGCAGAGAATCTACTTCAGAAGCACATCATAAGATGCTTATTAAAATATGTGTTCTGGGGTCTCCACCCTCAGAGCCTCTAAAGCACTAGGTCCGTTTCTAAAAAGGAAATCCGTCCTCGTAACAATGCCAAGGTGACAGGCCTGCACGGTCTGAAATGTTTGGCCTATGGAGAGGATGAGTCCAAGGACTCTGAGAACATGAGCACCTTGGTTCTTCTCCCCCACTACCCACCCATACCCACACTGAAGTATTTTTCTGTTGCCCTGAGGCCTTCTAGATAATCTTGTCAGAGACTGGTCTTTGTTTGTTGAGTAAATAAAAGGAAAGTCCTGCAGCAAAATTTGGGGGAAGGCTAGAGCTTGAGGGAAACAGTTATAGGACAGCAAGGAGGGATTGCAGAGAATCATCAGCAGTTTAGTAGCAAATAGCTGGCTAAGATACCATGGACAGCCAGAAGGCATTCGTGAAATACATCCTCATTCCGTAAGGATTTTTGGAACAACCTAAGGAACACACTTGGAGAAAAGGCTGCACTTCTTAGTTTAGGTAGGATGGGAGCTTCACGTTTTGGTAGAAGAGCATTAAAAAAAAAAAAAAAATGACATCATCTCTCTACCAAAAAGACTAGAGAAGTCTAGACATGTAAATCACAATAACGTTTCCCAATAAGCAGGAGTGAAAGGAAATGAAATAAACTGAGAGCCTTCTGCGGGATACATCTTCACTGCCCCATGAGTGACAGGTAGGGCCCATTTGTGTTGGTGAAGAGCCCTAAGTGTGGATCACAAAGGTATTTAAAAACCACACTGTTGGTAAAGAGTAAACACTGTTTTTATGACAAGATCTTTACATATTCCAGATCTTGTACTCTTTCCATGACAAGGTTTGCCTCTCTATCTACATATCATATTCTGTGAAATTAGAAAGTAACGCTGATAGTTTTAGAATCCAAGAATTAGCTCGTTATCACTTGTTGCTGTCACCTATTGAAATTTGTTCAATTTGTGGCCTGCTAACAGTAAAAGTACTTTCCCAACCTTTCTCCCTTGTGGTTAAGCCTGGAATAGATGCACATTACAAGGATCCTGAGAGATTTGTCTGTTTACAGGAGGAAAAAATGATGGAGGTGAAAGATAATGCATGAGGAAGTTGCTCCAGGACTTCCTGACCCAGCAAAACCTGCACAGATTATTAGACAGTTTCAAGCAACTTAACCATGACATAGTGCCTCCAGAGAACAGCAGGATTATTGTCACCTCTGTCCCAGTGGGGGAAGCTGTATGACTTGTGTCCTCTCCAGCTCTCTGAAAAAATGAGGGGAAAAAGTTTCAAATGATGTTTATTTGTCTGGGCCACTGGACCAGCCCAGCCTTTCTTAATTCTCTAAGGCACCATTGCTGTGGATATGTTCACACATTCATTGGCTTTGTTGAGTAGCCAAGACTCCCAGAACAACTGGCTGAGATATTCCTATAGAGCAATGGGATAACTATTAAAAGCAAGGCCCTGATTGTTCACTGATACATTAATCTGTTTACATTGCTTAAATAAATGTTATGCAAGTTTAGTATATGTCCACAGCAGGTTATGCTACCATAACAAATAATGCTAAATATTGGTGGCATCAAACTACCAACATGTTCTGACTCCTGCTATTTGTACACTGCAGGTTGATGTCACTAAGGGATAAAGAAGCCAAAATCACATCCTTTAGGATTTAAAATTCAGTGAGACAGATGTAAAGGAAGGGGGTGAAGAATTTCCCAGGTTAAATTTCATTTTATACACATTTCATTGGCCAAAGAAAATCAAATGAATTTGACCAACTTCAAGATGGTGAAGTACAATCCTCTCTTGTGCTTAGAATAGGGAAATAGTATATCAGTGAAATAATAATGTCTGTTCCGAAAATTAATGTATTAGTATACAAAAATCTATTGATTAACTTGATCCAGTGTGCCACAAACTAGAATTTGCCTTGAGGTTTTTTTATTTACAAAGTAAACTTTATCACAGTACCAATTCAAGTCCTCAGCCTGAAAACAGACATTGCGACAGGTTATTCTGTAAGCTAGTGAACCCAGGGGTATTCTTGGTAGCATCTAATAGATCAGATTTTCTTCCCCACTACTACTGTCATGTGTGACTTAAGCTGAGACACAATAGTCTTTTCAAAATGTAAAATCTCTCATTTTCATCATATATATATATATATATACCATATATATGCATATATATTGCCTCTAATTGTTTTATGTCTTATATCTGAACTTCTGTCTTCCATCCTGATCCATTTTTCATAAGTAAGGATCAGTGATTCAATGTCAATAACAGGCAGAGTGAGAATATTCATTTCATATTATTTACTAATTTTAAATTTTATTATTTATCTCTAATTCAAAATTCTCAAGCTCAAGTAAATTCGTCAAAATAGTTTGCACTTAAAAGGATGGATTGACCATTTTTCAACAGGTTACGTCCCCTCCTGTAACTTTCAGTAGGTGGGGAGATGGGTTTCATCTGCAATAAATTAGGAGATGGGGTTGTTCTGAGGAGCAATAGGCCTAACGCCCACTGTGTACCTTTTATCTCATTTTCATACAGTAAATAGAATAAGAAAATAACTATGAATCTCACTGTGCAGCAGAATTGGTGCCAACTGATTCTAAACCCTAAGAGACCATGGGTTGGTGCCAAGAAGTTCATAAATTTGAGGTATAGAATGCACAAGTGTTTGCATTTATACACATACCTCTTTTCAGAAGAAACTTCTTGGCTTTCATCAAATTCCCAAAGGGATTATGATCTATAAAATATAAAGAATCTCAATGAGAAAATAAATATGAAAAGTCTATGGTTCCAGAAACTTAAATAGACCTGTAGCTTTATAACACTACAGGAGAAGTCCATGTTGCTTTACAGAATGAGTGTGCTTCTGCAAGTCAGATATAAATCGAACAATATTTAAACCATAATGGGAATTATGTAATTAATCCTTTGGTAAGATTATCATAGTCTATTTTATAAATTTTATGTATGTTCAAATTTTTCAACAGGCACACACACACACACACACACACACAGAGCTCATGTGTGCACACACATATTCATGTTCCCAATCTTACAGATCACAGAGCTCAGGTCAGTGTGCTTCTTGCTTTGTACTTTCCTCTTATTTTCATTCCATTTCCATAAGCCAACTTGTTCCCATAGTCTAGGGTACTGTGACAATTTTCTCATCATTCTCTGATGACCAGGTCCTCTAGTTGAAAACTAATATTCAGAGTATCCTATATAAATGTAGTTTAATTTACACATGACAAGATAATAATGTTACCTGTTATCACCTAATGAAACAGTAAATTTCTATTGTGTCCCTTTATTCATAGGCTTTATATTTAACCTAGAAGAAATTTTTCTTTCTTTTTCTTTCTTTCTTTTTTTTTAGAAATTTCCACATAAGGAACATAGACAAGCAGAAAGAACACAAGACTCAAAGTCGAGTTACTGGGTTTAATCCCTGGCTTCTGGCTTCATTGGTTTATCTATTTCCTACAACCAAGCTACTTATCTTCTGTGAATCTGTTTCCCCTTTGTAGGATGAGGAAACAATATGTATCCAAATATCAGGACTATGCAAAAAATATTATTAAATTAAATAAATGATGTATTTGAAGAACCTAGCCCTTGGACTGGTATGTAGAAAATGCTTAAGTACTTAATAAATGTTACTTGAATCCAATTCAACTAAAAGTTGGAATACCTTTTGGTCTAGTTTCCAAGTAGCTCCCGTTGGGTCTAGAAATAACAGTTGAAGAATCTATATTCAGATTTTCCCTTAATCTTTTGTTGGAATTATTTTGAACAACTAGGATATAAAATGAAAACTAGACCAAAGTCTTGGCTGTTTTCACCCTACTTGCTGAGCATAGAATTGATCATGTATGAAAGAAATCTCTCCCATATTACATCAGAAAACGATTGAGCTCAAATGACATGCTGAAAATATATAAAAGATTCCCAATGTCTTTTTTTCCTATAATGCTGAGGAAATTGAGGAAGTCTTCAAAGTTTTGTGATTACAATATGATGTCAGTATTTCACACAGCTCAGCTTAACTTGAATATGTGGTACACATGGTTTTGAAGACTATAAATCATGTTTATGATGCCAAAGATTATCAGATTAATTATGATATTGAAAACATCCTATTTTTAGCACTTGCCAGGTAAATAGAATCAGCTTCTTCTTCTCCCACACTGGTTAGTGTCATCTTTGCTTTCTGCCTCTTTCCTTCACTTTACCCACTGGTACCATGCTCCTCCCAAGTTCAGCAGGCTGCGGTCTCCTTTCAAGACTCCAGATTAGCTCAACAGTCCTCTTTGCCACCACCTCTCTCTTATCCTCACGAAAGTAATCAGACAAGTGGGTAATGAGCCAGCATTGAAGGAGCCCATTCAAGGAGCCAGCATTCAAGGAGCCCAGGAGAAGATGCAAGGAGGAAGGTGCTGTCATTCTTACACATCCCTCTGGTTTTCTGTACAGTAACTTGTCTCCAGCTCTGCTTAGGGTCAAACTTATCAGTGGCAATTACTTCTCAAATTAAGCCTTGTTCTTCTTTCTGATTAGGGAAGTACAGACTCTCTCTACTAAGGACAGAAAAGATTGGGTATCTGATGGCTCCTTTTATCAGCTTATAACCTTATGGCTCACACTATCATTTGGAGGTTTCTGATGCTTCTTTGTATTTCCAAAGTTCTGCGGGCACAAACTGACTTCTTTTTTTTCCCTTCCTAATCTGCTGACTTTGGTTTCCACTTTCTCTACTCTGTTGCTGTTGACTCATCTCCCTCCCATCTCTGAAACTTTACCGCTGTCAGTTTTCTACCTTTATCCCCTCTGCTCTTGTTTTTTTTTTCCTTTGTTTTTATTTTTTATTCAGTTACAGCCATTTTGAAAGACTTCAGGAGAAAGTAGTGATAAATACATGTGTTCATCCCTCCTAGTAAACTGAGCCATTCACAATACTTTTTCTTACTCCTAGAATTTCCCTTTGGTCAGGAAATATTCAGTATTAATGCCAAGGAAAACAAATCATCTCTACTGTTTTTTCTCGGTCTTTGATTTTGTTCATTTTATTAGATTTCTCATTTTACAGAGACATATGATTTTAGAGCTAACAGGAATCTTAAAATACTCACGTTTATCCTTTTCTTAAACATACATTCTTTACTGTTCTTATTAGCATTTAAAACAAATATCTAACACAAGATAGGCATAAGAATCATTCTAAACTCTTTTCTTTCCTAAAGACCCATAACCAAAATCTTCCCAGCTCTATTCCAGTTCATAAATGTCCTCGAGTGAAGCCGATCTCACCATCTCCGCCTCCATCCATCTTTTGTTCTCCTTCACCAGCTTTCACTGTTCCTCATGCTCTAGAACTCAGTCTACAGAGTCTGCTCTCCCATGAAGTCTCCTCTGATGCCTCCCTTCCTTGACCTCCCTCCACAGTTTGTTTAACCATTATTCTATGTCACTGTAAACATTTATTTTTTTTCTTTGGAACTATTCCTCCTCCAAGAATGCCATGGTTTCCTCCACTTCTCTCCATGGCTGAGACAATGGTCAGACTCGTAGAGATATTTGTTAAGAAGTGTCACCCAGAGCATCCATGACAGTGTAAAAGTATAGTATTTGTCAGCAAATGGGTAAAATAATAAGAAAACAAGCTTTCTTACTCAGATATAAAGGGTAAGATGATAAGAATTTCATGTGTCTTTATGTAAATACAAAATTTTTTTTAAAAAAATATGGCCAGGAGTGGGAAGACAGCCAGGTGTTACTGGGCCAGGAATCCTCTGTGTTCGTTAGGCATCTCTGTCCCCGGTGAGCTCTGCAGTGTCTCCTAGACAGACACGTCAATGACGCCACATGCTTCCTTATGAGATTTTGCAGAGCCTACTTACAGAAAGGGCACTTAGAGTATAGTAGGAAAAATTTATTAGTAAGGTTGTAAATAAAATATGTTTCCTTTTGCTTGAACAATCTCAGCAGATCTGTCTGCTGCTCTGATGTCAGGCAGGAGCTTCTGAAGGGAGTCTCTGGAGAGCACTTTCAGAAGGGGGATCAGACACACATCCTTCCCTGGGCACCATTAAATCAAACATGGTCCCAATTTGGACTGGGACAAAGTTAAATCGTTTTAAAATATGGATTTTTTTATAAGACCCAAGAGGAATAAATATATACATATATACACATATTTCAAACCAAATAGCATGCTTTCTCTGTTCAAGGAGTCAGCATTTTTCATGTGTCTTTCTTGAGAAAAGGACTCATGCTCTACAAGTTGTGAACCTTCGCCCTGCTCATTTCCATAGCAGGGCTGGTTTGTCAGCCCACACTGGCCTAGGCTTCCCTGAGAACATCTCAGCTAATGATCGATCCTCTGTTCATCACACTCACTCTGTGAGGAGCAACTTTCTCTGATGGAGTGTTTTTGGTTTTTTTCTCTCTCTTCCTGAGATGACTTTTTCTAACTTTGGATTCTTGCTTTTTGATATATTTTACCCCAAAATGAAGAATCTTAGAGTTTGGGACTATGGGAAAAAAGAGATAAATGAATCAAAGAGCTACAGATATAAATACATATAGTTAATTCTTGTGATTAATAAAATGTTTTTCACACATTTTATTGTCTCTCCTCTATGAAACACTAACACTCAGGTTTCAGAAAGAAAAATAATAATATCTAGCATATTTGTTGAGCATTTATTTGTTATATGCCATACACTGAGCAAAATGCTTTTCCTATATCTTCAATTTAGTCTACTCAATAAACTGTAGTTGTTATTTTACCTTGTTTTTACAGATGAAGAAACCAGGTTTCAGGAAGTTGAGGAACTTGCTCAAGGTTTCTCAACTAATAAATGGTAAGGCTGGGTGTGGTGGTGCACACCTGTAATCGCAGCACTCAGGAGACTGAAGCAGAAGGATTGCTGCAAGTTCAAGGCCAGCCTGGGCTGAGCAGTGAGTTCAGGACCAGGCTGAATTATATAGTGAGGTCCTGTTTCAAAACAAAAACAAAAATGAAGCAAAAACTAATAAATGGCAATAAACTAATACAGAGTTAATAGATGGCAGATGGAGCATTGCTATGATATGAGTTTGTTTCCTTCCAAAATTCATATATAAAGAGCTAATCACCAAGGTGACTATTATTGTTTGAGTGTGTCCCCTCTCAAACCGAATTGTTGCCAGTGTGATAGTACTACGACGCAGGGACTGTAAAAAGTGATTAGGCCAATAGGCCACTTCCTCATTAATGAAGTTAAGGATCTTATGAAAGAGGCCTCCCTTGCCACAGCATTTGAAGGAGTGGGAAGAATGTAGCAGTAAGGGTTAGGAATGACAGGATGTGGTTAAACACAGAAGAGAAGGAAAAGAAAACATTCATTGGTGTGACTTTCTAGTGTTTTGGCAAGAGGGAGACCAGATATCACCTTTCTTTCTTTCTTTCTTTCTTTCTTTCTTTCTTTCTTTCTTTCTTTCTTTCTTTCTTTCTTTCTTTCTTTTTAATCGGTACCGGGGATTGAACTCACGACCGCCTGCTTGCAAAGCAGGTGCTTATGCCGCTGAGCTAAATTCCCAGCCCCAGATATCCCCTTTCAAGGAAGAAGATTAGGATGTGGCAGGCTGGTGGGAAAGTTGGCAGGACCCGTGAATAGTAAAATCTCAAGATGAAAAAAAAAAAAAAGCTTGGCATTGGTAGAACAGTCCTATAATCCCAACACTTGGGAGGCTGAGGCAGGAGGATCATTGAAAATTCGAGACCAGCCTGGGCTACAAAGTGAATCCAAGGCCAACCTAAACTGCATAGCAAGACTCTGTCTCAAAAAGATTTTTTAAAAAAAGGAAAGTCCCAGGACAGTTCCTTCCCAAAAGCAAAGTTCGTAGAACAGTTCCCAAAGCCTTTTACATGGAATCAGTCAGAAAGTGCTATCTTCAGTTCTTCTCATGAGAACTCAACCAAGTTTTTCATAGGATGGTATAGACCTGCCGTAAGCCTGGAGAGTGAGTGATAAAAAAGGGACAGTGGCCACTGAGCTCTCTGTCACTGTGTTCTTCCACAGTAGTCCACTCTCATGCTGCAGTGTGCTATTTTCTTTGCATTGACTTGGCCCTAACTCACTCTGTGGTGCCTGCTTCTTTTAGTATCTAAAATAAATGTAAAACCTTGCTACTGTTTGCACTTGTCTTGACCAATTCTTTGCTTAGGATAGAAATAACGTAGAAACCTACTCTCAAAGCAGATTTCAGCACCTTAAAACCCAGTAACATTTCCACATATGCTTTAATTAATTTTGCCTATTTTCACATTAAGACAATCAGATTGTGATCCCTAAATGGCTCTTTTGCAAGTCCACCCTCATTATTAGAGTGTCATCTCCTTGAAGGTGGTGAGCATATCTAATTTACTGCCATCTCCCTGAGTCTTAAATATTTGCTGAACATCGGTGAGAATAAATTAAACATGACTTACCCTTGGGCCAGGTGAACATCAATTCCTTTCTTTGACACTTGCTCCTCAGGCCACTTTCCCTGTACCAACTTAGAATTTTGCCAGAATGAAATCCCTTCAGGTTAGATTCTGCTTGAAGGGAGATGCTATCACTGTCACAGAAATGAGCACAGGCTTGGAGGCCGGGGGCCTAAATAAAATCAGCCTATGGACAAATAGGAATCTTAACAGGAACTGAGAATACAAGGCTAGAATTGGTGCTGTACTTCCTCAAGTCCCTGAGGCTTGATACCCTCAGATGCATCACTGCTGAGCTGTGCGTGAATAAGGCGAGATCTGAGAGGGAAAGAAAGCTGCAAACAGTTGACAACTAGAGGGTCTAATAAAATTTTTCCTAAAATTTCCCTGAAGCAATATGGATCAGCCTTATTCCATCATCCTGTATGGAGAAAGCCTAACCACAGCTCTGTGTGTGTGTGTGTGTGTGTGTGTGTGTGCTTGTGTGTGTGCATGTGTATGAACACAGTTGTGTGCATCAAAGTGAATATCCCCCAAGTTAAAATAAAGGAATTAGCAAGTCTGTTTACCCTAGTTTTTTATTTTCTTAATTTCTTAACACTTTCAAATTCTTTACACACACACACACAGAGAGAGAGAGAGAGAGAGAGAGAGAGAGAGAGAGAATAATATCTCCTTAAATAGGAAACAATATGAATTTTCTTTGACAATTTAAAGCTTGACTTTGTCATTCTCAGGGCACACAGTTTGCACAACACTTATTTTTCTGAAAGTACCAAAAGAACCGAAAAATTGCTTCTATTATACGGGGACTTCAATTTCTAATAACAGTGTAATGGGAAATAATCATTTCCCCTGCCCATTGAACACATTTACTGAGCAAGGCAAGATGCTAACCAGAGCCTGCAGCTACTTACTCAGGATCAGGAGCAGACAGACGGCACAGGGAGGCCTGGGAAGGAGATCAAATAGTCCAATAACTACTTTTTCTCCACTACCATCTTTTATCTCTCACTTCTTCCTTCTATTCTTTTTTACTAAATTCATTTGTCTTCCATATCAATGTTTTGACAAAAAAAAAAAAACCTAGGCTGGTCCCCTTTTTGCCAGCTGTTCTTCACCTAGGAAGGAGGGAGCAGTTTCTACTCTAAGAAGTGTTGCACACTTCTACTAACTTCCTACTCTACAAAGGAGGTAGAAAGACAAATCAATAAATGTAGCATAGTAGAATCAGTTAAAATACTGCACTGAGCAGGCACATAGTCACTCCTATTATTTAATATTATCAACAGAATTTCAGTGTACAGACTTTGGCTCAAATAGGTTTAAGATAAAATTTAACTCTAATAATCACTAGTTCTGTGACCTTGGGAAAATAATCAGGCTTTTCAGAGCCTCAATGCTAATAATTTCAATTGGAATATAATAGCTGCTTTATGTACATAGTGTATGTGGCACAATATTAGGCTTCTGCAGGTCTCCTATCATTTGGTAGTAATATTAATGCTATTGTTATTATTAAACAAGGTCCTCTATTCACGTTGGAGACTCTATTATTGGTCTGTATCCCTTCCATTGATAGGAGCCAATGATCTAGTATGAGGTTGTGCTTTAGCCCATATTTTCTACCAGTCACTTGGGTACACAAAGCTTTTGCTTTGCATAAATGGAATAAGAAGATTCCTCATTATCTCTGTCCATACCCTCTAAAATTACAGACCATACTGCTGTGACCAAGTACCTGAGAAAAACAATCTAAAGGAGGGAAGATTTTTTGGTACATGGTTTCACAACCTTCAGCTCATAGTTTGCTGGCTCCAGAGCAGATGACAAAGGAAATTTGCTCATCACATGGAAATCAGGAAGTTGAGAGTAAGAAGAGCACTGGACAAAAGATATGTCTTTCAAAAAGCACATCCCCAGTGACCTACCTCCTCCAAATAGGCCCCACCTCCAAATAGCTCATTCAACCATCAACTCATCATTGGGTTAACCCATTGATGAAGCTAACCCCCTCACAGTCCAATCACCTCTAGACACCTCAATTCAATCAAGTCAACCATCAAGACTGACAGTCACACAGCTGTTCAAGGGAACACTAAGATGATGCCTTTGCTAAAAGCTCAGCCATCTCTAAGGGACAAACATTCACTCAGCAGCAGTCATAGAATGAGATTTGTTCTCTTGTATTCCGCTGTAACTTGATTTAATTGTGTATTAACTTAGCTCTGTCCTCTAAGATCTACTTTTGCATCTTATATCTCCAAAAAGTACTGTAAGTCTTGACATAGAACATGTACTTGATATATGCTGATTTGATTATCTTTCTTTGTCTCCAAAGCAGTCACTCCTCTCAACCAAGGATTTAGGGAATAATTCATAAGTAAAGGCTTTGAAGACCAGGTAGACTTCCAGTAATGTGTATTTTGTTGTTTTATACAGTCTCCTGAAATATTCATCCATTCTAATTTTTCCATGTGTACAAGGTTGATCGTACATAACAATAGTCAAAGCTTTTTTGTACTTTCTTGCATTCTATTTGTCGTGGCTAGTTGGCATATACACGTGACACATTTTATTTCTTTCCCATCCTTCTCCATCTCTTAGCACCCTTTCATTTGCCAATGGTCTATCTCCATATCTTCTACTCTTTTGTCCTTTATTTTGCTCTTTGATTTATTTATATTTTGGGTTTCTCATATAAGAAAAACTATTTAATTTTTAAGCTTATATGTCTGGTTTGTTTTACTTAACATGATGGTATCAAGATGCATCCATGTTCCTGTAAATAACTCAAGTTTATCCTTCTTTGTGGTGTGGTAGTACTGTATTCCATTGTGCCTAAATACTGCCTTTTATCCATTCATCTGTGGATAGACTGCCTCTAAGATTTAGCTATTACTAATTGTGCTGCTATAAATGTTGATATGCATATATTGTTGCAATATTATGTATCCTATTCTTTTGGGAAAAGAAGGAGGCTACTTGGGTAAAATGGAATATCTATTTTAAATTTTTAAAGGAATCTCTATACTAATTTCCCCAGTGTACTAGTTCACATACCCACCAACAATGTAGAAGGGTTCCTTTTCCCCCACAACCTCACCAGCATTTGTTATTATTTGATATCTTCATGGTAGCCATTTTTTCTAGAATAAGATAGAATATTTGTGTTGTGCTAATTTGCATTTCTCTAATGATCACAGATATTGAACATTTTTTTCATATATTTATTGGCCATTTGTATTTCTTTCTCTGAGAAGTGTCTATTCATTGTAGTAGTCTTTTTGACTGAGTCTTTCATTGGGGGTGTCTTATTTTTTGAGTTCTCTGTATGTTCTAGATATTAATTCTCTGTCTAAGATGCAGCTGGTAAAAAATTTCCCCATTGTATAGGTTGTCCCTTCACTTTGTTGATTATTTCCTTTGCTGTGTAGAAGCATTTTAATTTTATATAACTCCATTTGTTTCTCGATGTTAGTTATTCTGCAATTAAGGTTTGATTCAAAGAGTCTTTCCCTGTTCCTTTGACTTCAAGAGTTATACATATCTTATCTTCCAGTAGGTTAAATATTTCCGTTTTAATATTCAGGTCTTTGAACCATCACGATTTAAGACTTCTAATTGTGGCATACTGGAATTTCTTTCTTTTCACCAAGTAGCTAAACTGGTAATTTGTTTAAACTGCCACCTGGTGGCACTTAATTTATGGCCTTAAAATCTGAAAAGCCTAGCTCCCCATCGGCCCAATTAACTGACTTACAAAGAATAGAATACATTTGCAACACATTTTAAATTAACTTAGACTATTTCTTCAAATATTAAGAATTGAGACAATAAAATTTGATGTCTATTACTTCATATTAACAATTAAAGTAAGCACTTATTTAAGGTATACTTCTGATAAATGATATCAGAAGGAGCCAGAATAAAGCTCTGAAGCCATCTTTGACATAATTTTAGAGTCTTTCCCTGTTCCTTTCCTGTGAAATTGGAAAATATTACTTGTCCTCCTTGTCTCAAAGAGTACTTTAGGGAACTCAATGAAATATTGATGTGAAAGTGTTTATAATCTGTGAAGTAATACAGAAATATTAGTCATTACTGTTATTCCTACTACCCTCTTTCAAGTGAGAGAGAGGCCTTTGAGAAATGCATTTCATTACATAGGAGAATTTCCATGTTTATCACTATGTTCTTAATGAGCACACATGAAAAGATATGCCACTTTCATGGCACTGGGCATGAAAATGTTAAAAACTGAAAACCCCTGCATTCTGGGCTGCCAAAGTTAGGAAAAAATGAGGCTATTAATATTTTTATCCACATGAAATCAAAAGTATCACAGCAATTATATTTTTCCCAAAATGGCAAACAATTTTCAATATGGACTTCAATTAGGAAGCAATTCTTTCCTCCAAAGAGAGTTTCAATTATGCTGTCCTTTACCATACTATGTTGGAAAGCAATCTGTGCATATCCCTGAGACTAGAATAAAAAGAGAGCAATATGGAGGACCGTAGTGTTATTCCCCATCAAAAAGGAAAGGAAAGATTCCGCTGTCTAGTGCACTGACTTACTAGCACAAGACTTGATTCACCACCCCAACAGAAACAACTAGAAACCAGAGCAAAATATATGAAACAACAGTTTTCAGGCAGTAGATGATCTATAATCTAGCAATGTATTTCTGAGAGAGAATAAATAAGGGCTGTCCTTGGAATAATTTGAACATCTGCCTGGAAGCATTTTCCATACACAAATCTAAGAGGAAGAAACAACCCAAGCACAGCACAGCTATCCCAGGACATTGAGTAAAGAAAGATCAAAGTAGGTGAAGGATAAGGGGATTAAATTCATAGGAATAGTCCTAAAAAGAACAGACACATACAAGAAAATAACTTCAGAAACCTTTATAAGAATGCCCTTGCACTTGTGGAAAATACTAGGCTGTGCATCTAAAGATTGAGGCTCCACATCAGTCAAAGAATGGTTTCTATCAGGAGCTGTAAACTAAATAATTCCAAGAGTTTACAGAAGTTTGAAAGTGTTTGTCTTTGTGTGTGTATGTGTCTGTATGCACAAACATGTGGATGTGTGTGTGTGTATATATGAGAGGAGAGAGAGAGAGAAAGAGAGAGTCAGTCTGAGATACAGGTAGAGGAGAATCAAACATGTAATATTATTGCTATGTTACAATAATAAAATCTATAAAAGTATTCCAAACATGAAAAGAAGAAACTTGAACCAAAGGATAGACTATTCTTTTGGTAAAATGCTTGAAATAGACTAGAATTTTCTTCTGTTAACATATAATACTCAGTGTGGAACCAAAGATTCTCAACAAATCTTGGGTTGGCTTCAGCCAGAGTCTTCTTAAGTTATAATCATCAGGTATCTGCTATAAAAATAGACTTTAAGTAATTATTTTGGAGGGAGTTGGAATTATAGCCTGGAACGTGAAAAATCAAATGAACACAGAGCTAATATTTTACTGGGGAGCATTAACTCATTTAGATCAGTTACTAATTAAATGCCTCTAATTAAACCCCTTTTATTTTTCTAAAGGAACAACCAACTACCCTGCTCCTCTCCCCTGAATCAGTCTGGAACCCAGAAACTTAAGGATTGGGAAGTTTCTAGCACTCTCACACCTGATTAGATAAATCATTGCTCATTCTACTTTCTGCCTAACAATGTCCTTCTTCAATGCAATGACAGCCCTGAACAACCCAAGACCACAACCTGGTTTAAGCCTGAGAATTTGTCAATGTGTCTAAAGATTATATCAAAAAACAGAGCTGACCTTTGTGTAGAGTTTCTTATATGGTCTAAATATTTCTTGTAAAAGATATTGATAAAAAAAGAATGGAAAACCTTGTCAGTGTAGTTTGTCTACTTCTCACAAACACCTAGTATTTCCTTCAGGAGTGGGTGTCCTATTCCACCATTCTCAGAATCTAACCCGTTTGTTAAACCCTTGCTGAGCATATATTGTGGGTTAGATGTGATGCCAGGATTCAGTGGAAAAGAAGAAGTAATGTGTCTTATTTACTTTCTTGTTGTTGGGGAAAAAATATCTGGCACTAACAAGTTAAATGAGAAAAGGTTTCTTTTAGATCACAGTTTGTAGATGTTTCAGTCCCTGTTTAGCTGGCCCTAGGCAAGGAGGTGTGGCAGAACGGCATGGTAAAAAATAAAGAGCTCGCAATAAGAAAGGCAGGAAGCATCACGCTTTTTAGTCCATCAGGTTATAAACCTATTGGTTGATGCCACCCCCACCCAGGGTGGGCTTTCCCTCTTTAGTAAGTCCATAATCCACACACACAACTATGCTAAACCAATCAGTGGACAAATCCAGTGCCACGCATCCATGATCTTGTCACCTTGCAAAGGCCTTTCCTATGAGTGCATGAGCTTTTTTTGGGGGGGGGGGCGGAGCACAACCAGAGATAAGAATAGCAGAATGTATAAATTATTTGCCTTCTTTGATAACTTCAACATGACCCATAGGCTAAATGGCTTTTAAATGAAGAGCAGCAGAATGTTTAGTGAGCTATCAACACAGATTTTTTTTAAAGCCACTGAACTACAATTCCCACAAAAACAAGGATTGGGTCTCACTTACCCAGTTGTTTATTGGGCATGTAGCACATATTCTGGCATAAGCAAGTGCTCAGTAATTTTAAGTTCCTTCCTACCTCTTCACTCTGTTGATCTTCTCTAAAACAAGTAGGTCTGTGTCATCCATCTATCCATCCGTCCATCCATTCATTCATCAGTGACTGAGTGATTCTCACTATTGAATGACGTAGTATATCTGTGTTAGCTAAGACTCAACTAGGAAAACCAAGCCAGTAAAAGATATAACTCTCTATGGGTTTACTTAATAAAAGATTTGTTATTTAAAAATTGACACATCCAGCTATGCGAGCTAGTCCTTTCAAATTGTTGTCTTCAAGTATCATGAAGAAGACTGAAGATCAGACAGGGGAAATAAATGACACTTGTAAATTGAGGAATAAAATAGATAAGCCGAAAGGCACACTCCAAGGTACAGCCTTTGAGGATGGACAGGAATCTTCCAATTGTTGCTGCCTCTGACCTTAATGGTATGGGTGTCCAGTGTAGGCGCAAGCTCTTTGATGCAGAACTAAGCATTCAACTTGCCTAAGGTATCTGAGACACTGAAGAAGGACCCAGAAAATGGAGAACAATTGCAGAGTTCCCCAGGAAGGTGAACTCACAAATAGGCAACAAGGTACTTGAACTGTACAATGACTGTTACTTCCCTTCCATTCAAAACAAATACTCTAGCCTAACTAAGCTTATGCTTTAAGGAACCACAATAAAAAATACTCCTCAGTCTCATCAGAATTCTTAGAGGAAGGTATTATTAGTCCCTTTGTACAGATGGAGAAACTGAGGCTGGGAAGCTTGTGATCATAGAGTTAATCATGGAAACAGCTGGGACTTAATTATGAAATTTCCTTCTTACATCAGCATTACAAAAATATCCAAACATTTGCTAATAGGAAGCAGAGTGGGTGAGCCAACACACTGTTTGCAAAGGCAGCAAGGCACAGTAATAAACACTAGGGAAGAGATAAGACTGCAGGAGTGCAGTTGTAGCTAATATTCTAGCTAGCAGATGTTGGAGGCATTTCTGGTATGGCAAAGAAGCCTTTAAACAGGAATTCCACAAAAATCCAATCAGCACTAAATGTCCTATAGAAATGAAGATAGGCCAAGCCATTATGCAATGGCAGGAGGCACAATTTTTGCAGAATATGGTATATATCTGTGCCATTAGAATTGTGCAGCACAATGGTTCTGAAGTTAGTGGGCACATGCCAAACTGTTTGGCTATACACATGCACTGCTGCAAATAATAGCACCCTTACTTAAGTTGGGACAATTTAAGAATAAATACTTGGGAGATACTTCTGAGAGACAAATCTCATTTACAGAATATTTCATGTTAATCGATCCTGCTCACCCCAAAATATAGGCAACATCCCCCAGGTGCACCTTTCTCTTGAGGTAGGGAGAAATTTGAGGACTGGAATGTTACCTGAACTCGTACAAAGTCTTTGACTACTGTTACTACTGGTACTGTCACACCTGTGTTTGGCAGGTTGTTTTGAAGTGAAATTCTTGATGGCAATTAAACTCTTTCAGTAAGTCCCATCTTATTTTGAAAAAATGAATCTCTTAATGGCATAAATCCATGCTACAAAGCTGCAGTTATTAAGAACTATCCATTTCCCATTCTATGTAAGAACAGGAAGGAAATAAATGTGCTGTAAGAGGAAGAACTATTCCATTTATGGAAATGATGAATAGCTTCCAAACGGTGAGGTCATTTATAATAATAGTATCAGAAGATTTGATGCATGAACAATAGACTGAACCCGATAATCTCGGAAGGGAAAAGCTGGGGTTGTGACAAGCGGGCAGTCATTCCTGGGGATGCTGCACTGTTAAACATTTGCTATGTCAGGCAAGCAGCCATCCATGATCCTGAGCTCTGGAAGCATTGGCCCCCCATTCGTTGTAGCTGACTGAAGAGCAAGGGAGATGGGGGCAGGGATAGAATTTTCTTTTTCGTTGCTTGCCTATGGATGGAATGTATAACCTATCCTGTTCACAAAACGGATAATCCACTCTGCTCACATCTCATGCACTCCATTTGAGATAACCCATTACAACTGAACGACTGAAAGTACTTTCAAAACTTTGAGTGGCTGATCCTTATTTAAAATCTTTGTGAGCTATATCTTCTCCTTGACCCCATAAGACCCAAGAATTCTAGGAAATTGGTCTGAACTCTGAGAATAAAACAATCTTATGATGAAGCAAAGAAAAGCAACCAAGACTATGTCAGACTATCTCTCTGAAAACCAACCTACATATTTGACTACTCACCCTTGGAGATTGTACAATCTCATTCCTGCACTGCAGTACATCTTGGAAGGCCTTTTATTTTACATAAGGAAAAACTACCATACATTCAAAAGGGTGTGGAATAATCTATTCTCTTTCACAATAAATGAATAACTCTATCAATATAAGGTTCATTTTAATATTTTTTGTGGCATATAATGATTAAAGGAGAGAAGTCTCATTAAAGATACTGAATATAAAACATATAAAATAACACGTATGAAATCATGAGCATGACAAAGATAGTCCTCTTAGTTGGCTTGAGCTGCTATACCAAAGTGCCATAGACAAAGTAGTTCAAACAACAAAAAAATTTGTGAGGTCTTGTCACTAGTGTCTCCATACTTGTCCCCACCCTGTGGCATCATGACACATCAGCAAGACTGATCTCTTAATAGCCAAGCAGAAGAATGGATGGCAGTCACCTCTTACAGCAGATACCCACAAACTTTCTGAATATTTTCTCTTGCTCATCAATTCCAACTCTATTTGATGGCAGAATGAGACAAATGGACTGTTTCTTCCTCTTTCTCTCTACATGGAAACTATTTCTACACTATTCCTATCCCCTGTTATCTGGGCCCACTACCTGTTGGAGATCATCCAACTAGTTCAGTTCACACTAGGAATTAGGGAGGCTCTGGAATGAGGCATTCTTCTTAACTCATGCTAAGAGAGTTTAGTAACACAGTACCAATTTTGTAATCTCTTTACCTCTGGGTGTTCTATTGAGAAAGAAAAGCTCAACAAGTATCTCTCATCATCCTATTACGCTCATCATCCAAGTTTAAAACACATTTTAGATATTCAAATGACTATGAAAACAACACGTATGAAACGTGGTCCTTGATTTTAGTACCATTTCTATGGCTATATATCTGAAAAATGACTGCCATAAAAGGGACAAGGTCAGCTAGCTTGGATGAACAAATATAAACACAGGGTTGCTACTATGGAGAACAACCCACACACAGTGCAAAAACTAGGCTAGTGAATACGGATGGCTACGTGGTTGAGTTGTTCTTATGACGAATAAAGACACATTTTTTATATCTCTCCATTCACATGCAATTCTGAAACAGGTGCTTTTATTTAGCTTCTCTCAGAGCCTTTAGTCTATAATCACATGCTTGCAAACTGTTGATGGAATAAAAAGGTTTTATGAGAATGCAAGATATTAGAAGAGACATTTGGAATCTATGCTTTACAGTTGCAGCTAACCAGGTCCCGCATACCACACAGATGCCCAGTAAATGTTATTGATCATCTAACTAACAGTTTAAAGCATCTCTGGAGACCCCTTAGGAAAATAAAATCTGAGTTCTTAACACAAAGGTTGGCAGAGAAAAAAAGCACTTGGAGATGCTGGGTAATGAAATTGAATGGAATTGTTCACACATCTATCTTGGACCCGATGCCAAAATCCTGATGGTTTGAATTAATGTGGAAAAATAGGATGGATAACGTATCACTAAATAATGAACAGAAAAGGAAATTTAAGTGAAGGGCAAAGTGATGAGTTAGGGTAGTTATTGACTTTGGAGGCCTTTCATGCTTCACATGTATCAGTGTGGTTGTTTAATTGTGGGTGAAGACAAGTAAGCTCTGCTTGGAAATGAGACAGGAAAGTCTCCTTTCTTTGGGAAACTACTGTTGCAATGACTACCATAGCATTAGAGTGACGATGAATATTGGAATAACCGAGAATTTTAATTTAATAGCACAAGTCTTCCAGTGTTCACATCCAACGTGTAAATGCCAAAGGATAAAGTTTTCTAGTTACCTAAGTATGACTTCCTAGAATGCTATTGGCATTAAGACATGTGCCTTTGAAGTGTCCACCTGTGCCTGTGTAGCCATTTCTGCACATGCACCAATAGTAACAAAGGAGAAAACAATGGCTGGAGAGGACAATCATTGCTTCTGTCTGAAGGCATGGACTCTGTTCTGCTGCAGATGAAATCATTTGGTCGTGGTGACAGCAAACATCCCAGTGGTGTTTCACGCTATCCTTCACCCAGAGCTTCCTGTCAACACTCTTATGTCTTGGAATAGGTCAGGAAATATCCCTGGTGCAAACACAGAATTCCTGTCTGAAGCTATGCACATCTGCACAGTTTGTGTGTATTCTCATGCACACCTGCCCATTTGTGTTTATTCTCAAGACACCCATCACAGGATGATAGCTAACACAGCTCTCTGTATGAGCTAAGCACATTTTTATCTTTGGCCCACATTTGACCCTGCAACAACTTTCCTCATATTTCTCAGACACTTGGTATCCGATATGAACATGAAATTCTGCCTTATCATCTCCTTCAAGTTCATTTTTGGGGCTTTTGTAATAGAATTCTCTGAGTATCTACTGGTTAAGGACATTTTAGAAAATCTGGTGGCACAGCGGACTACAGAAATTCAAAACTGCATCAGAAGTTGATGAAAGAGAAGTATATAACAAAATAAGTAAAACCATTCCATAGGTAAATTCTGAGGCTCAAATTATTTTCAATGGATGAATTTTTGTAAACCAGAAGAAAAACTCGTAATAAAGAAGAAATTTTTTAGCATGATGTAAGTCATGTCCTTGTTCTTGTCCTTTGTGTATGATAAATAAGAAAGGCACTCTGTGATCAGTCATTTTGTAAGACAAGTAGAACAATAGGACAAGAGGGAAGCCAGGAAAGCCATGACCCAGGACTGGAAAGTGAGGTTAGACTGCTTTTTTGAGACAGTCTGGGCAAGACCTGGTTTCATTGCCTTTCTTTTCATTTCTGTGCCAAAGATAAAAGAAAGCCGTTCCTCAGACCAAATGGAATAGAAGATTCTAAAAATGGGGGTTTAAAATCTTCACCCTTTTTGACTATTGTACTTTTATCACCAAGATATGTCCAGGTTGGCTCAAAACCACCAACACCTTCAAGTAACCGAATGAAATTCTATGTTCCAGTCTCTCACTGGTTCAGATGTCCTACATGTCACTCAAGCATGTAGGGGGAAATTTAACACCCAGCGCTCAACTTTTCCAACCCATTGTTAGCTAAATTTCTTCCCCAGGGAATGAGTATAATTTGTTTTATATTATTGCTTCTGGATTCAGCTATGTAATGAAAGCTCAAACACATGTTGTGTGTTTTCGGATATCTATAATATAAATTGGGGGCATGTGAAAATCTTAATATACAAAATTAACTAAGAATTTTTAATATTTTCATTGTAGTGTTATGTTTTATTTACAGTTAATATTTCTAATCTAATACAAGGATTTACATACCTAAAATTCAAATTCCAATAAATACAGATGAAGAATAAAAGCAAAAATATCAGAATTATGTAATGATATGAATTCATTCAATGTCTAAAGCCTATAGAATTATAGCTAATTGATCTACTAATAAAGATAGTAAAAGAGAGAAAATGTTATATTCTTAAGACCTAACTGATTCCTTGCCTGTGATATAAATGGTTTTGGAAACTGTTTTCTCCTAAATCAGAAGAAACCTATTTTCTAAGGTTTATAGCCCCATCTCAACTCAGGTGTGTTTGGAACAGGAAGTTAGGAGCCCAACAATAGGATGATTATATAAACTTTATTATTAGGGCTCATTCAACAGATCTAAGTCTAAATCGTTGGAATTCATTTGAGCCATATATGCTCCAATACCTTCTCTACACCAAACATTTTGCTCCACCAGTCTTCTACCTGTTCTAAAACATCGTATCATATGTTTTATTCTGGTCTGTAATTCCTAAGATGGCAGCCTTCTGCTTCACCTGTGGAGAGTGATGTTTTCTCACACTGTACCTTAACCCAGCACTTAGAGAATCTTTATTTTTAACTAGTTTTTCAGATGTCCATAGTGAAATTATGACAATATCATAGTGAACATTGGACACTACTGATTTAGAAATCAACATGATATGTTAAAAAAGAAAGATTTCACTGAAATCAATAAGACAGAGCATTCTGAAAATCACCATATTAATAGCAGTTTATCAGATGAATTACTCATCACCTTGAAAATCTCACAAAATGTTTTTAACCCAAAGAATCAGAAGCTTGAATGTCTTTAGGGCAGGCAGATAAAAAAATAAAGGAGCGCAGGGGAATGGAACACATGACTCCCTCAGTCTATATTTCATTTCTCACTTTGAATGAACACATGGGACCAACAAATATCTCAGCTCCCTTCTCACTGAACTATGGGAGATCCCTCTTGTTCTATAAGAGAAGCAGTGGGGAGGTGAGCTGAAGGGCCAGGGGCACTGGGCCACACACCTGAGATGTGACAGGGAAGAGTGAGATCTTTGGCATACATGTAAAGAGCATCTGCCACATCCAAAGAGGGCAGCTATAGCCAACTCTACTCAACTGCTGTTAATTTTCATGGAGACAAACTTTGCATAAATGGAGCCAAGATTATCAAAAGTAAACAGAAGTTAAAGAAAAGCTAGCTAGGGGCAGGGAGGCCTTTGGCTCTAGTTAAATCTAGTCAAAAGGAAGAGAAGACTGTCCTAGTACTCTTTTTTTTTTATTTATTTAAAGAGAAAAAAAACAGGAAAAAGGTAGAAATACTACAGAATTTCAAGAAAAGAAGATAAATAGTAAGAAATCACTAGTTGATACATTACATATTGTTCTTTTAGAAATAGTTATTCAAGTTACAAAATTAAAGCACACAAAGTGGACACTCAAGCAGTGAGAATGCAAACAGATCTGTTCAACAATCCAACAAGAACCTAGAAATATGGTCATCAATCCCACACACCTAAACATACATGCAGCTATATCTTTTATAGCGCTTCCTATTTCCTCTTTTTTTACAATAGCAATTATACATTTTTAAAATTTTATTTAAAGAGAAGAAAAAAAACAAAACAGAAAAAAGGGTAGCAACAATACAGAATTCTAAAAGAAAGAAAGAAATAGGAGAATGAGAAAAAGCCCCATTAAGAAATCAGTAATTTGTAAATTACGTATTGTCATCTTGGATGTAGTTGTTCAAGTTACAAAGTTAAAGGGTACATAGTAAATATTCGAACAGTCAGATTACAAACAGTTCTGCCCAAAGATTCAACAAAGATTCAGCAATATGGTCATCTATTTTACACACTCAAACATACATGCAGTTATATCCCTTAGAGCACTTTCTTTTCCTCTCTTTTTTATAATAGCAATTACACATTTTGGTTTTATTACTCTTGTAGTTCTTATTTATTTTTTACAATAGAGACAAAATGATATTTATAAATATGATTCTTATTTATTTCACTAATGAAGATAGTCTCAAGTTGTCTCCATTTGCCTATAAAGGACTCAAGATCATCCTTTTTTATAGCTAAATATTCCATTGTATAAAAATGCCACATCTTTTTCATCCACTCTGCAGTTGATGGGCATCTTGGTTGTTTTCAGGATTTAGCTATCACAAATTGTGCAGCTATGAACATGGGTGCACATATATCACTGTGATATGAACTTTTCAGTTCTTTGGGGAAAATGCCCAGGAGGGGGATAGCTGGATTGAATGGGGCTTCCAATCCTAGTCTTCTGAGAATTCTCCATATGGATTTCCATAATGGTTGCACCAGTCTACATTCCCAACAACAGTGGAGCAGTGTTCCTTTTTCCCCGCAGCTTCGTCAACATTTGTTATCAGTTGATTTCTCGATGGCAGTTATTCTTTCCGGGGTAAGGTGAAATCTCAATGCCGTTTTAATTTGCATTTCTCGAATGACCAGTGATGGTGAACATTTCTTCATGTATTTATTTGCCATTTGTATATCTTTCTCTGAGAACTGTGTGTTCATCTCAGATGCCCATTTTTGGAGAGGGTCTTTGAATTTAGGGGGCTTGATGTTTTTCAATTCTTTATATATTCTGGACACAAGTCCTTTGTCTGAGGGGTTGATGGTTAAAATTTTTTCCCACTTTGTTGGTTTTATTTTCACTCTGTTGGTGATTTCTTTTGAAGTGCATAAACTTTTCAATAATGTGAGATCCCATTTGTTTATTCTTTGAAGTGTTTCCTATGCAGTTTGCATTTCGTTCATGAATTCTCTGCCGACCCCTATGTCTCCAAGACTTCTACCTACCTTGTCTTCCTGTAGATTTAGTGTTTCTGTTTTAATATTGAAATCTTTGATCCATTTAGACTTTAGTTTTGTGCATGGTGATATGCATGGATCTAGTTTCAGTCTTCAGCGTGTGGAGAGCCAATTTTTCCAACACCATTTATTAAAGAGACTATCCTTCTTCCAGTGGACATGTTTGGCCCCTTTGTCAAATATCATGTGGCTGAGTGTCTTTGTAGTTGTGCTTGCATCTTCTAATCTGTTCCATTGATCCTCAGGTCTATTTTTTTGCCAGTACCAAGCTGATTTGATCACTGTGGCTTTATAGTACTGTTTCAAGTCAGGAATTGAGATGCCTCCTGCCTTGCTTTTGTTGCCCAGAATTGCCTTTGCTATTCTAGGTTTCTTCTGTTTCCAAATGAATTTTAGTAGTGTGTTCTCTAGATCTGTGAGGTATGTCAATGCTATTTTGATTGGGATTGCATTAAATCTGTATAACAGTTTTGGGAGTATGGCCATTTTCACAATGTTGGTTCTTCCTAACCAAGAGCAAGGAATATCCTTCCTCTTCAATCTCCTTTTTCAGCATAGTATAATTTTCAGCATATAGGTCTTTTACATTTTTAGTGAGGTTGATTCCTAATTATTTCATTTTTTTACATGTTATTGTAAAGGGTGATATTTCCATAATTTCTCTCTCAGTGAGTTTTTTGTTTGTGTACAGGAATGCTATTGATTTTTGAGCATTGACTTTGTATCCAGCTACACTGCTGAACTTGTTTATTACCTCTAGCAGTCTTTTAATGGAGTTTTTTGGGTCTTCTATATAGAGTATCATGTCATCTGCAAATAGTGATAATTTAACTTCTTCCTTTGCTATCTTTACTTCTTTTATTTCTCTCTCTTGTCTGATTGCCCTGGCTAGTGTTTCCAGAACTATGTTGAAAAGGAGTGGTGAGAGTGGACATCCTTGTCTTGTTCCTGATTTTAAAGTGAAAGCTTTCAGTTTTTGTCCATTTAGTATAATGTTGGCTGTTGGTTTGTCATAGATGGCCTTTATAAGGGTGAGGTAGACGCCGTGTATTCTGAGTTTCTGAAGGGTTTTTATCATGAACATGTGCTTGTCCTAGTACTCTTTACCTTGGAAAGTAGAAGGAAGTAATGTACAGTTTCATTATATTGAGATTTTGATGCAAGAAACTAATATTTGAAAACAGAGAGATCTATAAATGGAACCCATATATCCATGTCTGAGCCTCAATCTTGAATTAAGTAAGAGACAATATCTGACTTGTATGGTTGTTGTGAGGCCTTTATGAACCCATATATCCATGTCTGAGCCTCAATCTTGAATTAAGTAAGAGACAATATCTGACTTGTATGGTTGTTGTGATGCCTTTATATGAAAATGCATGTAAAGCAGCAAGTGTATTTCCTGACACATATAGACACTTGACAAACAACAATTTCTTTTTTAATAGCATATACCAATATTGTATTCTTTACACCCTCACCTCTGTGTAGATTTTGTAAAATATTGTTTTATCTTATCTACATCATTTATAAAGTTAAAACTACTCAGGGAGTGCTTCTTTAGATTTTTGCAGACTCTCCAAGGTTTCTTCCAAGTTTTATACCTGAAATTTGAAGAGAAGTTAGGCATTAAATGTTCTCTGATTCTTTTTTCTTTTAAAAAAATTTCCACTGAATAATGGGTGATATCATTTTGGAACAATAAGAATTTATGATCTCATATCTCCCTTGATATAACCTGAAATTTTTCTGGTCTTTCTCCCATGGTCATCTGATACAAACATACACACACTTATAAGAGACATGACATCATTAATTATTACCAGATCTTGAGGTTTTATTTTTCCTTTATAATTCTTTCCCTAATGTTTTGGACATCTTTATAACTTTGTTCTTATTCTTCTTAAAAAAATAGAAGAGGTAAAATAGAATTTCTGGTCTCCTCATGTAGAAGGAAAATTTTCCCAGTTTGCTAATTTGGGAGAAGCAAGAATACTAACAGCAATACCTGTTTGAGTCATTTATGTACAATCAGTAACTGAAGGGCAACTGTGCCTTCAAAACAGTACCTAAATATGCGGGAGAAAGTGCCAAGATAAGGTTTTCCATGCACAAGTCATGCATGACTGCTTTTATTTAGGGATCAATTATATAACTTATAGCTGTGTAACTTAACAGTACTCATAAAGGTACCATAGTGATAACTTCATAATCAGTTAGGCTACCCATATATGCTCCATATGATCTACACTCTCTAGATTTAGGGAAATCTAAAGAATAAAACTAAGGAAATGTGGCATTAGATACAGATTCATTGGGTAACATTTTGTCTCATCATTCTCAACTTCAGTAGGTTTGTAATGGTCTCCCTGATAGCAGTGTCTCTAGAATTATATTGGCATATGTCCAATGAAGATTTTTGCCTCCATTAATGTACCTACTATTTGTTATTTATAATTTTCTTCCATTTTCACTTGTAAATTTACTGATATTTCATGTCCCTCCCCATTCTGACAAAAGCTATTCTCTCTTCACCAAATGTATTTCCCATTCTTCCTCATCATACAGCTAAACCATATAATCTAGCATCCACTAGGACTGCAGCTGATCATGCAACCAAAGTCTGGGTCTGGTGTAAAAGAGATCTGTCCCCTCATATATATAATCTTTCCCCTTGATACAGTATCCATAACTGCACTGCCACATGTTGAAAATATCAAAGCCTACATCAGGTTGAGTCCCAGAATTTCTCCTTGGAGAGTTACTCTAAAACCTAAATACCTGTTCTGGACAAGAATAATTGTTACTCACCCCACTGGCATTGGCAATGCAATTGTTATTGTAACTTTACATACTTTGGCTAAAATATATAGTTACTTAAGTGTTTAAGTTTTCTTGGCACATTTGTTGAAAACCAATTGGCCATGTAAGTATGGATATATTTTTAGACTCTACTTTCCATTGCTCTCAGTTCTTATATCAATGTCATAGTGGCTTAATTTCTCTAGATTTTATTAAGTGGCATGCAATATAAGTAAATGGACAGATGCAAATGGAAGAAAGATCATTACGTTTCCAAACCTATTAATGTAAATTACTCAATTTTTATCAAGAGCATTAAGATAAACCAGTCCTTTGGCATTGTATATAAATTTTAAAAGCAATTTGCTAATATATGTCTTTTAAAGAGGCTCTTGGGGTTGCATTAAATATCCAAGTCATTGGAGGGGTAGTGGAGTCTTTCAGTCCAAGAGCAATGGTGTATATGTTCATTTTTACTTTGTCCTTGACAGTTCTGAGTATTGAACCCAGGAGCATTTTAGCAATAAGCTACATCTCCAGTCCTTTTTCGTTTTTGTATTTTATTTTGAAATAAGATCATGTTTTGGTGCCCAAACTGGCCTTGACTTTTCAATCTTTCTGCCTCGGGCTCTAGCGTACCTGTAACTATGGGCAAGTACCGTTACACCCAGCCACATGCCCGTGTTTAAGTTCTTCTTATGTTTCCCTTTACAATGTTTGTAGTTTTCAGTGTTTAGGCTTTACAAGTTGTTTTTGTTAAGTTTCTCCTTAAGTATTTCAGTGTTATTGTGAGTGGACTTTAAATTTCCAAATGATTTTTGTCCACTGATTATTTTCTGTTTTATTTTGTTTTTTCTTGCTTGTCTGAGACAAGGTCTTGCTATGCACTCCAGATCAGTCTTGAACTCGCTATATAGCCCAACCTCAAACTCACAGTCCTCCTACCTCGGCCCCAACGCTGAGATTACCGGCACGTGCCACCACACTGACTTTGTATCTTGATCTCAAATCCTGAAGTTAATTTTGATTCTAGTAGGGGTTTTTTGTGTGTGTGTGTGTGGATTTTCTGCAACTTTCTACATGCAAGATCATGTCATTTGCAAATAAAAACAGTTTCATTTCTCACTTTCCATATTGTATATCTGTTTCTTTTTCTTTTACTTGTATTACTAAACAAAAATCTCTAATACTATGTTAAATAAAAGTAATGTTCCTGATCTTTGGTAGAACGCATTGAAACTTTCACTATTGAGAATGATGTTGAGTATAGACTTCACAAGCACCATAAGTCAGACTGAGAATTTCCCTTCATTAAAAGTTTGCTAAAAGTTCCTATTATAAAAGGATATTAAAATTATTCAATCCTTTTAAACTTCCATTATTTTTGCATCTAATTGAAAAACCCAAATAGTTTTACCTCTTTGTTCTACTATAGTGAAATTATAATGATTGATTTTCATATATTAAATCAAGATTGTATTTCAGGATCAACTATAATTGTTCTTTATGTATTGTCTTTTAGATATATTGTTCAATTAGAAGTTTTCAATTAAAATTAATCAGACCTTGGATAAACCTCATGGCTACGATACTGCAACTGTGCAAAACTGGTATTTTTCAGTCAAATCTGCAAATACTTTACTTCTATTTTCATGAGAGCTTTTAGCCCTTACCTCTGATGCTTTGTGATCCCTTTATCTGGTTTATAAAAGAGTATTACTGTGCTCACAAGATGAATTGGTAAGTTTTTCTTCTATTTTACAAAAGAAATTTTTACATGGTTGGTAATATTTTGAATCTTTTATGTTTTGTATTATAATGTTTGTATTATTTTGTAAATAATGTTTGTATTATTTACCAGTTGGCAATATTTTGAATCTTTTATGTTTGTATTATTTTGTATGCTATCTAAGACAGACATTTTTTTCAATTACAAATCAACTTCTTTAGCTGACATAAACATCTTTTAAGTTTCTATTTCTTCTTGGGTCAGTTTGATATTTATGTTATTCAAAGGATTTGTTTTTTTCTGCTCTTTGGCATTTCAAAATTTATTTTAAAATTTTATTAGTATTCGTACAATAACTGAAGGATCTATAATAATCTTTTGATATTTAAATTTTCAAATTCTGTGTTACTTCTTTTTGTCTTGATCAATCTGATTAGAAGTAAGTCAATTTTTAAAGTCAATTTTATTTATTTATTCAAAAGAAAAATTTTTAAGATTCATTGATTTTTATCTAATATTTTTCTGATTTATGTTTCACTGATTTCAGCTCTTCCCATTTCCTTTGGATTCGATCTGTGCTTTATTTATTTATTTTTGAGTAAAATTTTAAGTCATTACCTTAAGACCTAAACAGCTGAAGTTCCAAATTTACTTTAAGTACTGATTAGCTCCATCTAACAAAATTTTATTATGGTGTTCTCTTTAACATTCAATACAAAGTATTTTTAACTTCTCCAATAGCATCATCTTGATCCAGTAATTAATTAAAAACATTGTTTAATTTCCATATATTTTTATATTTTCCTGGGTATCTCAATATTATTGTTTTCCAGTTTAATTCTGCTGTGGTCATAAACTAAACCTAGCTTATAAATTCATATATATATATATATATATATATATATATATATATATATATAATATTCCTCTAGCAAAACCTAACCTATACAAGGATTATCACTTGTCTGATTAAGAAGAGAGATCTGTTAGAGCAATGCACAAGAATACCATTCTCAAGAACTTGAAATTTCCTTGTACAGCACCTACTTACTCTATGGGAAAAAGGAACAAAGACAGAGAGACCTTGTCTGGTGTGATGGTGTGACTATGTATTGAAATTTACCGACTCTACACATTCCTAAGGCTTGTGTCTCAATCTGATGGTAATCAGTTCACAGAGGGTTTCTCATCTTCTCATTGAGAAAAACACAGAATTTTGATACCCTTAACAAAATGATGTGTATGAGTAAGGTGTTTCCTCTATCTGTGCTTAAGACAGTTCATGGTCCTGGTACCTTCAGTACCCAGTGAAGCTATAGCAGGAAATTGGAGTCCAGAGAAGGAAGGTGCACCGACTAGGGCAGCAGGAGAACCTAGAGGACAGCACGGGTGGCCGAGCACAGGTTTTCAGGAGGGGCGGTGGTACCCGGAGGCTATGGCAGCGTGTAACTCAGATGGTCCAGAGCGAGAGAAGGGGAATGTAACTGACAAAATTTGCTGTTGGAAGCAGTGGACGCCATCTGAATGTCCACGTCCTCCCCAAAATTCATATGTGGGAATTCAATTCTTCATGTGAGGATTTGGGCAACTCGGAGTTGTGGGAATGTGATCAGGTTATGTGGACTGAGTCACCATGAATGTGAATAGAGGCCTTATAAAAGAAACTCCAAAGAGCTCACCAGTCCCTTCCACTGCTCTGAGGACACAATGAGAAGATAACAGGCCCTCAGCAGACACAGACTCTCCTGGCACCTTGAGTTGGGACTTCCTCGCCTCCAGAGCCACAGTTTAGTGCTATCTAGGTCATGGTATTTTCTTATAAATGTACAAATTAATTAAAAGAAGATAGCTTTAGAAGAAGATCTCCAGGGTGTTGGAAACTCTGAATTAACTAATGATGTCAAACACCCTAACACATATAGTTACTATCAAACTGATCTAATATCAAATTTTGGGCTGATCTGGCCTAAGTAAACTCAGTTTACAAATACGTATTAGCCAGCTGACTAAATAGAACAGTTAATTTGCAGAATTAAGATGGATAGGCAGAAAAATGTAAGAGATACTTTTAAGCATGATGAATATTTTATATAAAATAATGGAAGTAATACAAAAGGCATGTAGAATCAGAAGCAGTATCTTTTGGTCATGATATTTAAGCACACAATATCCAGTACATTTATATCATATTGATATTTACCACTTTTCTTTCTAATGGGTAACTGTTCTTCCACCCAGATGTCTTTATAAATATAGGTTCACCAGGCTGAGCAGAATAGGAAACAAACAAAGAGATTTAGTAAAACAAAGGATGGAGATACATTGGTATATATTATAAAATGTGAATGTTCATGCCTTACTTATACTGATGAGAAGATTATTCAGACTGATCTATTAAAGAACTCCATCAGTGAAGCAGAGAGACCTCTATGGGTATGGAGAGAAGATGGGACTGGATACATGGGTGTGTTGGAAGGTACTCTATTAGGTTTAGATTCCACTCAGTCTGTGGCAGGGAGATCTCTGAGTGCTCTGGAGCAGGGAAACGCGTTGATAAATATGCTACTAGGAAGTACTAACATTAGAGAGATGTGTAATGTGAAGGAAGGGACGATGACCCCTGAAGCTTTTTCAGTGACTTATGTATGAGATGATGGGACCAGGCCCAGAATAATGACAGTGGGAGTGAAGAGGGAAACCATAAGTGTCAAGACTCATGGACAGAATAATACCATGATTAATGTCCCTTGGCTTCTAGAGGGCAGGTTTCACATCAGTCATCTTTGTATCCCAAGAGCCATGCACGGGCATTGGCACTTAGGACAAGTGGCAGTCAGGATAATTTCTAGAATCTTTCTGTGCTTTTCCATAATCATTACATTCCCTTTTCTTATGCTGAAGATGCTTTGATTTTTGCTTGGTGTTTGTTTGTAAGCATGGACTCTAGAAAATAATTAGGGGGTCTAGAGTCAATGCATTTGATTAATCCTCTTAAAAGGAAACACATTTCATAGATCCCTACATGCCGTATTTCTGCTATACTTTGAGCTTCTATCTGTCTGGTGTTGCTATCATAGTTTTGTCATTTGTCTGTTCAGCTCTGCCTTCTTGCAGAAATTTTCAAAGCTAGACAGTTCTGTCAATGCCCCTGCCTCCTGTTAAATAAATATCCAAGACGTTATTTTCTGGCAGCTTATCTGATAGTGTGAGATCAGAAGCACTGTGATTTTCAGCAATGGGAGGTTTGATTTTAATATGACATACAGAAGGGCTCAGGCTTCAACAGACTCTCCCTGGTGGTGCACTGCAAGCCAAGTTGGGCTCATCCAACTCCCTCCCAGCATACTACCTACACATGCTCAGCAGACACTAACATTAAGAATAGTCACACACATGGCAGCACAACCTTGGAGTATAAACCTATCACCAGGAATCCAGGAGTGGAGAATGCATAGTATTGAATATGACTTCAACTTGATTTTATTTTGCCATCATTTCTGAAATGATCCCCTACCAGTAACCTAAAACTTCCTTTGATGGGAAGGGTGTTTCTGCATGACTCCCCTTCCAAATACTGGGCCCTAGTCTGTTACCATGTGCATGCATTACCAACTGCAAATACCATCACTATAACAATTATTATGTTGCATATCCAAGGCTAATCTCATTTGTGCCAAGGACTATATTCCAACTCGGTGCTGTGAGGAGCCTGATGTATTAAATATGAATGCTCAAATATGTTAGCAAAGTAGCCTCACTAGCTCCACTACCAAAGCAGGGAACCACTATTTGTAGACAGGAAATATGAGTCTGATATACAGACATACAGGAAGACGCTCTATGGTGGAGGACTACAGAAATGTGAACTGGTTATCCAATGATTTGTTGAAAAAATAAGAAGAGTAACGTTGGTACATGCCTATAATTATACCACTTTGGGAAGTGAGTCAGGAGGTTCACAAGTTCAAGTCCTACCTGTGCAATGTAGAGAGATGCTGCCTCAAAATAAAAGAACTAATTAAAAGGGGCCATGCAGATAGCTCAGTAACAGAGCACTCTTGGGCTTTATCTCCAGTAACACCGACAGAAAGAGCCAGAAAAGAGCAATATTGTATCTTTTTAAACTCATTTTCTACATGTTTTCCACGATCTACCCACAGATCCACTGAGAAATCCTGACCCCACAACAGAAATAACTGAGTGACCGATAAAATCCTCTTTCCTGGGAACTGAGAATTAGGACAGGCCAAGATATAGAGACACAAGCTAAAAGATAATACATCCTAAGTTTCCACATTTAGTTGGTCTTGGTGGGGCCATGGGAAAATACAGGCATAGGAAAAAATTCAACCTGCAGAAGGGCATAATGAAGATGTAGAGAGAATAACAAAGATTGAATGAAAAGGAGAAACTGAGGAAGTTAGGGGAGACTCTGGTTTCCACAAAGGCTGCCCGTACTTTGTATAATTGGATCCATTTTAAATTGCAAGGATTCCTTTTTGACCTAGAATTCTTCATGTAATTGTTCTAGTCTTTACAAATAAAAATTCCTTTACTAAGAGGAAATCCTTGAATCTTATATCAGGCTATATAGAAGATAAGGGCATGAGAAGTTAGTTTTTCCTCTGGCATTAAATTTCTAAAAAGATAAGAAGCTATTTAATTAGCTAGTATGTATCATCAGCAAGCACTTTGTCTGAACATAGACTCTTGCTGTATTATCCAGGGCTTTCCAGAGAAACAGAACAGGATAGGTAGATGAGATTGAGATAGATAGATAAGTAGATAGATGATAGATAGATAGATAGATAGGTAAATAATAGACAAATAGATAATAGAAGATATAGATGATAGAACTAGAGGCAGAGGTGGACATAGATTTATTATAAGGAATTTATTCACAAGATTATGGAAGCTGACAAATTCTAAAATTTTTAGTTGACAAACTAGAGACCCAAGAGAGTCAATGTGTAGTGCTAGTCTAGGTCCTAAGATCTGTGGCCCAGGACAGCTAATGGGACACATGTAAGTCCAAAACCTGGATTACTGGAGACCCAATAAGAGCCAATATATAAATCCAAACGTCAGAAATGACTAATGTCCTAGTTCAGAGGTCAGGCAGGAGAAACTCCCTTCTATTGAGCTCATCATCCCTCAAATCTTCAGCTGAGGGAATAAGAACCATTTACATTAGAGAAGCACATCTTCATCATTGACCCAAATGCTAATCTCATTCAGAAGTATTCTCAGGAACACACCCTGAATAATAACATCTGGCTAAATATCTGGGCACAGCACGTCCCAGTCAAGTCAACACTGTGATCCAAACAGTCATTCCTTTTTGGCCTGTGCCATCACTGATTCTGCCTCTATGGATTACTATTGCTTTGCATGAACTTCAACATATGATGTGGCATAATACTAACAGACACTAACGAAAGCTTTTCAGAAATTCTGCTCCTTTCCTTTGTTGCACAGAAGCAACCTAATTTCTCCTCGATAAGATTGATCACACCCTTTACCGCAGATTCCTTTCTTTGCCTATTGGTTTACTGGCATGAAGTCAAAAATAATCTCAGGTATTACTCTCAATTTTTAATTCAGTGAATTATGGCTGGGTCTTTGATAAAAGTATTCTTCCCTGATTAAGTTAGAATTATAAGTTGACAGACTTCACATTTCTGAAAGCAAGCTTTACCAAAGGATCATTAAGAATAACAGGAAAAAATTCCCATTTCTACTGCTTAGTTCATTGACCTATAAATCTGATTTATAAGAGAAATAGAACCATGATCTACAGGAGAAATAGGACCATGATCTATAAGAGAAATAGGACAGTGTGTTGTTGGCTATTTGGAGCATAAATCAATCTTGAAGACTTTCACTCCAGTCCTATGAAATAATGCTATATATTTTGTGCCAACCTGAGTTTTAAAGACATTCCACTCATATCAGGTCAACTGCTTTGGAATGATGAGTATCATAATATAATCAGTGAATCTGATGGAGAATAATTCACATTGACAAAACTAATAATGGCTGAAAAACTGTAACACCAAATAAGATATTTTGGAAATCAGTGGTTTGGGCAGAATTATCATAGACAGGAAAAATACATTTATATCAATAATACGTGTCTATTCCATTAAGTACAAAGTCCTCTGCATTCATGATGGAAACGGCCCAATATAATATACTTTACATCACGTCTCAAGGGCATTGTTACTTTGAAGATTTGGTGCTTGACTTTCCTGCTCGCAGACTTCTCATGGCTGAAGCCTAACTGGTTTATGTGTCAGTCTATGTTACTGAATCTACATATAACCTCTATTTTTGATACTGTGACCACCTTGATCCTCAGGCTATCAGATGACAATAGAAATGGCTGGAGAAATGAACTAATTAAAATCCATAATACAGCTCATTTTGCCATCTTGTCCAATTATTAAGATCCTCCTTCACTAGGGGTTAGCAGTCACATGGGAAATCTACTTTGCCCTTAGTTTTGGAGAGTTTTATACACATACCATTTACTGACTACCTAACAACAACATTTTTATTGTAATCCTTCCAAGTTTGACTTTCCATTCAAGCCATTAGTCACTATCCATGAATCAGTGCAAATTAATAAACCTGGCCAATTCTCCTAGGTAAAATGAACAAGAAGATACAGTACTTTAGAACTGGAGCAGAAGATAGACACAATAACTTTTCTTTGTCTTTGAAAGGGATATTGTTGGGAGACAATTCTAGGTGGTTTTGAGGGCACATCTTCTCCTTTTGAAAGCTTAGTAAAAAGCTGACTTATCTCTACTTAGCCAGTCTTCAGGAGAAAGGTGATTTCAGCATTCCTAGCTGACAAGTTTGTTTCCTCAGAATACAGACCTTAGTCTCCATAATCCATCTTTCCTACCATGTTTCTGGACTCTCAGATCTTTTGTTTTACATTTTGCTACAAAAAAACAGGTATTCTCTGTTACTAAACTGATAAAAGGATGAGTGGACAAGCATGCTTTTTCTACATATCCAGCTCCCTGGACCAATCAAGGCTAAGAGTAATGCGTACTCAGAGAACTATGGACAGTCTGCTGTATTTCTGTTTATCCCTCCCCCTACTAAGTTCTGTTTTATTTGCAACTCCTGATACTACCCTGAGTCTTGAGGCCTTAACTTCATTCACAGTAGATACTTTTATATGTCTCAGATCACTGGATGCCTAAAAGTTTGATCAAATTAGAGTACTGTTGTAGTTCATGGGAAATATTTTCTAAATCCAGGCACACATATGTTTAGGGAAGTGATTATTTCTTGCTCAACACAACCAAGAAACATGATGTCAGTAACATGAAGAACCAACATTATATCCTTTGGATAGGGAAGCAGGGATTTTCTGAGAAAAAGGTTATAATAAAGGGCTAAATAACTGATACATTCCTGAAAAAAGCAATGACTGACAGCTAAAAGCAAATGACTTCTGGTGGTCTTCATTAGCCTATATAAAAACATTTACCCAGTCACAGATGCATACAAGGTACAGGACATATATTAATTAAATCAAATAAAGAATCACACAACTAGTATGTCTTCAAATGGAGCTCTCCACCACCTGATTAAGTAAATGAGAATTATCTACTATACTCTAAGATCCAGGTGTTGTTTGCATAGCCCAAAGAGTCAAGTTGGACAGGGATGTGGTAGAAACACTATGTCTGCATTTTCAATTCATTGATGGTGGCAATTATCTCTTCAGTCCCTCTGAGAATGCAGTATAGATTTTGTGTTATTGTTTCAGTAAAATAATGAAGTTCTGAAGATTTCCATTTCCTATTAAAAGACCTCACCCTGCAGATCAAAGAAACAACTTATGGATCCTGCTAGTTGGTATTGTCTTTTTCGTCTATGGATTTCATAACTGAGAAAATAATTACTGTTTAACATAGACTACAAGTGTCCCATTTGCTACTACATCAGGTTAATCAATTGCTTTAAATCTAGATAATCATAATCATAATACTATGCTGCTATCATTAAGGCTGTATCCTTCCAGAGTCACTTTCAGTGCACGAGTAATTGTCTTAGTGCACAATTAGAATTGATGTAGGATAAGCAATTTATGTTAAGAATTAAAATTTACACAGTTGTGGAAATAGCTGTAGTATGAAGGTCTGCAAGACAACATAGGATATTTAAGGACATTTCTATCTATTCCTCTTCAAGTAAATAAGTTGAGTATTTAAACGAAATCTGAGAAACTAGGCACATAGAACTACTAATGTAGGATCCCAAATGGGGAGCTCTTTGTGAAGGGCACAGCAAATATTGTGTCTGTGTGGCTGTCATTTCTGTTTATCTCTGTCCAACCATCTGGCAAATGCCTAGAATTGCAACTGGTCATCAGAGCCAAAAGTTAGGAGGAAGAACTGGATTTGAAGTGGAAATAAAAGAAGAATAAGTTGGAACCTGTCAGGCATTTCTGTTTACTTTTCATTGCTTGAAGTTTTGCAGAGTAGTGATTCTGCTTCAGATCCACCTCCCAAATCCCATGCAAATTCTTCTTCTGAACAGTTATTACCTAGACCCATATGAAGACAGAGTACCTGGGGCCTTAGTTCCTGGCTTAACCAATCTGGCAATCAGAAATCCAACAAAAAAAAATAATGATATAAAGATGAGCAACATATTGTGTGGAATAAAAAGAGAATTGACAGACGAGGCTAAGAAATAATAGTAAAATAGCACGAAAATCAGGAGGATGTGTTTTCCCAGACACAAGTAGTAAGTGCTTTAAGAAACAACATCACTTTTTCAACATACAGAGGAAAAATTAGAGAAGCTGAAGTCTGATAGCTGGCCATATAGAGATCATTGCTGACCTTCAGATTACAGGTGGTAAATAAGGCCTGAGTAAATGGTAGAAAGATAAACAATTCAGATGGGAAGACAAGCAATTATTTCAAGGAGATCTTGCTAGAAAAAGTTATAAAGAGATGGAGTGGTATTCGAGGGCTCTAGATCAAGGGTGATTTTTTTCTTAATAAGAATGAGAAACATTGCAGTATCTTTAGATGCTGATAAAATATTGAGAAAAATTAATGATATAAGAGTAGAAATTATGAGAGTGGCCACTGAAGAAATAAAGTCTTTGTGTTAGCAGAAGAAAATGGAAACTGAGACAATGACTAGGAATTTACATATTACCAGGAGATTACAGTCAATATTACCAGGAGATTACAGTATGTTGTTTCTGCATTTTCATTGAATTGTAGGTATTGCTTTATTTCTTCCTTAATTTCATCTGTAGCCCACTGGTTGTTCAAAAGGTTTTTATTTCATTTCCATATATTTATGCAGGTTTTGCAATTTCTTTTGCCATTAATTTTCAATTAAGTGTGCTATGGTCAGATATTATGCATAGGATAATTTCAATACCTTTGCAGTTACTTAAGAATGTTTTATAGGATAATATATTGTCTGTTTTTGGAGAATATCCCATGTGCAGCTGAGAAGAATGTGTATTCTGATGTGGTTGAGTGGAACACTCTGTAAACATCTACTAAGTCCAATCGCTCACGGGTATGATTCACTTCTACTACTTTTTTGCTGACTTTTTCTCTAGCTGATCTATCTCTTTGTGACAATGGGCTGTTAATTGTGTTCTTGTGTACTTGGTTTTTCACGTCCATTAGTATCTGTCTTATACGGTTGGGTGCTCCTGTATTTGGTGCACATATATTTATAATTGTTAGTTCTTCCTCTTGAATATTTCCACTAACTGTCTTAAGAGGGAAATATATAGCAATAAATTATCATATCAAAAAAACACAATGAGCACAAATAAACAACCTACTGCTTCATCACAAGCTTCTAGAAAAACAAGTTAAACCCAAAGCTCATACAAGAGTGGAAATTGTAAACATTAGAGCAGAAATCAATGAAATTAAAACTAAAAAAAATACAAAGAATTAATGAATTGAAGAGCTGTTTTTTGAGAGAATAAACAAAATGGACAAACTTCTAGCTAAGCTTATAAATAAAAAGAAAAAAACCCAAATTCATGCAATAAGGACTGAAAAGGGGGAAATTACTACAGATCCCATGGAAATTCAAAAGGTCATAAATATCTACTTTGAAAACCTCTACTCACATAGAGTGGAAAACAGAGGAAATGGACAGATTTCTAGAAACATATGAACTACCAAAGCTCAACCAACAAGATATACCAATTTTGAATACCCCAATAGCAGCTATTGAAATTAAAAGCATAATTAAAAACTTAGCAACAAAGAAAGGCCTAGGTCCTGATGGATTCACAGCTGAATTCCATAAGAAATTTAGAGAAGATTTGATGCCAATTCTCCTTAAACTCCTCAATGAAATTGAAAAGAAAGCAATCCTCCCTAAATTATTCCTTGGTGGCAAGTATCACTCTCACACCAAAACCAGAGAAAGACCCAACCAAAAAGGAGAACTATAGGCCAATCTCACTAATGAACATTGATGCAAAAATTCTCAATAAAATACTGGCAAATAGAATGCAACAAATCATCAAGAAGATTATACATCATGACCAAGTGGTATTCATTCCAGGAATGCAGGGATAGTTCAACACACAAAAATCAATAAATGTAATACACCACATCAGCAGAGCCAAAAATAAATATTGTGTGATCATCTCAATAGACAGAAATAGCTTTTGATAAAGTGCAACACATGTTCATGATAAAAGAAAAAAACCTACTGAAACTCAAAATAGAGTACCTCAATCTCATAAAGGCCGTCTATGATAAACCAACAGCCAACATTATACTAAATGGACAAAAACTGAAAGCCTGCACTCTAAAATTAGAAACAAGACAAGGATGTCCACTATCACCACTCCTATTCAATATAGTTCTGGAAACATTAGCCAAAGCAATCAGACAAGTGAGAGAAATAAAAGGAATAAAGATAGGAAAAGAACTTAAATTATTATTAGTTGCAGATGACATGATACTCTGCACAGAAGATCCCTAAAAAATCCATTAAAAGACTACTAGAAGTAATAAACAAATTTAGCAGTGTAGCTGTATACAAAGTCAACACTCAAAAATCAATAGTATTCCTGTACACAAATGAAAACTGATGTGAGAGAAATTATGGAAATAACACCCTTCACAATAGCACCTAAAAAAATGAAATACTTAAGAATCAACCAACCTAAGAATGTAAAAGACCTATATGCTGAAAATTATGCTATACTAAAAAAGGAGATTGAAGAGGATTTTAGAAAATGGAAGGATATTCCTTGCTGTTGGTTAAGAAGAAACAACATTGTGAAAATAGCCATACTCCCAAAACTGTTACACAGATTTAATGCAATCCCAATCAAAATACCATTAACATACCTCACAGATCTAGAGAAAACACTTCTAAAATTTGTCTGGAAACAGAAGAAACCTAGAATAGCAAAGGCAATTCTGGGCAACAAAGGCAAGGCAGGAGGCATCTCAATTCCTGACTTGAAACTATACTACAAAGCCACAGTGATAAAATCAGCATGGTACTGGCAAAGAAATAGACCTGAAGACCAATGGAACAGATTAGAAGATGAAAACACAACTATAAAGACACTCAGCCACATGATATTTGACAAAGGGGCTAAATATGCCCACTGGAAGAAGATAGCCTCTTTAATAAATGGTGTTGGAAAAATTGGCTCTCCACAAGCTGAAGACTGAAACTAGATCCATGCATATCACCATGCACAAAACTAAAATCTAAATGGATCAAAGACCTAAATATTAGAACAGAAACAATCTACTGGAAGACAAGGTAGGTAGAAGTCTTGGAGACATACGGGTCGGCAGAGAATTCATGAACGAAATGCAAACTGCATGGGAAACACTTCAAAGAATAAACAAATGGGATCTCACATTATTGAAAAGTTTATGCACTTTAAAAGAAATCACCAAAAGAGTGAAAAGAAATCCCACAAAATGGGAAAGAATTTTAGCCAACAACCCCTCAGATAAAGGAGATCAAGCCCCTCCAATTCAAGACCCTCTCCAAAAATGGGCATCTGAAATAAACACACAGTTCTCAGAGGAAGATATACAAATGGCAAATAAATACCTGAAGAAATGTTCACCATCACTGGTAATTCAAGAAATGCAATTTAAAACAACATTGAGATTTCATCTCACTCCAGAAAGAATAGCTGCCATCAACAAATCAACTGTTAACAAATGTTAGAGAGGCTGCTGGGAAAAAGAAACACTGCTCCACTGTTGGAGGGAGTGTAGCTTGATCAACCACTATGGAAATCAGTATGGGGATTTCTCAGAAGACTAGGATTGGAAGTTCTATTCAACCCAGCTGTTCCTGTCCTAGGTATTTTCCCAGAAAAACTGAAAATTTCATATCACAGTGATATATGTGCACCCATGTTCATAGAAGCAGAATTTGTAGTAGCTAAATCTTGGAAACAACCAAGATGCCCATCAACTGCACAGTGGATGAAAAAGATGTGGTATTTTTATACAATGGAATATTACTCAGCTATAAAAAGGATGATCTTGAGGCCTTCATAGACAAATGGAGAAAACTTGAGGCTATCCTCATTAGTGAAATAAATAAGAATCATATTTATAAATATGACATTGTTTCTCTAGTGTAAAAAAATAATACGAAATGTAGGAGTAACAAAACCAAAAAGTGTAAATGCTATTGTAAAAAAGAGAGGAAAAGAAAGTACTCTAAAGGATACAACTGCATGTATTTTTAAGTATGTAGGATTGATAACCATATTACTAAGTTTTTGTTGGATAGGTGAACAGAACTGTTTGCAGCCTCACTGTTTGAATGTCCCTTTATATGCTTTACTTTTGTAACTTGAACAACTACTTCTAAGAGGACCATATATAATTATCAACCAGTGATTTCTTACTGTTTTTTTGAAATTATGTATTATTTCTACCCTCTTTCTGTTTTTTTTTTCTTTAAATAAAAAAAAATATTACCAGGAGAGAAAGCAGAGTAGATGAGCACAATTACAGTCAAGTACAGGTAAACTGTTGGGTTTGTGGTCTGCAGAAAAATGTAGTCATACCCTCAGTGAAATAAAAATCAGGGTTATTAGGCAAGGAGAAAGGAATACTACAAGTCCAAGGAAGGAGAAGGAGTTATGAAACAGTTATTTTGACAAATGAAAGTTTAAATTATAGTAGAAAAGTAAAGTCATATGTTTAATATTCCCGGGCTTTCACTTAAGATCGTGACTATAAGCATAAATTGAAACTCGTCATGTTTTTTGTGTATTCTTCTGCAGCCATGTCTGCTTCTTGGTTTCAGGAAGGGATTGCCCCTTATCTTAAACTGTGGTAGTTTTAGTTTTTCCCAACGAACAGAATTATGCTGACACTAAATTAAATCCCAGTGGAAGTTTATGGGCAAGTAAAGATGTACCTTGTGGTTCAATTGCATCAGGAATGGAAAGTGGGAATTCCAGTCTACTGTACTGTCTCTACCTCTTTAGGACCACATAATCTAGGAGTGAGTAATCTGAATCTCTATTACCAATTACAATTTTCTAGGAAGTAAAATCAAACTAGATTAGCTTAAGTAAGCCCCTAAAGAGAAAATTAGTGCACAAAGGAGGTACATTAACTAAGTCAGAATCTTCAACAGATGTGGTGACATTTGAGGATCTACAGTAAAATCAAACATTTAGTCTTGCAGAAATGGAATACTACATTTCCTAGAGGTCCTTGTTGTTATGGATTAAAAACTGGTGGTCAATTTAATGCCAGCTGGATTACATTGGCATGGTGCTGAGCGTAGATGTCTCACCTGAGGAAAGTTGCCAGCATAAATGGAGATGTAGAGAAGGATAAGAAGGTAGTGAGACATTGTGGGTTTTCCTACGTGTTGCTGTTTGAGCCATTGGTTCTCCTGGAAAAGCTCTGGTCCTCACATCGAGCATTGCTTCTTGGCTCGGGAGGGGAACACATGCGCCGCTTGGTCTCCAGATTGAACTCGTCATGCTGGCTTCCTGGCATGTACTCGACTATGCTTATCTTTGGAGGAGCTCAGGGCCTCCATGTCGCTGAGGATGGCTGTGGTGCTTTTCAGGACAGCCCTGGTCTTTGTAGTGAGTGTGACTTCTCGGCTCCAGCGTAGAACCCTCAACCTATCAGCACAGCTCCTTCACCCAGCGGGCATAGACTTTCTAGCTTCCACTGCTGACCTTTGGGCCTTGCCAGCATGGATCCATGAAAGAGACTGGCATGAGTCCTTGTGGGCTCTAGACCTCAAGTTGGACTCGTGGGAGGCATTGTCATGAGCTCTGGGTCTTCATCTGGACTCATGTGGGACATTGCTGTGGGATTCAAGCCCTTGGCTAAATAGTCTATGTCTTTGGTGTTGTGGATAGATTTCCTGCACTTTCTTGTGTTAACTCTGGTTATCATTATAAAAATAATATAAACTCCATGTCCTGATTCTAGTTGTTCTCTACACAACTGACTACAACAACTATAATTAAAGAACTGAGTTTTAATAACAAGAGTGGTATTGGAAAGGTGATTTCTGCTTTCCAGTGAGTCCCTGTGGACTTCTCATATTGCATAAGAACAATTTCAAGAGATATGGGATGATTTTGGGCTGCAAAGAAATGAAATCTCTATAGAAATAAGGTGGCATTCAAGAATGGGGGGAGTAAGCTTTATTTTACTGTAAGTTCTAAGTAAAGTTCAGTGATCAGAACAGGTTTATTGTGTGGCTGCCTTTTGTCAAATACATTGATAGAAGGATATTTGTCTTACATTTGTCTTTCCAATTGCAAACATTACAGGACTGTTGCCATGTACTTGTAAAATTTGGCTTGAGTAAGTGGTCATATGGGATAATAGAAACAGGATTGAATTAAGGTATTTTGTTCCAGCCAGGCCTAATTTGGCAATTAGTCAGCCACATGATCTTCATTAGCCTGTCTAAGCATTATACGCCACCATATCTTCAGAGTTCCTCCAAAACTTGTGATTTGAGGAACTCTCTAAGAACATGGTCCAGAAAGCATGTTTAATCACAGTTAGATATGTGCTGTTAAGACTTCTAGTCTTACATCTTCAGCTTACACCTGATACAGTACATACTGTAACATTAATGGTAAGCACAGCCAAGACTAGCCAAGGTAGTGAATGTGAATGCTTTCAATGATATTTCTGAATGAGCAGTAAATGTAAGTGGGATAATGCCTGCATTATCAATAACAATGCAGCAACACTGACTGTTTGTGAAGCAAATGTTTCTTTAAAGAGCAAAGAATCTTATTCAATATATTGTTTTTTATAAATATTTGTTTTTACTGCAAATATTATGAAAGTAATAATATAAAACCTTGACTCAAGACTATGAGAGTGAGGAAGAATTTTAGAAGGTATGACATCAATTTATCAAATAATGATACTGATTCTCTGAGGTATGCAAGGACGAACATGAGACATATTTTAGGGTCTCCAGAAATGTGGGGTGAGAATGGTTACTGGACAGCAATACACAAAATATCTCTGCTTACACTACCATTCAGAAATGCAGATGTGTAATTCATACTAGGCTGTTTTTTTATTTAAACAAATAGAGTAATTCCTCAAGATATACATGAAAATCAGACCATATGTGCTCTAAAAAAAAAAAAAAAACCCAAGTTTTCCTCTTGGCTATAATCAGATCCAAAACTATGTCTGCCCAGCATCTTTGCTATTATTGAAAACAATCAGAATAAGTCAGCCCCACAGTCTTTTCAAGAATATAACTTCAAGTTAGAAAATATTCACTCACTAGTCCTTTCCTTGTCTTAAGCCAGAGCTGGTAAAACTATTAGGTATCAGAGTTCTCATGAAAAGTGCTCTGAAATATGTAAAGTGCTATTTGAAAGTAATCTTGGTAATATTTAGACAGATGTGGCCAATAACCTCATCTGGGTTAGAGTCAGAAGGCATTAGACATATAAGGTGACAGAGATGAAGAGGGCCTAACCCAGGCCTGTTGAAAAAAACTCAAAAGGTGCATTTTTTGGAAGTCAGCCCAGGACCTGAGAAGTAAAAAAAAGGAAAGTTTTCCAAGAACACTCTATTATAGTGGTAACTGAGGAATGTGCTGAAACATTGGATGGACGTTTCAGTCTGCTCCAGGATAAGAAGAAAACTGAAACAATAGCTCAAACATTAGTTAGGATGACTTGAGTGAGCTGACACATGACATCTGGATATAAGCAGGCCTTGTGATAATCCCAAATATACACAGATATAAAGCCACAAATGATTTTAGTATTATAAAACTGAATCAGTGACCACAAACCAAGATATAATTTTTTTATGTGATAGTCTAACCATGTCCTGGGCCTCATCCATACATGGAAAGATAATCATCATTCATTGCAAAGGAAAGGAATTTTTTCATAATGTTAGGTTAAAGGCAGAGACTATCAAGGTACTAAAAAAAAAAGTTTCAATAAACGTTAAACAATGAACAGAGAGGAAAGTCATTATTGTAATGACAATGATAAAACTCAGAACTTTAAACACATATTAATGAGTTTATTTCATACCTTTTCAGATGAAATAACAACTTTGCATAAACATAAATGAGCCGAATATTCAACTTTACAGTTAGTTTAAATTTCAGAGATGGAGGAAAATATTTGTGAAATTTCTGATCAAAAGAGAATTGTTAGATAAGAGAGAATGATAATATGCCTTCCCTGCTTTAGCTTTTTCTCTTACAAATTTCTCTTTATCACTATAAGAAGAAAATATTTTACTGTAGCCCCAAACTTTTCTTGGCTCAATGACCATTCTTTATTTTTTTCAAGGAACAAGTTATGGTCCTGGAGAAAGACAACATAGAGTTGAATAGATTATTCCTTCCCATCCCCACCCATTCATGCTATGAGAATTCCATGGTTATAATTCTGAATCATTTCCTGCAAGTCCAAGGAGGTATGGTCTGCAGTCCTTAAGCCAAATAAATCTCTTTTCTTTGTAGTCTGTTTGTGGTTATTTCATAACCTCTTGATGAGAGGTTGGGTAAGCTGATCTAGTTATTCAATTCCAAAGGAAAGAGATCAGGAAAGTATGACAGGCTACATCATCTGCCAGTGATTTCCAAAATTAATAAAAGGTGAAACCAAGTTAGTGGTAATGAGTTTTCATAACCTACCAGAAACTTTCATTTCTGCATCCGGCCAGCATTTGCTTATATGATGAGCATGCTATTATTGGATACTCTGTTGGTTCCTCTGATGAATCATCATTTATGGATTTGGGTGTTTTTCTTCTAAATGTAACTATGTGAAGCCTGTCTCACAGATCAGTGTCACCTAGGTCCACTGTCCTCTTCTGAAAGACAGCATTTAATTTTCTAACAAAATATTTCTGCATGACTGCAATGGGACAATTTCACTGCCATGCAGAACTCCAGTCCTTTTTTATATCCATGTTTTCTGTATTTGTGAAATATAAGCACATAAATACACACTTTGCTGAACATTTTACATATATTTTCTAATGGCTTTCTTCCCATGGCCGTATGAGCTAAGCACTATTCTCTTTTATAATTAGAATTTAGTGAAGCAATATTCCACACTATCTTAGTTACTTTTCTCTCTTTGTTGAACAAAATACCTGATGCCCAAAATGAAGGAAGGAAAGGTTTATTTAGCTTATAGTTTGTGGAAGTTTCAGTCCATACTCAGCTGGCTCCAAGGCAGGGAGGTATGGCTGAGGGACAGAAGACAACAAACCAAAATGAATAAAAGGGGGAAAAGGGAGGAATGAACCTCTTTCCTTCCCTTATATTGTATGCAGGCTATCTGCCCCAGGGCAAGTGCAGCACTCACACCCTCAATCCCAGGACTAGACAATGAACCAATCACAAATGCTAGATTCAACCACCTTCAAAATCCCTGCTTCTCCCCGTCCCCTGTGACTGCATGAGGCTTTGGGGAGACATTCAGGCACAAACTATAACTTTCCATCCCTGGCTCCCCAAAGACTCATGCACATCCTTTATGCAAAAGACGTTTAGTCCCTCTCCAAGAGTTGCCAAAGTCCTAACAGTTTCATCAGTGCTGAAAAGTCCAAGTCCCAAGTCTCCTGAAAGATCTAAGGCAAACTCTTAACTGTAACATCATGTATAAATGAAAACAAAGTTAAACACTTCTAACACTCAATGGCAGAAGAGAAACATTACCATTCCAAATGGTACAAACAGGGATACAAAGGAATGGGACAAAAGGAAGTCCAAAATTCAGCACAGCAACCATTAACTCATAGAGTTCCACATTCAGCATCTGAAGCAATTTGGTTGTGAGTTCCAAAAGGCTTGAGTGACTCCACACACACACAGAATTTCTGGTGGTTTTAGCTCCCATGGCTTCTCTCTTAGGCTGGCTTTGCTCCCACTTTTAGGTTTCCTTAGACAATCCACATTCCTGGTTTTTCCAAATTTATGGGTTCTCCACTGCACCTTTGGCTTCACATTCACAGCTTCACACACTGCCCTCTCAGGGGCACACTCTCAGGCCTTCTGAATTAGGGTAGAAGCCTTTTTGGTCCCAGAACATTGCATTCTGTATATACCTAAAACCAGCACCACGTGGCTAATGCCGAGGTATGCTGCCAGTTTGGAGAAGTAGCCAGGCTTTACTCTCTCTTGATTGTAGAAGTAGAGTTCCTGGATCACTGAGCACTCTGAACCCTATTATGGGAAACAAATTCTCTATGCTGTCACCATTCTGGAATATAGTGCAGCCCCCACCATTTTGGAACCTCATGTGGCCTCCACTGCCATTCTGGAATATGATGCTCTGTGGATTTCTTTTCAAAACAAAGTCTTTCACTTCTGAAATTTTGAGGTTGCAAAGGGTGGAGACACACCAGTTCCCGTGATGCACCCAGGTCTTCTTTTCTAGTCTTTGGTTTCTTCTCAGTAATTGAGATCTCATCTTTATCTTACAGTCCACAGCTTTACTGGAGCTTCCTTTCTGGCCAAACTCACAACTTTTCAAATAATTCTGCTGGACTCTTTGCTTTTGATTCACAATGTAAAACTGGCTAAAAGACCCCAATAATAGCCATGTCACAACCTCAACATTACTGCCTTAAAATTTCTTCTGCCAGATTAATTAGTCTACCATCATCTATCTTAGTCTCAGGCAAAGTCTCTGGACATGAAAAATGCAGACAAACTTTTTGCCAAGCCATAACACACATGGTCTTAAGTCCAACAGCCAGTGCAGTTCTTCTTCCCAACAGACACCTCCAGAGCCTAGATTTTACTGCTGGAATTTCTATCAGCCTTTCAGTCTTCTGAGCTCTGACCAGAGTCTCCCACACAGAGCAGCCTAAGGTGTTCCATACTACTTTTTCAGGTAACATTTCAGAAACTTTCCACAAGCCATTTACAAACGCTCTTGAACCACATGGTCAGGTATAGTCACAGCAATGACCCTACTCCACTGGTACAAAATTCTGTTATTTTTTCTCTTTATTGAAACAAAATACCTGATGCACAAAACAAAGAAAGGAAAGGTTTATTTAGCTTGCAGTTTGTGGAGGTTTCAGTCCATACTCAGCTGGTTCCAAGGTAGGATGACATGGCTGAGGGGCAGCCCTTCATAGTGGCTGTGGCAGAAGACAAAGCAACAAAAGCAAAAGGGGGAAAGAGAGGGACCAAGCCTTTTTCCCTCCCTTATATTGTGTGCAGGCTATTTTCCCCAGGACAGGTGCAGCACTCACACTGCCAATCTTAGCACTAGACAATGAACCAATCACAAAAATCCAGATTCAGCCACCTCCAAAAGGCCCACCCCACCATGACTGCATGAGGTTTGTGGGGACATCCAGATAAAAACCATAACACACATCCAACATCCCAGAGCTATCAAGTGGCAGAGCTGGATTTAAGCTGTTTTTTAAAAATTGTTTTTAACCATCACACTTTTCAAATTGTCATTCTGAAGTAGCTCATTCAGTTTCTCATTTACAATTGAAAATTTTGGACCAGGAAGTTAAAATCAACTTTCACAAGAGCTCAAGGCTTCTGAATCTTAGGCTGGAATTTAATCTTTAATTAATATTGCATTTCTTGTGGTTAACTGTTGTGGTTCCTATAATAAGAGCATGTTCCTACCACAGAGTTTCCTAGTATATTATGAAAGACTGTTGAAAGGTAATTAAATAGAATGCCAATTATTCTTCCACCATCTCTTTCACTTGCACTACAAAAAGAGTTTGACCATAGTAAAAGACCTATGTACCTCTGTGATCCACTCAAGGAGAGCCTAGCGAAGTGTTCTGACAGACTTGTAGGGAGAAATGTGTTCCACTTCTTTCTGTTAAATACTCTCTGAAAAATAAGTCTTGCTTTTTTTCATTAAAAGAAAGCCTATTTGTTTGAGCCCAGTGGCTGCCTCTGAGCAATGTCAAATGGATGCTGAAAATCACTGACACATAAGCTTTTTGAATGGCTCCAAAGGCAACATGGTATCTCCAGAGAGGCATTGGTCAATTGGTCATCTTCCTGTTGTCAGGAGGGAATTGTCAGAGAAGGGGTGTGTGTGTGTGTGTGTGTGTGTGTGTGCGCGCGCGCGCGATCCAAGAGACAAGGAAGTGAAGAGAGAAAGGGCAAGAACCATCTGAGGCAAAGGAAAATCATGTCTGCCATGTGTTTGCCTTCAGGGAAAGAAGAGTTTGTGATTCTTTCAGCATTTTTGTTGAAAATTTTATTTTGGTATATAAAATCCCATAAATAAATGAGCAGAGTAAAGGATGTGGGGGCATAAATCAAGAATTAACTTTAAGAGGTGGAAATATTTACATCATGTAAGCAATGACTTGTTTCACACATTTTGCTTATTTTTATTTTCTTAAAGAAATGTATTTAGAATAAGTACATTATTTTTATAGACTGCATCAACTATATTCCTGTGCTAAAACACACACATTTTATTCTGTCCTAAAATCACACACACACACACACACACGTACACAGAGCGTTCAAGACCTTCAATAATCTAACTCACCATATCATGCTCAAGCCCCCATCCTGCAGCAACACATTCCCCAGGCACCCTATATTCCAATGCAGAACTTTTTGCTGTTCCCTAAATGTCAAGGCTTTTGAACTTCATCTGCTCATAGCTTAACGTCTGCCTTAGATTTCTCTTGCCTTCCTCAAACTAGAAATGTCCCACACGTATTTCCAAGTCCAGTTCAAGTACCATGTCCATGTGAACACTTTTCCATCCTTATAACCCACACTTCCATACAATTCACTCTCTTCAAGACACATACAGAAAGCCCAGGTGGATGAGCTGTGAATGGCTGAGTGTGTCTGTCTCTCTAGCATACTCAATTCCACTTCTACTCTGTACATTTTAAGTTCCTTCAGAGCAAAGACGATCTATATATCCTATATCCTACTGCACTCCCATTTGCTTCTTAATGCCTAATGAATAGCAAGTCTTTCAAGCTATAACTGAATTGATTGACTGATTGATTGATTGGCTGGTTAAGTTGGATGAATGCATTTACATATCTGTTCCCTAGCTACAAAGATAAAAATATATTGAAATAATCCAATCTCCTGCCTGAAAGCAAGCCTTAGCAATGCTTATTGCTAGGTCCTCCCTTCTATGAAAACCAGTCAAAGCAAGTGAAACATACAACCATTTAAAATCTCTACCTTCAAGTTCACCATCTATGCTGATTATTTTTTTATTTGTCTCTGTAGATTTGCTCTCCATCTTTTCTGCCCTGCTCTAATTCTGGAAGATTACATTTTAGGAATTTCATCACTCAGACCATTTTGTCCTTTAGCTTCTACTTAATGGGATTAACTAGTGGGAGACATTGACAGGACCTCGAAGGGGGGGGTGTGGATAAGTGACAATAGTACCCCATACACAACCCTTGCTGGAGCATAGTTAAACACTGGTTGCAACACTTTATTTGGCTCGCAACGCTTATCAAGCTGCCTTTCTTACATGACATATTTATTTTCTATTGCTGCTGTAACAAACTGCTTCAAATGTGGAGGCTTGAAGCAACATAAATATATTGATGAATGCTTTTGTAGGTCAGAAGTCAGATGTATCTCTTGATGAACTAAAATCAAAGTGTTAGCAAAGCTACATTCCAACCTGGAGGCACTAAAGGAGAATCCATTTCCTGTGAGTCTCAAAGGTTAGTGTGTTCCCACATGCCTTTTTTTCATAGCCTTTCCTCTATCTTCAAGCCACCATCATCATCACGACATCATGTCTCTTGGATTCTTACTCTTTTTATCACATCTCTTTCTGACCATGTCAGGGAAAGGTTTTCTGTCTTTAAGAACTTACGTGGTTAGAATGGGCTTATCCAGATAATTCAGCATAATTTCCCCATTTCAGGGGACATATGCTTAGCCTTAATTACATCAACAAAGTCCCTTTGGTCAGATAAAGTAACATCATCACAGGTTCTGAGGACTAGACCAATATACTCCATTATTCCAATACCAACTGGAATACCATAGTCCATTACCATTCTGTGGACCATAATCCATTGCCACTATCATTTCTATTGCATATTAGTTTAGCTCTTGTTAATTTCAGTAATGCTGTTTTTTTATTTGGCCTAGTGGACCTACACATGGCAATGGCTTCTTGATGCTAGCCCCCTATCTCCTGTTGAATCAATCCCCCAATGGTTCATCCTATACTCTCAATCTGATGAAGTTTCTTTGTTAGATGCTCCTCAGTGAATGCTTCGAACATGCCATGTAGTTCTTGCCAGGACACTGACTAATACCACAACATTCAAAAACCCATCACAGGTAATAGTATGTGTCAGGAGCTCTACTCTAGTTCAAGACATTTTTTTCTGTTCAAACACCACTGGAGATCCCATTAGTCTATCACAATCCTTATAAGAATAAAATACATGGATGAATTAGTACCAGTTCACCCACCACTTACTTTCCTTGCATGTCTCTGTGAAAAATTAAAATGGATTTTGTTATTTAGGAAACATACATGAAGAGACAATTTATTCAGCAAAGTCAATAGCTGAGCAGCTCCATTTTTTTGAACATTATCAAAAGATCACTTCTTTCTTCCTTCCAGAAACAAGGCCCTACTGTGTCAGAGAGCAAGGCAAGTGAGATTTGAGGTCATACCCAAAATATCCTTTCAACCCAAAGAGTTATTCTTCTTCTTTCTACCGTAATACAGTTGGTTCAGGATTGAAAGCATCTGCTTGCTAACAAACAACCTTTATTTGCTTTTTAGCTCTCTGACTTGCATACATAATTTAACATTTAACTCTAGGACTCAGTCTCCTGAAGTCTTGGAGATAAGAAGATAGTGTTCGCAGAGTTGATGAAGAATGAAATGAGCAAGACACACCTTCACATTGTGTCTACTGAATAGAAAGCTCAGTAAGTTATTCATAGTAGTATTATATTCCATCTCCTCTTAATAGTCAAAATCAAACCTTCATCTCCAGAAATCCTCCCTAGACTCCTCCAGACTTCAAAGATCTCCCATTCCTCTAAATTACTGCAATCCTCATAAGGAACATGGTACATATTTAGCACTTAATTGCAGTAGTGATCACAGTCTCCTTCAGAGTGAGAGCCATGTCTTCTACTACCTACTGGTGGTTGTAGAGTAGACATTCAAACACCCTTGTCAGTTTATGATCTTCCAGATGGATTGCTATCACAAAGGGTTAGTTCCTCTGTCTTTCTTCTTGCTTCTTCTGGCTTCATATGTCATTAGGAATTTAAAGAAGTTAGCAAAATACCCATTTGTACATGGACACGTAGTTCCTTCTTCCACTTACAAAGCTGCCTTCTTAGTTGTAAAACAAAAAGTGAGTGCTGGAGTCCTCCACCGACAAATATTTAAACCCCAGAGTAACATATATCACTTCTGCCAACAACTCAATGGTCAGAACAAGCATCACATTGGCCGTTCCAAGGCCAAGGGGATGGGGTTTTCTAATCCTTCAATTGGTCTCATGAGAGAAAAAACAGATTTAAGTGTGAACTGTGCCTCTACCATACTTCTTCAAGACACTGTCCACCTGACTTTGTATGATAACCTCTCTACCTCAGATACAAACCCACTGAGGGCAGAAACTTGAGTCAATTGATTCTAACTTCCACCCCCACCCTCCACAACACCTGTCTAGCACAATTTCTGGCACACTCTCCAAACATATTTATCAAGTTCTTTATTTTTATTTTACAAATCATTATCAAATGTTTTATACATGTCTGGCATGATATTAGACAATGGAAATATAGCTCTGAATAAAAATATATACAAATCTCTAATCTAAAAAACCTGAATTAATCTCTAAAACCTAAATTTGATTGTGAGAGAAAAACAAACCAAAAAAGTACACAAGATATATAATAAGGTGGATCTTGGTGAGTTCTATAGCAGAAACAAAGCAAGGAAAGGGGGTTACAAATTATGTATGTGGCAGAAGTGGGGGGAGGATAATGGCTGCAAAATAAATAGAAAACCTAGCTCACCAGGGAGCCCTGGACTTCTAGTGGTGACACACCTTAACAGAATAAAGGATAAACTAAGATCTATCTTGACATTCTCCAAGAAGATGTAAAGGTGTTGGGCCATGTGAAGGAAGATAGTGAAGCTCCAGAATCAGGAGGTGTTTTAGGGCACCCTTTCTACTCCCGAACAGACTGAAGTGGGGGTCAAAAATTGGTTGGAGTTTCTCACTGTGCACTTCACTTGCCAGTAGGGCCATGGAAACTAGCAAGACTGCATTTTAACCACAGCCCATGAGCAAAACTAATTGGTTGTCTCTGTCGTATATTTTCAGGCACTTCTTATATTTTCGTTTCCTTTTTTCACTCAAATAGAAAATCCTAATAGCATCTATAGAGTCCATTAAAATGTCCTTTCTTAAGGCAATTAGCTGCTTTTTCATGCAATCTTTTCACACTAGTATGAAGTTTCTGCTTTATGGATTGCTGGTAAAATAAAAAAAAGCCTTTCCAAAAATCTGTGAATTAAAAGTCCCTTTGAAGAACACTCCTGCTGTGTTGATGTTTCTGTAATTTTTCTTTCAATGCCTTTACCCTCTTACCCCATCCAGAGAATCATCTAGACTGTGAGGTTTAAGAATACTATGTAGATATGAATCTTTTGTAGATTCAACTTTCTATGACTTGTGGGTGATCTTTGCTCAGGTCCTAATAACTATAAATTTTTCATTAAAAGAATAGATTTTCAGAACTTTTAATCCTTTTTAGTAACACCTGTACTGCTTAAATCATTCCTCAGAGTGAGAGAAGAGGCAGATGACTCAAGTCCTGTTCTCTGCACTCCAGTTAATGAAGCTCTTTGCCTGTTCTCAAACTCACTTTCTGCTTCCAAAAGTCTAAGTTGATTACTTTGCTCACTGATAAATAATTATAATTGGTTTTATAGTAATCATATTTTTGTTAGTCTGCTGTCTTGGCATTATACTAAGCATCCTAGATATATTATCTTTTTCAAATTGCGTTTGAAAACAGGTAACAAAATGTAGCAAGTAAACCATTTTAAGTTTATAATATAGTAATATAACTACAGGCATATTGTTGCATAAAATATCTCTAGATGTTTTTCATTTTGGCAAATTGAAATTCTATATTCACTGAATAACAACTCCATTTTCCTCTTGCCTCAACCCTCTAACAATATCCATACTACTTTAATGTTTCTAAGAGTCCAATTATTAAATTGAGCACATACTTTTGTGATTGGCTTGTTTCTCTTACTATCATTTCTTCCTAGTTCATACACATTGATGCATATGCCATTTTCCCTCTTTTTTTTAGGCTGAAGATACTCTGTAAGTACATTGCACATTTTCTTTTCTCATTCATCTGCTGATGAACATTTAAGTTGTTTCTACCTCTTGTCTATTATAAATAATGCTGTAATCAATTATACTAAAATATCCCTTTGAAATTCTTCAAATATTTTTGAATATTTTGAATAGGTTGAATGTCAGTTATCAAAAGTACAGGGAACTAAAACTATCTTGGATTTTGGATTTTGGTTTTTTTCTTATTTTGGAGTACCTGCATATACATAATGAGATATCCTGGGCATGACCCCAAAGTCTAAATATAACATTTATTTATGTTTTACATACATATGGTCTGAAAATGATTTTATAAAATATTTTAATAAGCTTTTCATAAAACAAATTTTTGCAAAGTGGAATTTTCTGCTTGTGGTATCCACTAAGATTCTAAACATTTTAGATTTTTGGAGCATTTAGGATTTTAGATTTTCAAGTAAGAGATACTCAACCTGTATACCCAGAAGTGATATTACTAGAAATATCAAGTTCTTGAAGAAGACAAATGTAGAACCAAGAAGATGAAACAGAAAGACCTTGTCCAGGCTCTGCCCTCAGGGGCTGCACACCTTAAGTAAAACATGACATTCTTCCAGAGCAGAGTAAGACTTCTCTTATGAACGGAGAAGAAAAATATTGCTCCTTGTGTATGTGTGTGTGCGTGTGTGTGTGTGTGTGTGCGTATGTAATACTTTATCCACAATACAGTGGATATTAGGTAAATAACTAATATGGTTTTCCTAATTCTTTTACTTGACCATCTTTATCAGGTTTGAGGTCGTCAAACTGTCTCAATCACTGATTATGTCAACAAATCATTAATTTCTTCTGCTATATTTAATTGCTCCTTTATTGCACTTACAGGAGTTAATTTCATCTCAACGTTCTGGGGCATTTGCTGTTTACTGGAGAGTCTGATGCCCTTCAGGGCAAAGTTTTCACCTTGCATCAACTTCTCCTGCACTTGATGATGTCTCTAGCAGAGACAATTCAATAGAAGGACATACCAGGGAGGTGAGAGGCTATGCCCGTATTTTGATCCTACCTGTTGTCTCCATCATGTTCTCTGCATTATGGGTCTTTGCTCTACTTTACCAACCCTTTTCAGGCCTAGATAGCTAGTCAATCCCGAGGCTCTACTCTTCCTTGTAAAAAAGGTAGTTAATGCCTCAATTTAGGTCTTTCAAGGCAGTGTGTAAAGAATAAGACACAAAAATAGATAACAATAAAAGCTATGTAGAACACCAACCAAAGCTAATTATAGAGCCTATTAATTATAATCCATATGAGAAAAATGATTAGTGATGTTTCAATCTAGGAAAAAAAACAAGGAAGACCATATAGTTTTTTCATTAAATTTCTCTACATGGATTAGCACAATACTTATTGACCAATCATCTCAAAACTAAATATTCAAAGTTATACAACCAGAGAGATATAGAGAAGAGCTTTCTGGCTGCAAGGAGAATTATACACAACTATCAAAAGGCAAATTTCTTATGCAGACCCTATTCCTGATTGCCTTCAAAGCTAGATTCTTCTGAGTAGAAAGAAGGGAGACATAGGTGGTTACAACATACAGCACATCTCTGCTTTAGGTCCAATTCCACATATCACAAGTGGAGCTTTTAAATAGTAGTCAATATTACAATATTCCATATTTTCAAAATTTGATAAGCTTATTTTTATAATCCAGACTCAACCATCAAGTGTATAAGAGATTGGCATGTTCTTATGAGCAAGGAAGATTCTTAAAGAAGCAAAGGTAAGAGTCATGATAATGTTTTCTGTTCATCAAATGAAGAAGTGGTCAACGGTTTAAAGAAAGATGACTGATGCAGATTGAGTATGGAGGCAGAAGACTTGTCTGCAGGTCCACAGCTTTTCCGTGTCTGGAAATACTTGCCTTCCATAACCCAGTTAGTCAATATTAAAAGAGTAACCAAAGTATACTAAACCTGAAGCATCTAAGAAGAGACAAAGTACCACGTCTGACCTAAATAAGTGAACTGAAATCTTAAAGTCTTGTGTTAGAGGCAGATGCGATATGCATAACTAGGGGATAGAAAACAGTAACGGCAGTGGGTCTCGGAGATACAATGGACAAGCAGCAAGGAGTGCTCAGGATAGAGCTTTCCTGAGTAAGTGAAGATTGACTTCCCTTGAGTATAGAAACAAAAACATAGGTTATAATGGAACTAAAAATATTAACAAGGGAAAGCCACCAAAATAAAGAAAACAACTCTTTTTTATTGCCTACCCATGACAGTATCACTAACCTCAAAAAAATTTATAGTCGGAGATACAAAAATTCATAAGTTAAACATTAAATAGAGCCATTATATATTTATCAAGAAAGACCAATGGAAATAGTTCCTAACCTAGTCTCTGCATATACAAAATCAATTTTTGTTCACTTGGAACTGCTTTAAATGTGCGATTATAAAATATTTTTTTAATAAATGATACTGCTCCCCTGTGAGGAATAGACTCATGGAACATTTCAAATTTTAAATTCATTCTGTATTTAAATTGTTCATGTGCAAAAATAATCTTGAGTGGATTTTACAGCTTAAAGCTGAGGAATGGCTTCCCCACCGCACCATCTTCATCTGCCCAGAAGCATTTGAGCAGATGTTTCTCTCAACATTCAACAACCCAAACACGTTCAGAGTGGAATCAAATATGAAAACTTAAAGCCTAAAGGATAAGTTTCAGCCAGTTCTAAGCCAGTGAAACAAGTTGTAGAGTTAAGGACTCTGACATCTCAGAGTAAGTTCCCTCGAGGGAGCTGCAGCTCCACTTCAAATCCCTCTGTTTATTCAGGGTTCGGCATAGGCAGTATGTATATCATGTGGAGATGCGGTTTTCACCCTCCCATTGTTTGGAGCTCAAAATCAATTTAAGCAACAATATGAATTACTGAAGACAAATTCAGTTGTAGCTTTGGTTAGATGTAATTTTGAAAAGTCGGTATAAATGAGTGACATATTTCTGTCATTCTACGCAGGAAATAAAGTCAAGACAATATGTGTGAGGTGCTTGAATTGAAGAACCACCCATGTGGTACAAGAATTGAAAGATGTTGTGATGATTTGTTTCCCTGACCACCTGACTGGTTCATAGAATGCCCTGATGTTTGTTCAAACATGGTTGCAGCGGTTTCTGCAGGAGTTTTGAGATGAGATTAACATTTTAATTGGTAACTCAAAGTAGATTTCTCTTTCTAATCTGAGTGACCACATAGTCACTGAGCTTCTGCCATGTAACAAAGAATTGTCCCATCAACTGCCTTCAGACTATACGTGCAACAGGTTTTTCCTACTTGATGTCTTGAGCTGGAGCACTGCCTCACTTCAGCCTGCCTACCCATCCTGCAAATTGGACTTGCCAGACTCAATAAACACATGAATATGTGTATACAAGGAGTGGTCAAATTATATGATCAATACTTAAATTTTTTAAAATATATCACCTAAATGACAAATTGCCATTAATCTCCTTGTAAATATTCCCACTCCCTCCATATGCATTTATTCCCTCATTCTTGCCACTTTCTGAAGCAGTTCTGGTGGTCCTCTTTCATGAGCATCTTTATGACTGTTGATGAAACTGTGGTGAATGCTGCTACTGAGTAGAAAGATGGGCTCATAAACACATGGTGCAACCTCATTTACCTTATTCACTAGATCTGGCACCACCACCAACAAAAGTCAAAATGGCAACAACAACAGCAAAAAAAAAATGTTTTGAATTGACTTAGGATATTGAGGCAGCTACAACAGTGCACCTAAGACTTGCATAAATGAGAAGTTCCAGAACTACTTCAGAACTTGGTATGAATGCTGGGATGTGCTCAAAGTGAGGAGGTGTACTTTGAAGGGATTAATTGCAGTGTCTTTTACTGTTATAATGTTTTAATTTAAATATTTACTGCAATTTTAAATAACAGCCTATCTATATATTCATATATATTCGTGTGTGTGTGTATTATTCATCTGTAGAATTCAGGTTCAGGCGCCATGTTGGAACTTAGGGTGCTGGGAAAACTGGCAGCCAGCTCACGGCTCTGCTAAGTGGCTATGGCCTCCCAAGATGAAGCTGCCCCAGGGTGAGAACATATCAGCATTTCCTGAGATCTGTGCCATGTTAGAACTTGGGGCACTGGGAAAACAAGCTGCCAGCTTGCCACTCTGGTAAGCACCTGTGAGCCTACCGGCACACAGACTAAGAATCAAACGTCCATTCCACCACCACCCCCCAACTAGCAAGTGACAGCCAGAGATCTGAGCATCTCTTGGGAGTTTGACTATTTTCAATATAGGAAATAAGGGGGATTTCCTTCTGCCACCTCTTTGAAGGCAAATATTTTTATCTCTGTTTTGCTCTGTTCTGATCAGTAGTATTGCTCTATTCAATATTCTGTTTTTATAATTTTGGTATTTCCTTTGATTCTGCTGTAGCTGATTGAAAGAACAACTATTGTGAGGAAAAAGAGATACACAACTGTACCTATTGCTGTTATCCCAATAACCTGCTGTGAAGTTCTGTACCACTTTCACTGTACTGCCTCAATTGGCTTTGTGCTGTTTTGTTCTGCTGTATTTTACTACCTTCAAAATAAATAAATAAATAAATTTTAAAAAGCAAATAACAACAGCAAAACAGATCAGTAAGGTAGTGAGCAACCTGAAACATGATATAACTAAACAGATAATGGACTTAAAAAGCAAAAGGAGGAAAAGAAAGTGCTCTAGGGGCTATAACTGCATGTATATTTAAGTGTGTAGGATTGATAACCATGTTGCTGAGTTTTTGTTGGATCATTGAACAGAACTATTTGCAGCCTCACTGTTTGAATGTCCACTTTGTATGCTTTAATTTTGTAATTTGAACAACTATATCTAGGAAGACAGTGTGTAATGTATCAACTAATGATTTCTTACTATTTGTTTTTTTAAACTCTGTATTTTTTCTACCTTTTTTTCTGTTTTGCTTTTTTTCTCTCTCTTTAAATAAAATTTAAAAGAGAATTCAGGTTAATATAGATATTAAGGTCATATTTGTGCATTGAGGATGAGATAAGGATGCTTTTGCAATTTCTTTCTTATTTTCTCTCTCTCTTGCCTATTCACAATACAGTTAGGGCTGGCCTTTCTGTAGGATCCACCGTGAGATCCCCATAATTAGTCAGTCTTTAAGGCTTGACAGCAAAATCAGGGCATGTCTAATATAGCTTATACATATAAAATATAGCATATATATATATATATATATTAAGGAAGTGGGGTTTTATTGCTTGCTGTGCTATAATTCAAATGGAATAACCTTGGGAAATCTCTAAAGTACCTGTTCTGGGTTTTAACTTTCATCAGTAAATGAGGTTGTTTAAGTAAATGCTGTGTAATTCATCTTCCAATTTTTAATTTCTATGAAGGAGAGTACAAATACAAATTGCCAACTGACTATCTAATAGATTGTTTGCTAATGAATCATTTTCCATTGGCCTGATTAGGTTATCATAACCTTATTCTTATTTCCCTATTTTGACAAAACTGATCATTGGTTACAATGTAGTTTTTTAAAGGCCATGTTTTCATTATTGATTCATTTCAATAGACAGTGTCACTGTAAGCTGTAAGCTCTGAATTAATGATAAATGATCTCTTAGAAGTTGATTATTTTCCAGCTTGAATAATTTAACTACAATACTGGAAAACCTTATAGTCATCTCTACTCTCAACAACTCTTCTTTATATTTTACCATTTTTACATTTTATATTCTCAAATAAAAAAATAATTTTCCCCTTAATTATTAGGGATATTTTGGAATGAGACACATGCTTCACACAGGATTAGCAACTAAAATACTTTCTAGGGAAAGGGAGATTTGAGGTGTAGTAAAGGAAAGAACTACTATGACTCAGTGGAAAGTAAAGTATCTTTAGCATTTATTAAAAATAAGAGGAAAGCCATAGAAAGAAATGCACAAACTCAAGGAACAAAAACAGCAAATAAAGAAATAATTTTTAAAGAGGGAGAGGGAGATAAACAGTGAAACAAAGATAAAGAACAAAGGCAGGACAAACTTGGCAAGTAAATGGAACATGAGCTACCACACTTGCTCAACCAGGGTGCCCCATCCTTCATTAGCAGCAGATATTGCTCATTGTTTGGAAACTATTTCTTGTTCATGACAAATGCTGCTCAGTCTAGAGATCAAAATATGCACTGCCAATCTATTAGAGATGGTACATAGAAGGAAACAGTTATCATCCTAGGTACAATGGAAAGCAGTACAGGTATCAATTGAATATCTGTCATTCACTAGTGAGGCAGTAAGATACTGCTGTGGATGATAGAAAAGATGAGAAAATGACCTGTTTTACCTCCAAAAGGCTTGCAAATCTAAAACTATAAATGAATAAGCAATTAATTCTCCTAATAGGTAGACTGAAAACATTTTGTAAGAATTACAAAATGATACACATTCAAGGAGCCACAGATTTTTTTTTTTTTGTGGGAATTTGGAATGACTATTGAAGGGATCTAGCATCTGGGATAAGTTTGGGAACCAAGGAGAACTTCAAAGGTGGAGGTGTACCAAGTGTCACAAGAAAGATATGATCAGCCTGGGTAGTTTCCAGGTGAACCAGGGAGTCTTGAGAGAATTGGTATGTCCACCACAAGGAAGAATAGCGTAACATACTCAAATGAGGTGACCCAGCAAAAGCAAGCCTTAATAGACCATATTCAAGACAAACATGATCAAGATGATGGGTCATATAGACATGGGGGACAGGAGAATTTGATTTTGATCCAACAAGGTGTGTGTATATAAGAGAGATAACATTTTGGTGTTTTGACTAAGCTCACATACTGCTGATAGATAAAACAGAAGTGGGGATTGACAAGACATTGGTTTTCTTTTATTTAAAGCAGAATGCCTTAGTCAGTTGTATCTATAAAAGGAAAATCTATTCCTCTATTCACCACACTCCTGACATGAAATGTGTGCGTTTTTCATGCCAAGCAATTCTCTAATTCTCTGCAGACACCATCTGGGTGTCCTACAATTTAATTCAATTCTGACACTAAACACCCAGAGTTAGCACAGATTCTATAGTTTAAAGATCTATTCCCATGAGACTTCTCCTCACTTCAAACACCATTCAAAATCAGTGGATCCCCGGGTTACCCAAACTTCTGTCTAACTTGGCTGTAAATTAGGGGTTCTCATGATCCCTTCTTCAAGTTCAATAATTTACTAAAATGGCTCACAAAAATCAGGGAAACACAATCTATCATTACTAGCTTAATATAAAGAACATTAAAGGATACAGATAAACAGTCAGATGAAGATATATAAGGAAGGTTCAGAAAAATCCTGAGCATAGAAGTTTCTATTCCCATGAAGTTAAAGGGGTGACACCTTCACAGTAGCTCTATAAATTTACTTACTTGGCAGTTCTCAGAACCCTGCAGTTTAGGGTTTTCATAGAGGTGCCATCATGAAAGAGTGATTGGTCAAATCATTAGCTATTTGTGAATAACTCAATTTCTCTTTCCCAGAGGTCAGGGATAAAACTGGCAGTACCACCCATATTAACCTTCTAACCAGAAGAGTGATCTGTCTGGCAATGGCCTAGTAAACCACTACAAGGAAATTCATTAGAATGAACTCAAGCATGATTGAAAAGAATTCATTTTACCCTTGTCACTTAGGAAATTCCAACTTGTTGAAGCTCTTGTGTCAGAAACGTGAACCAATGATATCCTACATAGTAGGATAAATAACATTTATAATAAATCTATTACTAGGAGTTTAGGATTCCTGCATCACAAACTAGGGGAAGAGATCAAAAATATATTTCTGACAATACCACAATCTACTGTAGCAAAATACCACTAACTGGGTAGTTTAAATGACAGGCATTATTTCTCTTAATTCTGGATACTTGTATATCCAAGATCAAGATACCAACATGGCTGGGTTCTGGTGAGGGCCTGTAGATACTGCTTTCTTTCCATGTCCTCTCATGGTAGAGAGAGGAAGTTCTAGTGTGTCTTCTTCTTATTGTAAGGCCACTAACAGCATTTCAGAGGCTCCAACCTGAAGTAGTTCCATCTAAACTTAATTTCTCCCTAAATTCCTCCTAACTTTGCCCCCTATCTATTAACACTGAGAGTTGGAGCTTCAACATATGACTTTGGGGACACAAAAAGATGCATTTCATAACATGAAGAAAGAGATCCATGTGAGAATTCCATGGGATGAATAGAGATAGACAAAAGAAGCCTCTTTTGAGAAAATTGGCCCTCAACCTCTATTAGGCACCAAGATACTCAAGGAAAAATATGCATTATCATCCATAGTAGTGGCTTAATTGTATGCCAAAAAGTACTTAGTGGGTAAGCAGCCCAGGTTGGGAGGCAGGCTCTGCCCCTGTGCACACTCCAGCAGCCATCAGAAGACAGTGCCCACAGGTAACCAATTTGAGTTGGGACCCAGAGGCAGGCCCTGCCCCCTCACTCACTCCAGCAGCCACCAGAGGACAATGTCAGCTTAGTGGGGAGGCAGCAGCCAGCCTTGCCCCTTCATACATGCCAACAGCCCTCTAGAGGTTTCCACCTCAAGTAACCAGTATGGGCTGGGAAAAACAGCCCTGGATTAAAGCAGATTAACCATGCTAGCTTGATGGGAGATTCAGTAACTGCCTCACCCAAACAGAAGATCTCAGCAGGCTCCACTCAGTGTGGTGAGTATGTCACTAAAATAGAGGTGTACAGAGGGTAAATAGGACCAGTAGTAAAGCTCCCTCCAACTAACTGTAGGATGTTGGTGAGTCTGGCAAGAGTGTGGGTGATTCCTTCCTGTACACAGAGAACATCAGGCAGGGTGAGGAGTGTGCCAATGGGGACTCCCCCAACTTGGAGAAAATTGGAAGGGCTCATGAGACACACAGTCCCACAGTAGGGACACAGTGGGGTCTCAGCTGACACAAATACTATAGACAGGGAGATTTGGTGACTGGAATAACCTGAAAATAAAGTAACAGTGGGAACTGAAAGTTGACCTACATCAGTACTGCTAGGCTTGTCAGCCCAGGAAGAATATAGGACTCACCCAAAAGTTCCCACAGGGGGAAGTCAGGTGACTGGCCCTGCTCTTCATTGTGGGACCCAGCAATTGGACAAGCATCAAACTTACAGTACCACCCCAAGATACACACTACCAACAGTTGACACTAGTGGGACTGAAGGACCAAATACTGACTCGAAAGGGAAAGTGGCAAAAGGAAAATGCAATCTCAAACATCTAGTCCACCAGGGGCAAGCACAGGAGACAATGAAATAGAGGACTTCAAAAGTAACACACTGGAAATCTCTGAAAAGATAGCAAGTGAAATTAAAAAAAAAAAAAAAAACCTCCATGAGGCTATGGAGGAAATCAAATTAGAAGTAATCTCTCATGTAAAAACACAAATAACAACCTTAGCAAAGGAGTTGCTCAGTGCAGCTAAAGAAGAAATAGAGAAAAAAGTACAGGAGCATGGGAAACTGATTGAAACCTTGACTGAACAATACAGAAAACATGCAGAATTCATGAAACAAACTCAAAGAGACATGCAAGAAACAAGAAATTATATTGAAAGCTGGCAAAACCATTTAAATGAAGCTGAGGATAGGATTTCAGACCTTGAGGACAGGATCGCAATTAGTGATCATGAAAGGATAGAACTTTTAAAAATAACAAAGCAGCATGAAATAACAATCCAGCAGCTTCAAGATGATGCCAAGAGAAACAATGTAAGATTGCTAGGCATCAGTGAAGATGCAGGAGTCAATGCAAATGATATAACTAAAATATTCACAGAAGGAATAGCATAAAATTTCTGAAACATGTTAAAAAAAATCTGCTATGCAGATAAATGATGCATGTAGAATGTCAAACAATCACAACCAACATAAATCTACACACAGACATATAATAATTAAGATCTCAGACATACAGCATAAAAACAGAATAATAAAATTTGTTAAAGTCACAACTCACCTATTAATGAAAGTCCCTTAGAATCCCGATAGACTTTTCAGCACAAACTCTCAAGTAAAGGTGAGCTTGAAGTGAGGTATTTCAAGCCCTGAAAGAAAACAACTTTCAACCTAGACTGATGTACCCAGCAAAAATTTCATTCAAATTTAATGGAGAAACAAGATACTTCCATGACAAAGAACAACTGAAGGAAGTCATGACCACCAAACCAACCCTACAAAGAATACTAAAGGACATTCTATTGGGAAACAAAAAAGACCATGGTTCCAGGAACAGTGGTAGAGGAGGATCACCAAGCGGGGAAGATAACTGAATGGAGGGGGGAAGTAGGCAGCCAACATTAGGAAAACAGCATGGCAGAGATGAGCCAGTGCATGTCAACCATAACCATTAATGTAGATGACCTCAATTCACCAATAAAAAGAAACACAGGCAGAGTGGATTAGGAGATCTGTCTATTCAACAGACATATTTAACTCAAAAGGAAATCCATAGACTAAAAGTCAAAGGGGAGAAAACAATGCACTGTGTGACAGGGAATCAGAAAAAAAATAGGTGTAGCTTGCCCATCAACCACAGAATAGATAAGAGACATATGGCATTTCTATGCAATGCAAAGCTACTCAGCTACAAAGAAAGATATCCTCAAGGCTCTTGTAGATAAATGGACACAACTTTAGATCAGGCTGCTGGGTGAAATGGTTCAGAGCCACATGCATGAACCATGTTTTCTCCTTAGTATAAAAATCTAAAGGAGTTAGTGGGATCTGAAATGCATAATAGATGTTGTGAAGGTGAAAGTGAACTCTCTAGAGGAGGAAGGCAATGATCATTGTTAATTTATACCCTGTTTTGACACCTTGAATTTTTTTCATTGTTCTCTTAAGCTTGGTTTTATTGTTTTGTTTTGTTTTATTTTATCATATTTGATGACATGGGACAGCTATTTCAAAAATAGCAAAATGTATTATAGTAGCCATTATTGATTTCCAATTATCTTGTTTTGAAGCCCTGTATTGCTTTACTTATTTTCTTTTTTTTATTTTACAGAGAATAAAACAAAAGAGAACAGAACAAAGCAGATCAGAACAGAACAATGTAAGCAACACAGCACTTCACAAAAAGACAATTGGATATCAACAATAGCTACCATAATGTCTCTTTCTTTAAAATAGTTGAGAACAGCTTCACACAATATCAAACATAACAAAACAAATAAAACCACTCAAGAGAATGAAAGTATTACAAGGCATTCTGAACCAAATAACAGAAAATGAACAATGGCTACTATAATATCTCAATTTCCATAAAAAATTTGTTTATATTATCATACATATTAAAATCCATAAGACACAACATGATAGAACCAATGGTAATGGAAGAACAAAAGCATGGTAGGATTTCAGAGCAAGATGATATTAAATCAGCAATGGCTGCCAAATTGTCTTGTTTTCTTCAAAGTAGCTGTTCATACCATCACACATAATAAGATCAAACAAAAAGAATAAAATCATTCCAACCAATGAATGAAAACATTATGACTTCAAAGCAATATAATGGGGAACCATGGTTACTATAAAATCATATGTACTCTTACCATTTCTTAAATTAGGGAGACTATATGGTATTTATACATGTGAGTTTGATTTATTTTGTGGTACTTTATACAATGGAGTACAACTCAGCTATTAAAAAAATCTCGAGATATTTATAAATAAATGGATGCAACTTGAGACTATACTTGTTTTATTTTGATTCATTTTATTCTATTTTATTTTGATTGATTTTATTATGTCTGATGGTATAAGCAGCTACTTTGAAGACAAGATGCATTATGGTAGCCATTGTTGTATTCCTATTGTCTTGTTTTGAAGTCCTGTATTGTTTTCATTATTTTGGTTTTGACTGGTTTTATTCTATTCTTTTTTGTTTGATTTTATTGTGCCTGATGGCATATGAAGTTATTTTGAAGCTAGCAAGAGGCATTATCATAGCCATTGTTGGTTTCTTTTTATCTTGTTTTGAAGTCTTATATTACATTCATTGTTTTGATTTGATTATCTCTATTCTGTTTTATTTCTTTTGGTTTTATTCTCTTCAAAACAAAAAAGTACTTAGAGGATGTCATATCTGTTGCAATCACTTGTTCTCCTTTGTGTAACAACATTGGGAAGCTCTGCAGTAATAACTTCACCACAACCCTACACCAAAAGACTGGAGACTGAGTAAAACAGAAACCAAAATATCACTCTCAATTAATTGGGAAGGTAAGATCTTGGGATAGACACAAAACAAGAATCTCCTATACACAAAAGAAATCTTTGAAGAGCAGTCATTTCCTTGAGAGGCCTTGATAATAATGATGTTACTACCTATTACCAAAACTCACAAGAATCATCAGAGAAAACAAAATAAAAAAAAATTTTAAACAGGATATGTCAAGATGAAGGAGCAAAATGCAATCTCGGACCTGCAGACCTTCCAGAACAAGTCCAGGAGACATTGATGTAGAATAAGTTGGAAGTCAAACACCTGAAATGTCTGAAATGATAGCAAAACTGATATAAATAAACAACTTGATGGGGTTGTAGAGAAAATTGGATCATAAGTAATCTCTCAGATAAAAAACAAATGACAACAATAATGAAAGAATTGCTGGGCATATCTAAAGAAGACACAGATTTAAAAAAAAAACAGAGGAGCATAGGACAATGATGAAAATCTTTAAAGAACAATATAGGAAAGAATTAGAATTCATAAAAAAGATTCAAAGTGGTATCCAGGAAATTAAAAACTCTATTGAAAGGTGGCAAGACCACTTGAATGAAAATGAAGACAGACTTGAAGACAGGATTACAGCTAGCAATCACAAAAGGAAAGATCTCTTTAAAATAACAAGAAACCAGGAAATAACATTTCAACACCAGCAAGGTGATGCAAATGAAAAAATTATAAGAGGACAGGTGTGAACAAAACATCAGGAGTCAATGCAAATTACATAAATAGATGATTTGTAGAAATAATAGCAGAAAATTTCCCTAAAATGGAAAAAGAATCTGACATACAGATAGCTGAGGCATATACTACTTCATACAGCCATAACCAAAATAAATCTACACCCAGACATATAGTGATCAAGATCCTATAAATTCAGTACAAGAACAGACTATTAAAACTTGTCACAGAAAAGAAACAGATCACCTATAAAGAAAAGCCCATCAGAATCACAGAAGATTTCTCAACACAGACCATCAAGCCAAGAAGAGTTTGGAGTGAGGGATTTCAAGCCCTAAAAGAAAACAACTTCCAAGCCAGATTGATGGACCCTGAAAAACTATCTTTCAAAATTAATGGAGAACTAAGTTTTTGTTAGTTCATCAAACAGAACCATTTGTGCTGTTATTGTTTGAGATTGTCTGCTCATTTTTATGCTTTGATTTTGTAACTTAAACAACTACTTCTAAGATAACAATATATAATTTATCAACTAGTAATTTCTTACTGTTATTTTGTAAAATTCTGTGTTATTTCTACCCTTTTTTCTGTTTTGCTTTTTTTCTCTAAATAAAAAAGGAGAAATAAAATACTTCCAAATCAAAGACCAACAGAAGAAATTCATGACCACCAAACTAACCCTAAAATGAGTACTGAAAGATATTCAATAAAGAGATAAAAATGACCATAATTCCAGAACAACAGAAGGAAACCACCAAGAAGTGTAAGCACTTAAACAGAGGGGGAAAGTGGGAACTAAGAGAAGGAAGATAACAAGACAAAGATAAGCCAATACATATCAGTTATAACCATTAATGTAAATGACCTCAATTCACCAATCAAAAAAAATGGACTGGCAGAGTGGATCAAGAAACAAAATCCAACAATATGTTATGTACAAAAAACATGTTTAACTCAAAAGAAAATTTACAGACTGAAACTCAAAGGATAGAAAACAATGCTCCATGCAACAAGAACCCAGAAAAAAGCCAGGGTGGCTATTCTGTTTGCAGGCAATGTGAACTTCAAACCAAAATGAACAAAGGAGATGAGGAAGGTCATTATATACTTGTTAGGGAAAAACTTCAAGAGGAAGAGATAAGTCATAAATATATTTGCACCAAATATGGGAGCACCCAACTATATAAGAAAAACACTAATAGACATGAAAAATCAAATAATCAATAAAACAAGTGTAACAGGGGACCTTAACATCCCACTGTCAAAAAGAGATTTATCAACTAGACAAAAAGTCAGCAAAGAAATAGAACTGAGGGAAACTTGTGAATAAATGGACTAAATAGATGTTTACAGAGTGTTCCACCCAACACGTCAGAACACATATTGTTCTTAGCTGCACACAGGATCTTATCTAAAATGTATCATAAACTAGTCAATAGAACATGATTAAGTAAATGCAAAGGAATTGAAATTATGCCATTCATATTATCTGACCATAGTGCAATGAAATTGGAAGTTAATGACAAAAGAAACTGAAAAAATTCCATAAACACATGCAAGTTAAGTAACACCCTCCTGAACAACCAATGGGTGATAGATGAAATTAAAGAAGAAATTAAATAATATCTACAATCAAAAATGCAAATACAATTTACTGGAATCTGGAGGACTCAATGAAACAAGTCCCAAGAGGGAAATTTATCCTGGTGAATTTTCATATCAGGGAAATGGAGCAAAATACTGCACCTCAACCTTCTAAAAACAGAAGAGCAAGGCAAGCTCAAAGATTGAAGAAGGGAGGAAATTATAAAGATCAGAGCATAAATTAATGCAATCGAGACAAAGGAAACATTACAAAGAATCAATGAAATGAAGACTTGGTTCTTTGGAAGAATAAATACAATTGATAAATCCCTAGCCAACCTTATCAAAAAAGGAAAGAAAAACTCAAATTCATGCAATAAGAAGTAAAAAGGGTGAAATCACTACAGATCTGGTGGAAATTCAGAAAATCATCAATACATACTTTGAAAATTTTTGCTCTCATAGGATGGAAACAGAACAAAAAGAGAGATTACTAGAAACAAGTGAATTATTCAACCTAAGTCATGAAGATATAAAGATTGTGAATAATCAAATATCAATTAATGGAATTAAAAACATAATTAAAAACCTAATAATAAAAGCCCAGGTTATGATGAATTCACAGCTGAATTTCACAAGTTATTTAGATAATATTTAACAGCAATACTCTTCAAACTCTTTAATGAAATTGAAAAGGAAGCAATTTTCCCTAACTCCCTAACTTAAAGGCAAGTACTACCCTGATACCAAAACCAAACAAAGACCCAACCACAAAAGAGAACTACAGTCCCATTTCCCTAATGAACATAAATGCAAAAATCCTCAATAAAATGCTGGCAAAAGAATACAGAAAATCATGAAGAAGATTATACACCACAACCAAGTGGAGTTCATCCTAGGATTACAGGGAGGGGAGTTTTTACAGAAGAATTGAAAGCATCATAGCACAGCAATATATGTGCACACAATTTGGATAAAATGATGTGGTATCTTTATACCATGGAGTACTACTCAACTATAAAGAAAAATAAACTTGAGACTTTTATAGGTAAATGGATGCCACTAGAGACCATACTTTAAGTGAAATAAATCAGATTTGCATGTATAAATATCATATTGTCTCCCTATTGCAAAAAACTTATACAGCAAATAAGATCCAAAAGGTACAATATATATTGTGAAAGAGGAAGAAACTGCTGAAAAATAATGAACAACTGAAATGAGTGTAAGGAGAAAGGACAAGAAAAAAATATATATATATATACACACACAACATAGCTAAGATAATTGAACTATGATTTCTACTAGTTCATTGAAAGGAACAGTGCCTATATTGTTTGATCAGTTTTGTATGCCTATATTTGGTAATCTGAGCAACTATTTTGAAGATAATAATATGCAATATAATAACCATTGTTAATCTCCTATCATCTTGTTTTGATTTTCTGTATCATTTTTGTTGTTTTGTGTTATTTTCTTTAAATAAAAGAATAATCCACAAAGTTCACAGATGACTGGTTTCAAATTATATAAAGGCAAATGAGCTGTTATTTGGATTATAGATAACTTCATATAAAAAATCCAAGTATATGCTATATAGTTCATGCATCCATTTATTTATGCATTTGCTAACAGTTCAGCCATTGTATTCCATGACAAGAAGCTAACACAGATGAAGAATATATGGACTTATACTAAGAGATTCACCATCACAATCACAGACAAGCACAATGTATGATTTAATAAGTACTAATAAATGCATTTATGAAGAGCAGTGGGCATCCATAGTAAGAATCCACCTATAAGAGGAGTCATAAAAAAGGTCAAATGGAAGAAACAGATTTATAAACAAAAAGTGAATAATTTTCCATGGAAATTATCAGTCCTTTCTTTTTCAAGTTACACAGAATTATTAGCATAACTTTAAGAACATAAAACAGTGGTGTTATTTCTGGTTAAAGTGTATTGAAGTGAGAATCTTAGAGCCCCTACTCAGCTTTCCCCTGGCCCACTGTGTATCCAAAATCCCTGTCTTGGATCTGTGGCTTTAGTGCAAAATATCACTTCTTCTAGAATGTTTAGTAGTAGAGGTGCTTCCTGAATTTCTTTCCAGTTCCTGTGACTTACCAGCCAGAAAAAAAGCCCAAGCATTGCCTGTCTAGCTTAGGCCTGTCCTCAACAGGAAGAGGAGGTTGTGGACAGGCCTAAATTTTCTAACTTTCAGCAATCCTGAAAGAATAAATTAAGCATCGGTGCAAATCCTGAAATTTTCAAAAAAAAAAAAATCAGGGGAGGGAGTAAGGAATGACACAAGGCTTTATTGACAGCAAGCCTTTGGCAATACCATAGTAAAGGCACCCTGAGTAAAACCCACTGTGCCAAATGCCACAGAAAACAGTTCTCCATGCGACAAAAGTTTACATTCTGAAATATTGTTAAATATTATGGTTCAAGGCAGATCATTTTCAGATAAGAAGGATGACTTAAAAGTCAAGAATGTAGTGATTTATTTGAGGGGAATAAAGAAAGAGAAAGGGAAAATGCATTTTAAGAGATCATCTCTTGAGCCAGCGGGATCCAGATTCCAGCTTTGGGCCCTGACCTCATGCTCGGTGGAATCCCAGCACACGGAAAGGGACTTTGAACCTGCTCCCAGGTGGTAAGACCATGGGCTGCATCCCAGACCACCCCGGGCTGCACACAGGGACAGCGACCCAACTGGGCCACACCCAGCAAATGCCAAGCAGTGAGCAAGACCCAGATTCCAGCCTCAGGCCCTGACCTCACAGTCTGGCAGAATCCCAGCGCACGGAAAAAACTTGGAACTAGGCTCCCAGGCGGCGAACCTTGGACTACAGCAGATTAACTGTGCCAGTGTGGTGAGTATGCCCCTAAAATGGAGGTGTACAGTGGGTAAATAGGGCCAGTAGTAAAGCCTCCTCCAACTAACTGTAAGACCTTGGTGAGTCTGAAACAGTTGGGTGACCACCTCCTGCACACAGAAAAATCAGGCAGAGTGAAAATGGCAAAACGAAAAAGCAAAATGCAGTCTCAAACATCTAGTCCACCAGAAGCAAGTACAGGAGATATTGAAATAGAGGACCCCAAAAGTAACACAACAGGAATCTCTGAAAAGATAGTGAATGAAATAAAAAAACAACTACATGAGGCTATATAGGAAATTAAATTAGAAGTACTCTCCCATGTAAAGACAGAAATAACAACCTTAGTAAAGGAGTTGCTCAGTGCAGCTAAAGAAGAAATAGAGAAAAAAGTACAGGAGCATGGGAAACTGATTGAAACCTTGACTGAACAATACAGAAAACATGCAGAATTCATGAAACAAACTCAAAGAGACATGCAAGAAACAAGAAATTATATTGAAAGCTGGCAAAACCATTTAAATGAAGCTGAGGATAGGATTTTGAACCTTGAGGACAGGATTGCAATTAGTTATCATGAAGGGATAGAACTTTTAAAAATAACAAAGCAGCATGAAGTGACAATCCAACAGCTTCAACATGATGCCAAGAGAAAAAAATACAAGATTGATAGGCATCAGTGAAGAGGCAGGAGTCAATGCAAATGATGTAGCCAAAATATTTACAGAAGTAATAGAAAAAAATTTCCCAAACATGGGGCAAGAATCCAATATGCAGATAAATGATGCATATAGATCACCAAGCAGTCACAATCAATATAATTCCACACCCAGACACATAATAATTAAGATCTCAGACATGCAGCATAAAAACAGAATACTAAAAGCTGTTAGAGAAAAGACACAACTCACCTAACAAGGAAAGCCCATTAGAAGCACAACAGACTTTTCAGCACAAACCCTCAAGTCAAGAAGAGCTTGGAGTGAGGTATTTCAAGCCCTGAAAGAAAACAACTTTCAACCCAGACTGTTGTACCCAGCAAAACTTTCAAATTTAATAGAGAAACAAGATAGTTCCATGACAAAGAACAACTGAAGAAATCCACACCCACCAAACCAACCCTAGAAAGAGTACTGAAAGACATACTACACAGAGATAAAAACAACCACAATCCCCAAAACAACAACGTAAAGAAACCACCAGGTAGGATAAGCAATTAAATAAGGGAAAAAGCAGAAAGCAAACAACTGGAACATAACATGGCAAAGTCAAGCCAGTACATATCAGTGATACACATAAATGTAAATGGCCTCAATTCACCTATAAAAAGAAATAGACTGACAGAATGGATCAAGAAACATGATCCCACAATATGCTGTATACAAGAAACACATCTGACCCAAAAGGAAACTCATAGGTTAAAAGTCAAAGGATGGAAAACAGTATTCCATGCAACAGGAACCCAGAAAAAATCAGGGGTAGGGCTGGGGATTTAGTTCAGCGGCTTAAGTGCCTGCCTGGCAAGCTCAAGGTCATGAGTTTGATCCCCAGTACCAAAAAAAAAAAAAATCAAAAGCAGGGGTAACTATTCTAATTGCAGACAATGTGAACTTCAAACCTAAAATGATTAAAAGAAATAAAGAAGGTCACTACATACTCATTATTGGAAAAATTCAAGAGGAAGAACTAACAATTATAAATATATATATGCACCAAATACAAGAGCACCTAACTATATAAGGCAGATACTAATGAACATGAAAAACCAAACACACAAGAACACAGTTATAACAGGGGATCTTAACAGCCCATTGTCACAAAGAAATAGATCAACTAGACAAAAAGTAAGCAAAGAAATAACATTACTGAATCATGCCTGTGAGCAATTGGACTTAGTAGATGTTTACAGAGTATTCCACCCAATCACATTAGAATACAAATTCTTCTCAGCAGCACAAGGGACATTCTCCAAAATAGACCATATATCATCCCATAAAACATTCTTAAGTAAATACAAAGGTATTGAAATCATCCCATGATAATATCTGACCATAGTGCACTGAAATTGGAAGTTAGTGGCAAAAGAAATTGCAAAACCTGCATAAATACATGGAAATTAAATAACAACCTTTTGAACAACCAGTGGGCTACAGATGAAATTAAAGAAGAAATAAAGCAATATCTGCAGTTCAGTGAATATACAGAAACAACATACTGTAATCTGTGAGATGCAATGAAAGTAGTCTTAAGAGGGAAATATATAGCAATAAGTTGTCATATCAAGAAAACAGAATGAGCACAAATAAACAACGTAATGCTCCATCTTAAGCTTCTAGAAAAAGAAGAGCAAGCTAAACCCAAAGCTCATAGAAGAGAGGAAATTGTTAAGATTAGAGCAGAAATCAATGCAATTGAAACTAAAAAAAAATACAAAGAATTAATAAATCAAAAAGCTGGTTCTTTGAGAGAATAAACAAAATTGACAAACCTCTAGGTAACCTTATCAAAAGAAAGAAAAAAAACCCAAATTCATGCAGTAAGAACTGAAAAGGGGGAAATTACTACAGATCCCATGGAAATTCAAAAGATCATGAATAACTACTTTGAAAATCTCTACTCACAAAGAGTGGAAAACACAGAGGAAATGGACAAATTTCTAGAAACATATGAACTACCAAAGCTCAACCAAGAAGATATAGCAATTTTGAACAACCCAATATCAGCTACTGAAATTGAAAACATAATTTAAAAACTTACCAATAAAGAAAAGCCCAAGTCCTGATGGATTCACAGCTGAATTCTGCAAGAAATTTAGAGAAGATTTGGTGCCAATACTCCTTAAACTCTTCAACAAAATTGAAAAGAAAGCAATCCTCCCTAAGTCATTCCTGTAGGCAAGTATTATTTTGATACCAAAACCACAGAAAGATCCAACCAAAAAGGAGAACTATAGGCCATTCTCACTAATGAACATTGATACAAAGATTCTCAATAAAATACTGGTAAATAGAATGCAACAAATCATCAAGAAGATTATACATCATGACCAAGTGGGGTTCCTTCCAGGAATGCAAGATGGTTTAACATACACAAATCAATAAATGTAATACACCACATCAACAGAGCCAAAAACAAAAGCCACATGGTCATCTCAATAGATACAGAAAAAGCTTTCAACAAAGTCTAACACATGTTCATGATAAAAACCCTTCAGAAACTCGGAATACATGGTGTCTATCTCAACTTTATAAAGGCCATCTATGACAAACCAACAGCCAACATTATACTAAATGGACAAAAACTGAAAGCTTTCACTTTAAAATGGGAACAAGACAGGGATGTACACTGTTACCACTCCTTTTCAATATAGTTCTGGAAACACTAGCCAGGGCAATCAGAAAAGAGAGAGAAATAAAAGGAATAAAGATAGGAAAGGAAGAAGTTAAATTATCACTATTTGCAAATGACATAACACTCTATATAGAAGACCCAAAAAACTCCATTAAAAGACTACTAGAGGTAATAAACGTTTAAGTTCAGCAGTGTATCCAAAAATCAATAGCATTCTCCTGTACACAAACAAGAAACTCACTGAGAGAGAAATTATGCAAATATCGCCCTTTACAATAACATCTAAAAAAATGAAATACTTAGGAATCAACCTAACTGAAAATGTAAAAGACCTATATGCTGAAAATTACACTACACTGAAAAAGGAGATTCAAGAGGATATTAGAAAATGAAAGTATATTCCTTGCTCTTGGCTAGGAAGAGCCAACATTGTGAAAATGGCCATACTCCCAAAATTGTTGTACAGATTTAATGCAATCCCAGTCAAAATAACATTGACATACCTCACAGATCTAGAGAAAACACTCCTAAAATTCATCTGGAAACAGAAGAAACCTAGAATAGCAAAGGCAATTCTGGGTAACAAAGACAAGACAGGAGGCATCTCAATTCCTGACTTGAATCTATGCTACCAAGCCACAGTGATAAAATCAGCATGGTACTGGCAAAGAAATAGACCTGAGGATCAATGGAACAGATTAGAAGATGCAAGCACAACTACAAAGACACTCAGCCACATGATATTTGACAAAGGGGCTAGACATGTCCACTGGAAGAAGGATAGTCTCTTTAATAAATGGGGTTGGAAAAATTGGCTCTCTACACACCAAAAACTGAAACTAGATCCATGCATATCACAATGCACAAAACTAAAGTCTAATTGGATCAAAGACATAAATATTAAAACAGAAACACTAAACCTAATGGAAGACAAGGTAGGTAGAAGTCTTGGAGACATAGGGGTAGGCAGAGAATTTATGAACAAAATGCAAACTACATGGGAAACATTTCAAAGAATCAACAACTGGGATCTCATATTGAAAGTTTCTGCACTTCAAAGGAAATCACCAACAGAGTGAAAAGAAAACCCAGAGAGTGGGAACGAATTTTAGCCAGCAACCCCTCAGGCAAACGACTTATATCCAGAACATGTAAACAATTGAAAAGCATCAAGCTCCCCAGATTCAAAGACTCTCTCCAAAAATGGGCATCTAAGATGAACACACAGTTCTCAGAAAAAGATATACAAATGGCAAATAAATACATGAAGAAATGTTCACCGTCATTAGTCATTCAAGAAATGCAAATTAAAACAACATTGAGATTTTCACCTCACTCTGGAAAGAAATCAACTGTTAACAAATGTTGGCAAGGCTGCGGGGAAAAGGAACACTGCTCCACTGTTGGTGGGAATGCAGACTGGTGCAACCACTATGGAAATCAGTATGGAGAATTCTCAAAAGACTAGGACTGGAAGTTCCATTCAATCCAGCTATTCCCCTCCTAGGTATTTTCCCAGAAGAACTGAAAAGTTCATATCACAGTGATGTATGTGCACCCATGTCCATAGCAGCACAATTTACAATAGCGAAATCTTGGAAACCACAAAGATGCCCATCAGCTGCAGAGTGGATGAAAAAGATGTGGTATTTTTACACAATGGAATATTGCTCAGCTATAAAAAGGATGATCTTGAGGCCTTCATAGACAAATGGAGACAACTTGAGACTATCCTCATTAGTGAAATTAATAAGAATTATATTTACAAATATCACATTGTGTCTCTAGTGCAAAAAGTAATAAGAACTATAAGTGTAATAAAACCCAAAATGTGTAATTGCTATTGTAAAAAAGGAAAATAAAGTGCTCTAAGAGATATAATTGCATGTATGTTTGAGTGTGTAAAATAGATGACCATGTTGCTGAATCTTTGTTGGATCTTTGAGCAGACCTGTTTGCAGTCTCACTCTTTGAATGTCTATGTATCCTTTAATTTTGTAACTTGGACAACTACAACCAAGATGACAATATGTAATTTATCATCTAGTGATTTCTTAGTGTTTTTTCTTTTTTTTTCCTTTTTTCTTTCAGAATTCTGTATGATTGCTACCCTTTTTTTCTTTTTCTTATTTTTTCTCTTTAAATAAATTTTTTTAAAAATGCATAATTGCTATTGTAAAAAAATAAAGGAAATAGGAAGTGCTATAAAAGATATAACTGCATGAATATTTAAGTGTGTAGGATTGATAACCATATTTCTAAGTGTTTGCTGTTTTGTTGAACAGATGTTTGCAGTCTCGCTGCTTGAATGTCTTCTTTGTATGCTCTAATTTTGTAACTTGAACAACTTTTTCTAAAAGGACAATATGTAATTTATCAACCAGTGATCTCTTACTGTTTATCCTTTTTTTGAAATTCTGTAATATTTCTACCCTTTTTTTTCTCTTTAAATAATTTTTTTAAAAAAAAGAGATCATCTCTTCTTCCCCAAGGGATGTATACTTACTCCTTTCCTGAGCAGAGGAAGGCAGTTTAATTGTTTGCAGTGTCCCTGAGTTGACAAGGCAAACCAAGCTTGCCAAAGACAATTCTTTGTAGCTCTGAGTAATCTGAAAACACAAGGAATGGATTATGCCATGTGACTTCACTCTTTCCAGGTCTTTGTCTTTCCTCTTTGATAAATACTGTCCCATGAAATGAGTCTCCATCATCTATTTTTGCTTCACACATTTTTCATTCAATAATTTCCTCCTCACTCCTGGCTCAGAACTTGCAGTATTATTTTTGTACCATTTAAAACCACTAACAATAACTAAAACGACACAATTTTCCCTAAGCACAGTTTGTTGTTTCACACCAAAATTTACTTGCTGAAAACTGTAATTCTGGCTTTGAACTCCCAGAAAGGGACCTAAAATATTTTGGAAGTTTCCAGAAATTATAAAAAGACATCTTTTGGGGCTGGAGATTTAGCTCAATGGCATAAGTGCCTACCTGGCAAGCATGAGGTTGTAAGTTTAATACCCAGTACAAAAAAAAAAAAAAAGAAAGAAAAATACATCTTTTTTCAAAACAAGATCATTCAATACATACTTGTGAGAGTGAAATTCCATTGCCAATTTGAGAATTCCCTAGGACAGTGGTGGCAAACCAATGGCACTCATGTGACAGGGGTTATGTAAAACTATCAGCACACAAATCAAGTTGCCTCAACAGCTGAGCGCTGGATATTTGGATTTAATTGAAGTGTTGGCACTTTGCCATAAGTGGGTTTGAGGTTGCTATTTGGGCACTAGGTCTCTAAAAGCCTCACTATCACTGGCCTACAGGTTAGTAAACCACACTTCTGGAGTATGTCTGGGTGGGTCATGGAAGGAATGATTATGAGGTCCATCTGATCTCTTATTCCTTTATTTTCTGGCACTGTTCTCCTACTCTGCTTCCTTGCCACTATGAACTAAGCAGCTTTCTTATCCACCATGATGTTTCTGCCTTGGAACCAGACAACAATGGACTGAATTCCCTCAAATCATGCCAAATAAACTTCTCTTCCCTTAAGTTATAGGTGTCAGGTAATTTGAACTAGTAATGGGAAAACTGACTAATACAGATTTACACTGAATGTGGAGTCAACTATACCTAGCCATATAGTTCAGAAGCCTTTGGACCTGATTTGCAAGGAAAGTTTCAAAACAATTTTGGAGGATTAGACCAGAGAAAGACTAGGTTTTCATCATAACTTGTCCCGACCTGCGGGTAAATCAACGAAGGCTCTAGAGGAGGTGTGGGGATGAGAAACGGACAAGAGACACGAAAAATGGAGACAAGTCAAATTTTCTGATCAAGTCTCGTTTATTAAGAGGAGGTGTGCCAATATATAGTTCGGGAGCTCAAGAATCCTTTGTTAGGGAAGCATGGGAACCAGAGCCTTTGATGTCAGCAGGTTACCAAGCAACGGCAGGAGGTTTCTTACCCCGTGGTGCGGGGGAAGGCCAAGGAAGGCTGAGAGATAGGAATGTATCTCCAAACAGAAGTTTAACCCTAATGTTTAAGTTGGAAATGTGAGGATGGCTTATTGTCTTAGAATGGAGGCCAAGTTTAGGTCTCCCACAATAACTTGATGGGGAATTTTAGCCAGAGCTCAGAGGACCAGAATGCAGACAGTAGGAGGTAGGCTTTTAAGGTTTCACTTGGGAACAAAAACTCCATTGAGGAATAAACTAGAGGCCATGAATGTTATATTCTGGAAAAAAAAAGTACATTTTTCCCATATTCTGAGACTTTGTACAAGACTGAGTTTAAGAGCAGTGGACTATGAAATTTCAGAGCAGCCCAACATTCAGGCTGTAACATGAGTATTGTTGGCTATTTTAAGCCAGATTTATAATGAAAATTAGGGGTAAAATATAGAGCAGAAATATTTAAGTAACAAAAACTTTGGCTCAAAAAGAATCGTGTGTAAAATTTTGGCCAAAGGAAGTGTGGTTACTTAAGCAATTAACACCATTATAAAGAAGCCAAACATTGTATAAGAACAATAAGACAGATACCTCGAGGACATCTCAGAAATTAGCAAGACCTGATCCATTGCTGTGTCAAGTATGTAAAGTATAAATCTTTCATTTGAGAAAAGTGTCCCTGGGACCCCTACTTGAGAAAGACCCCTGAAGTAATTGGTTCCCTGGGATATATTTTACCATATTCATCTATTTAGATAAAAAGAAAACATTGTAGCCATGATCCAAGGGCCTGGCTACCACATAGAGTGATGGAAGATCTTGATGTTGTCCATGTGATACTGGTTTTGTGGGCATGCAGAGTGCAAGAGTTATGGACTCTTTTGGTTTTAAATACACAGAATAAACAGAAAAGCTAGAAAAATCAAAAATGGTAAAAAATAACATGGTTTAAATATGATATCTACTATCATTATCATATACAAGCATGCTATTTAAAGATATAAAATGACTTCTAAAATTAAAAAGACAAACAAAAGCAGCTTCATGTAGGTGCCCTGCTTCAGAAAAAAGCTACATAAAGCAACAGTAGAAAAAATACAAATTCTCTCTCAGGTATTCAGCTCCTGATACACTATGAACATATTAGAATAGGAGTTTTTAGATCACACCTTTGAGGAATAAGTTTACAGACAAGGCTGAGACAGAGTTCGGGATGACAAAATGGAGCTCTCAGTCTAAAATCACTGATCTTCACAAACAGATAAACCCTGGGCTCCAGAGCTTTGGAAGCATAGCTGTGCTGATGTCCACAGTAGATGTCTAGGAAAGAGGAGGAATTTAGGATAATGAGCTGTCCTAAAGATTCTCTGGGCATCATCATCCTAGTGATAAAGCATCTTTATTTTCTGTAGATAACAAAGACACTTTTTCACAGTACCCACTTACATTTAGGAGGGCTTGCCTTTTTGGAGGATAGCTGCTGACTGATGAGATGTGAAGCAAGAATATCTTCAGGAGTATCTTATGACTCTCTGGACATTCTTTCATGCTCTGAATGTTGGTGTCCCTAAATCTTCACTAGTACTTACTTGTCTAAGCCAAGTGTTGTATACCACAATTTCTTCCCTTCTGCTATACAGACCACCTCTTCTGAGGCTTTGCAATATTACTCTCCTAACTCATCATAAAACTATCCAACATGGCAAAAGTCTTTGATATCCTAATGGCTTTGGAAAATACAGTTAGTGACCTTATTTAGATGAAATCCTATAGGAACTGAGAGAATCTAGGGGAAACTCTAGAGGGTCTTAGAAATCAAGATCTCTTTAGGGCATTTCTCCCCAAGACCAGAATTCAGTCGAGAGGTAGAAAAGATATTTGCCCTTAAGCACAGCAATGGCAGCCTCTGATGAGGAGGTCTTTCCCATCTGAGCAATCAGGAAATATTTCTTTCATATGTTCAAGATCAGCACATTTCAAACTAAATGCAAATATAGGAGTATCATAATGAAGGATCACAACGCATATTTTGTCATTTATTCTTTTGCATATTTTTGGAGACCTTTTTTGTTAACAAATCCTTAGACTTAAATTAATACCTACTGTGTTTTTACTTTTTAATAGAAACCTAAGTTTTTTAAATAAATGCTTCAGTTATTTATGTTAAACTCATCTATTTACTGAGTTGCAATATAAAGTATAGTTGTTACTGCAGATTCAGGTCTTGTGCCTATGTGGTTGTGTTACTGCCTCGATTATTCATTGAGATTAGTCAATAGAAACATGTGGGTTGATATGCTCAAAATCTCCTCTGCCAAGCTCTTGATTGATATGGATGAAAGCTTGTGCTTAAATTCCATTGCCATGATCAGAATGGTCAAGAAAGAGGCACAAGGTAAGAGGAGATTTTTCAGCTGAAGCTGAAGGAGACACAGATACTCCACTCTGCATATCAAGAAGTGGGAAGAGTTAAAGATACAGAGTATGAACAGGGAAGCCCCAGCATGTTTACCATCTTGGATTTGGCCAGTTTTCTGCTGACTGAAAGCAATTCATGGGAAAGGTCCCAACAGACATGGAGGAGGGATTTTGAAGAAAGTCTTCCTAGCTGCTCAAGAGCTTAAAATAAAGGATTTCTTAGGGCCAAAATGATCGCTGTAATGCCATACTCATTAAGTATGGCATTACAATTTATGGTTAATTATTTTCATTTTACAGCTTGGATGAGAGGAAGTGGCTTATTATAACAGGTTGTATAAGACACTCCTGAACTTAAAATCAATGAAAGTGAAATGCAGAGAATAAATATGTCATGGATGAGCCAGTCAACTGCAGAAACAGAAGTGTCAGTCAACAAGGCTTGGGAAGATGTGGGCTTGGTGTGGTTCCCATGCTGTGGCCTTATGCCAGCTATGAATTGTAGAAAATGGGTATCTGGAGATTTGAAAGAAGCCAAGATTGTCTTTTGGAAGTTATACCAATATTCTTCCCCGGAAAGATTATTTCAAGACTTTACATATTACAACTGTCCTATCCATCTAAGATAATTGGGCTCACAAGTGGCCAATGAGTAAAACTGAATCCCTAAGAAATGTTTCATTGTAGCAATTATAACTAGTATGAAAATGAGAATTCCAGGTTCTCCAGGTAATGCAATGCCTACCTATAGGTAGCACAACCTCGTTGGCAAGCTGGATAACCACCAGAAGCTTTGAGGATGAATTTGTTTCCAGAAAAGGGATTGAGTTGTAAGATTTGACAGATTATTTTGTGCAGGTTTTGGTGGTGGTCTTGGGGTTGTCTCAGTAAGAAATTAACCAACCAGAAGTACTACGGAGTGAGGTATGAAGAAGTTTTCTCTATCCATGTCCCCATCGTGTGCTGTTCTTTGACTTTGCTGCCATTCATTCACTTTCTTTCTCTCTCTCTGGCCCTTCCTTTTTCATTTATAGAATTACTTATAAGAAAAGCTTCCAAAGCCATAAATAACATTTTTGTGCACACTTTAAAGAAAACTTCCAACAGATGCCTATGATTTTATTTCAAAGAACCCACTGGCACTAGTAGTTTGAAACAAGTATATAGAATCATGCACATACCACATAATCATTCCATATTCATCTCCTTAGAAAGACCACTTCTATTTTCTAGACAAAACTGCTTCATATCTTGATACTTAAATAATGACTTTGAAAAGTATTTTAAAAGGTTGTTGCTGGGGAATATGGCTGGGAGTAAGGAAAGATTGGTACTATTTATTACAAATTTTGTGCTATTTGGTACTTTACTATATACATTTATTACTTCTATAAAATGAAATAAAAACTTCTCATTATGCCTTACTTCAAATAAATGTAATTCTCATTTAAGTAGACTTTTTTCTCCTCAGTACCAAAGAAACATATGGAAATATAAAAGCAACTCCATTAAAATGTTAATAAAATTTGTGTCTAGAACATAGTAAATAAATGACAACCTCTACTTCATTAAATTATTGTGTAATGATTTTTAAAATTTTGCACTGATTACTGTAAAGAAATGTGAGTGGTCATTCAATATTACATTTGGTTGATTCATATTTCTCGCAAGTCCTTTTTGAAAGTTTGATGCACTGCATCAGCCTTGAGTTTGCATCCATGCATTGCAGCTTTCCTAGTACTCAGATTTAGAGACCAGAACCAGTGGGCCAGCATTTTGCCTTAGCATCTGTGTGTGCCACCTAGTGGTCACACCAGGAGCAGCCGACCCAAGGTCAAAAGATGAGTGAATGACAAGATCCCTCATAAGTGTCTAGGAAGCCAAAGTTCCATGAAAATGAGAATTTCCTGTGTTATACAATCACATAATAATGTACCCTTAAACAGAAAAGATTAGTAAAGAGCACATAAAAATATTCAATGCGTTCTAAGGAATCAGTTGAATGCCAAGAAAACTAATGACTAGTTACTTATTTTAACAAAAATGCTCTCTTGCTAAAAATTCAAACAGCACAAGTCACAATCATTAAAATTATTAAACCCATCATGAAATTTTACTCTTTAAAAATAACCACTTGATTGATTATGCTCCAAGGTAAAGCTGTGGGCAAACTCAATACAGTAGAGAAGGCTGGGGTGGGGAAATCATAAAAATAATCACAAGGCTAAAATCCTTATAAATGATTTTCCAGAAACATTTTTATTGGTTTTTAGTCCTGATCCAGCACCAATGCATTCTGAAGTGAATTTCCACTCATTCAGCAACTATATTTTGAATAACTACCATTTGACAGGCATGCTTCCAGGGGCTTAGAAAAGCAGGAAACAACACAACTAAGACTTTTTCTCTCTTGAGAAAAAGTTACATATCAAGACAGAAATATGGTAAAACGATAAGCAGAATATAAATTTTAAAAATAGTTTAGATGGTGATGAATGCTATGGAGAAACGAAAGTTGGGAGATAGAAAATGACAGTGAGCCCTAAGGTGTGCTCCCCATGAGCTGTGACTTGGAAGTTAAAGAAGCAGCAACACATGTGCTGACATAGGGAGCAGAATTTCAGTAGAGGAGACAGCAAACACCACCACTCTACAGTTAGACTGAAAGTTGTTTACCGGAATCATTGCTAGAAGACCATCACTGTGGCTCAAATTATCAAAAGACAGAAGAGGATCAGAAAGAGTTGAGAGGGAAAATGCAGGCAAAAGGCAGATTATTTGGAAGGCTGAATCCACACTAAGGAATTATATTTCATTTTAAAAGTGAAACAAAGCTGAGAATCTAAAGGCAAATTTGAGCATATTGTCTGTGTTGTTTAAAATTATTTTGACTATGGCTTTGAGATCAGAGCAAAGAAACCACCACTGGAGGCAAAGATAGTAGTAAAGAGCTTTTTAAAGTTGTACAAGTGAGAGATGTGTAGGACTAAAAATGGGGTGATGGCAAAGGAGGGGTGAAGGAGAGATTCTGGGTGTATTTGTAAGATAAAATCAATATGCCTTGCTGCTGGACCGGCTTTCAGAGAAGAGAGAAGAAAAGAAGCCATGGTTGGCTGTAAGGATCTCAGGCATGAAGGAGTAGTGGGTGGAGGCTTTGTTGTTTAGTGGGGATGTGAGAGGGTAACTTGGTCATGCAAAGTTTCAAGGACTTTTTGAAACTTTTCAGGTGATTGCTATAATCAAGAACTCTAGCTACTGAATTTGAGTCAAGACCAAAAAGTGAATATTAAGAGTAAGACTATCTTCTTTAGATCACTACCTTTTTACTTCAGAATCCTATCTTGCATGGGACTATAGAGAGATTCACTCACTGCATCAGTATTTTCCAGTTGTGCACTAAGCTCATGTTCCCAGGACATACATGATCAAAGAGTTTACTCTCTCTAGTGTAGGAGACAGACAGAAGTCAAATAATCACACAACTATGTAACTAAAACCTGTGATAGGATTGGAAGCAAGAGATGTCTGACTTGAGATCATATGACAAGTTACAGGAAGAAAAGCAGAATCACTTTTCAGGTAAAGGAATAAATCACTGCACGTGTCATTTGCAGAAATTAATATGGATCACCCCGACAGGATCAAAAATAGAAAGGGAATATATGGCGACAGGAGAAGCAGGCAGGGACCATAATGAAAATCTTAGGCTTTATCCTAAGGGCAAATCACATCTTGTTTTTAAATGATTATTCTGCTACACTACACAGAATGGGTTAGTAGCGGGGCCAGAATCAGTCCTTTTGAGGCACTCTTCCCTAAAGGATGTGGCCTTTTAAATACACCATCTACCACCATCACCAAACACACGACAACACCATTCTGTAATGTAGGATAAAAACAATCAGGTGAAGTTATATAAAATATGTATTTTAAGTGACTCAAATGTACATGAGTGCTGATATTTAAATAACCTATTTTCTATTTTTCCCACTCCCTTTGTGTATTTAAGTGAGTAGGAAAGGAAACAGACCCCTGATTTGTTGGTTGTCTAACACACATCCAGTCTGCAGTAGGGGAACACATTATTAAGTGAGGTAGGCAGTAGTTCAGGTAAGACACACTGTGGCTTGGATGAGGATGGTAAGAAAGAAGGGCTGGGGGGTATTTTGTTAATGGGTGGATGAGGAAAGGGAAGGAGTCAAGGATAATTCCTCAGGCTGTAGAGTAGGCAGCTGGATGAACAATGTCACTCAAAGAGACAGGGAAGTAGAAGAAGATGATGTTTAGGAGGAACAGTTCATGACAGTATAAAGGAAGGTACTGAGTGCTCCTGTCACTAATTGTTAACCAATAAAAAGCACTGTTTCCTGCTGAGCCTTAGAGTCAGTATTTCAGACACAACAACCAGATCAAGTATAAACCCCCTACTCAGGAAACAGATATATTAATACCAAATAAACAAAAATAATACCCACAGAAAAGTCTTTTTGAGTAAATGTATCCCATTAAATTTTTTCCAGTTTAATATTTTACTGAAAGCATTTCATCAAATTCTACATATCTATATTATACTGTACTACTTTCTTATATCTGTAAGAATCTTATCTGGAATCATATTCAGGAGGACAGTGACAAACTGCTGGAAAAAATAAAAATAAATCAACATTAAATGTAAAGGTACTGTTTGGTATAAATAATCAATCAAAAGATGTAAATTTACAGTTGCATCTGATAATCTTATAATTCGCAGGACTATGCTCCGGAAAGAAACAGAGAAATCATCCAGCCCATCGGCTGAATGAAGATGATTTGAAGATTAGGCAGTTGAGCTTCATATAGGCAAAACTTCAGAATCAGGATCACAAATACTGCTAAGTAACAGAAGTCAGGCAGAATACAGTACCTCCTGATTGCCAAATCATTGCCCCCACCTATGGATCACACTGTCTCCACAAATACAAGCAAATTTCCTAGAGCCTTAGGTGGAAGACAAATATGAAAAACATGGGACGAGTCAACCTATTGGATGAAACTTAATCACTGCCAGTAATATTCATAATTTCCTAGACAATACTATTTTAACAAAAGACCTTCCTTGCTCTTCCCATTTTCCCTACCAGCACTCTCAGGCAATACTTCAGCGTCCAATAATCTACCTTCAGGGTAATAGGATTGGTCCCTTTATTCCCTTTTTAGTTAGTAAGAGGATAGAAGGGATATAATAAAATAATGTGTGAGGATAAGACTCCATTTAAGAAAATTCATTATTCATGTATCCAAACTTATGAAGATATAAATTAGGGCGATTACTCAGATAATAGCAGACTTTCTTATAGGTTTGCTTTTAATAGCATGCTCTATTAGAACTTTCTAAATATTTATAGATCATTAAGTATTTGACATGAAGATTGGAGGTGGAGGGAGAGAGCCTTAAAATTAGAGTGTTAAAATATTCAACTAACTGATGGAGAAGAAAGTTTTAAAAATAAAAACTACTTAAATTACATTGTGAAACAATGCAAAATGTATTCTCAGGCATCAAAATAATCTCATATGAATTGAAAATGCTGTTTCTTGGGGGAGAGGGTTGGAAAATTAGTTGTATGATAGTCGCATTATGTACATCTCTAATTCAAGGGGATAAGTGTGAACAAGAACACGGAAGGAGTTTGGGACACGTGCTCTAACTGTCTGCAATGACCATGTTTTTCACTTATGGAGATATTTTTTTGGCCTAATGTTTCAAAATTAAGGGGAAAAAGTTTCAAATACAGTTATATTTGACTCAGAGATGTGCTGATTTTCTGATTTCTTTTATTAAGATTCCCCTTTGATGTGATAGATGTATTCATGCTCAGAATCTCACACTCTAAAACACTCCTACTCAGTAATATACTTGGTCTCCAAATCACACTCCTCTGCTTTTGGCATTGTTGATCCTATACTTTTGGGCCAAAGCAATATTTGATCTAGAATATCTTAGAAAGTTTTCCAGTGGAAAAATGAAAAGTAAAGACTACCTTCAGCTTATGGATGTATGAGTCTTCTGATGGTTTTCCTACTTTTTTTTTTAATCGGTACTGGGGATTGAACTCATGACTGTGTGCTTGCAAGGCAGACGCTTATGCCGCTGAGCTAAATCCCCAACCCCTTCTGCTGGTTTTCAAATGCTTGAAAGGAATAGAATGCAGCCACTTGAAGAACCACTTAAGTAAACAAGAGTCTTCTTTTAAAAATGGAGGTTCTGAGGCTTAGGAATACACGACTTCACTGTAAATAGTTCAAAATTACTTGGAGGTGAGAAAAGAAAAGAAACTTGGATTTTAAATAAGAAGTTCAGTCTAACCAACAGAGAAAGAAAATGCTTGGGCTACATTTCATGCTCAAATCACATAGAGATGGGGTGAGTAGATACAACACTGGGTCTAGATCGGATCTAGAAGTAGATAGACTGGAAGACTTCTAGACAATGGGAAGAAGGAAGACAGAAAGGAAGAAATCATAGAAAGAGAAAGAGAAGAAAGGAGAGTGGGAGAAACAAAAGAAAGAGAGTATTGCAATAACAGCTACTAGAGAAGTTAAGAAATTTTAAAGTAGACTGTTTATTATAGCATAGCGCTGCATCAATGTTAAATTACTCACATTCGATTATCACTTAGTGGAAGACAATGTCTTTGTTCTTTGGAGATACATTAGTAAGTTCAAGAGTGAAGGGTCATGAGGTCTCTAGCTTGCAAAAGTAATTGTAATGATGTAGACATACATAATATGCTAAAGTAAGTATAACATAAATGTAAACAATTGTTAAATATAGATGGAAAATGTTTAGAAGCTGTTATTTTAAAAACCCCTCTGTAAACTACAATGTGCTCAAAATAAGTTTATTGAAAAAGGTTATAGGAGACAGATATTAAGGAATTAAAGAGCATTTGCATTTTAAATATAAACTGGGATCAGGAAAAAAGTCAAAACATACATATAATAGATCTATCTCCTCAAAGTATTTGAGATGTATTTATTTATATTGAAAAATAATGGTTATATTGATGCATTCCAATATAGGTCACATACATAGTGGCTAAAAATATTGACTTAGACTAATGTCTTCTTTGTGTTCAACAGATAGCTTTAACATTACTAAATATAAATCTTGGACAAATTACATAATTATTCCATGCCTCAATTCTGCATCTGTAAAACATGGATAATAAACTAATAGCCTTGTTGTAATGACCCAATGAAATAATCTCTACTAAGTAGTTAGATTATACACAGCACATGATCAGTATTGAATAAATTTGAAATATTATTATTTAAAATATAAACTAGACAATTCTGTTAAATAAAGCTATAAGTAAAAGGGGATAATCCACTCTAAAATACAAAGATTAAAAGTCCAATCAACTGATGTTTTCATTGTTGTTAGAGAAATGCTTTATACTTGAATCTGAGTACACTGATTGCCAAAGGGAAAAAGAGGATATAGACAATATAAAATTAACTATCAAAAGAGTAGATTCACACCTATTCCTGGAGGGATGTAAAAGTTTTCCTAGAACTACCCTATGAAATATTAAGTTAGAAGGCATTAAGAATTCTAGAGGAAATAATGTTCTGAGCAAGATCACTACAAAAGATATTGTTATAAATTTGATGTGGCTTTTAAAAATACAATTCTTTAGCAATGCAATTACTAAAGAATTCGATTACAAGAAAACTCAAGATACTAATAACAAAAGCAGCTAAGGTAAAAAAAAGTGTTCAACTGAGTATTGTTCTGAAAATAACTTGATCCAAAACTAGAAACTATAGTATGTAGAGGAGCAGCTGAACAGGAGATCATTTCAATAGTCCTTCATAGATGCCACTTCTCTTAGCAGGGCTTGAAGATAGTTTAACCCCAAGATGGGGTTGATGATTTGGAACTCCAGCCCACTAAAGTAATAAAGAGTTTCCTTTCAACTCCTCAGTGCTTATGTGTCTTCCATCCAATTCAGTCCTGGTTTTTTCCTACAACATAAGCATGGGAATAATTAAAAAATAAAAACTGATAACAATAAATCCTGCCATAGTTTATATGCAAGTTTTGATTAAAAACTACTGTGAATATTTAAAATTATTTAAAAATATTTTACAGTAAAATGCATTGCCATTAACCCCCTTTGATACTCCCTCTCACTTTGATCCTGGTTATCCCATCTTTCTCGCTGCTTTCTGAAGCAGTTCTGGAAGTACTCTTTCAGGATTGTGTGCATGTGCTGTTATGACTAACTCAACATCATGAATCAATTCTAAATACTTACTTTTCAGAATTATTTTAACTTTGGGAAAGAGCCAGAAGTCACATGGTGCCAAATCCTATGAATAAGGTGGAACAGGATACCCTAATGTTTTTATGAAACTGCCTTTCTGCTGGACATGGTAAACAGCATTTACCATATTTTTTAATCATGCCTTGTAAAGATGCTATAAAATAAGATTTTCAAAACTGCTTCTGAAAGTGATAATGATAAGTGTATTCAAAGCAAGGGGAAGTTTTTAGAATTAGCCATGACAGCACAACTAAACACTCATTCACAAGCACTCCCAGAACCCCTTCTTTGAGGGATTCATGGCAATGTGCCATTACTGTAATAATTTTTTAATTTAAATATTCACCATATATTTTGATCATGCCTTGTTAGGAAAGAACCAAATAATGTCCTGCATTTCTCCCAACCAAAAAGCAAAACAAAATGTTCAGAAAGTATATGGGAAGACTGTGACTCAAGAATATCTTCTTCTATTTGGTGATTACATTGAAACAGCAAGCAGAAACACTGAAACCACACCCAGGACAGATTTATTTATGTCAATGGGCACTGCTTGGGATCATTCACAAATATGAAGCTCTGACCTCTGGTGGTCTAGGGCTTATATACAATAAGCAAGCAGGAATTACAGAGACCAAATGGCTTGTCAGTTGGGGGTGGCTTATATAATATGCATCATAGTGACCAGCTATGCATCACAGTGACCAGCCATTTTTAAGAGACAGAAGCAACCAGAACTGGAACAGGAACTGTTACCTGGGCAACTAACAAACTGATGTACACTGGCTTGGGTAGAGGGTGCATTTTCTGTTACGTATTACAGTACCGATTAAGTTTCAGGTCAAATTTCACATGCTTTTAACATGGATTATTGCTATTCTTCTTCACAAGGGCTCAGAAAGTCAAACATTTTCTTGTAAAGAGGTTGCATCTTCATAAGTGATGTAAAAGTCTATATACACATAGTACTTAAAAGACTTTTAAGCCTTAATACGTTTGACATTGAGATTACAAGTTGGCTGAGACATTACATTTTAAAAAGTAACCCATAACCATGCTGTTCTCTAGTCTAAGTCCTGAAATACGGGCTTTTCATGGGACACCTGACTACTTCTTGACTGATTAATCAAACAAGCAGTAAACCATGGGAACCTGAGGCCACCCTTTTATTTAGTGTGCCTAATTATGACATGCAAACTAACACAGTACATAAATGAACCAAAATCTAACCAAAAATTTAGTTTTTTAACAGAGAAGCAGGTCTCATACTTCCTTTTCCTTTCTATAAATACTTACTGCCAATGTCACAGAGCAAAGCTCACTGAAGCTCTTGTGGTTATAAGTTCTGCCTTAATCATGAATCATTCTTAACTCTTTTAAACTTATTTTTATGAATATGAACTATTTTTTTTATCATGGAGCAATGTGAACTTAGTGTTAGATTTCCTGAACTCTATAATAAGCCAGATGTTTAGGATCTAGTTAGAAAAGTTAGATTTTTTTCTATTCTCTCCATCACTTTCCAAGACTTGCAGACCTCCCAATGATAAAAAATAATTATTCTAGGCCAAGTACAATGGGTCACATCTGTAATCCAAATACTTTGTGTGACTGAGGCAGATAAGTCACAAATTCAAGGGCAATTTGGTGACTTAGCTGGGGAACTTAGTGACACAGGCATCTTAGTAGGCAGACTGGGCAACTTAGTGACTTAGCAAGAGTGAGAGCAAGAGCAAGAGAGAAAGAGAAGGAGGGAGGAGGAAGCAGAGAGAGAAGAGCGGGGAGGGAGAGAGGGAAAAGGAGAGGGAGAAAAAGACAGGCACAGACAGACAGAAGCAAGCAAGTCAGTCATGCTGGGGACTTAGCTTAGTGCAAAGGTCTTGAGTTTAATCCCCAGGAATATATATGTATATATTTAACACATTAAAATCGCAATAAAGACTTCACTCAAAGCAACTGCAATAAGAGTGTTGTGATAAGGAAGAGAGAATAGACACCACACTCAATACAGAAAGACAGCAGAGATTTACAGCCAAGAGAGAGAGTTATTAGGTAAAAAACTCCTAAGACCTCAAAGGTAGCAAAATTTTTTGCTAAACTACCCTAACAGGATTTTTGCTCATAGCTAGCCAAGGACTTACACATCCAAAATGGGAGAGGAGGAACTTGAATGGTAAAGATGACCACATGTCAAGGCTGGAGAATTCTTGCTAAACTCAGCAAGATTCTTGTTACAACTGGGTGAAGTAGGACCATGTCTAGTTAAGAACTGCACTTAGAGAAGCCTGACAGAAGTTTGGTCAGAGAGAAAGTCTTTGTCAGGAGATGTACTGTAGAGACAGCCAGACTCAAAATCTGTTCTTGGTTTTATGGATCTAATGGAAAAAAGAAAATCCAGACCATTATAGAAAGAAACTAGGGTTTTGTAACTTTGAAAAACAATGAACTGTACTGAGCACTCTGTCTTCAGAATGAGTAATAAAGATAAAAAATCTTCAATATCATATATTTATTCCAGATTTCATTCAGATTAACTTTAATGGTGTCAAGGAATGTATAGTGATTTATTGTCCTCATGTTTGTCCTGGATAGTAGTAAGGAACCATTAATTCAGAATTACATTTTTAACACATTAGTATTTTAGCTAGAAATTACATGGATGTGTATATTTATGTTCTTACTTGCTTTCATTTATTCAGATCATTTCTAACTATTGCCATATGGTAATTGAGTTGTAATGCTGCAGCCTCTTTGCAAGGAAGATGGAGTATGAAATGAGTCTCCAAACAGTTCAGCCCAGCCAATGCAGGCCATAAAGGGGAGGGAAGGGGAGGGAAATATTCTATTTACCATCTTTCCCCTTAGAAAAATGCCGTTTCCGGGGAGGTCAGATTCCTATACTCCAGTGCCAGTCAGAATTAGAACAATCCATTCAAATGTCCTTTATGAGCCGAGAACAACTGTCAGAGCTCTGCAGAAATTGTGTGGATCAGCAAGTATTTGGAATAAAACAGCTGTGCCTAGTAGTTGCTCGACTCAGTTAACATGGCTAATGGTTCAAACAGAAAACACGACAGCGCGGGAAACACCTTCCCTTCCGCACTAGTGAGGCCTCTTCAGCCCTCATCCTTGAAGTGGCTCTTTTTTCAAGTAGATTAGCAAGGACACGTACTCGCATGTGTCTGTGTGTGTGTGTGCATGCACACACACTGTACACACATTCTCTGGAATGAGATCATGTGGAAGAGGTCGATTGAGCATGTTCACAGCCCTTTCCTCTTGATATCCTCCTCTATCTCCTCTTAATTCTGAAAAACTCAGAGAAGCATATGTAATGCCCTTGATGTAGCAGAAAATATGGGCAAAATAAGAGACATCATGTTGTAAATTCTTGCTGTCTTTCTGTTACATTCCTTCTATCTCACAGTAAAGCACTGAGTTATCTGAACACTGGATCCAAAGGTTCCAGTCAGCTTAAAACAAAGCAGAACAGAAAGCAACCTAGGTGCTTTTGAAATAGTAACCACAACTAAGCAGCAGTGAGTCAATAACCCAGAAACAACATCTGGGGTTGAGTGGGCTGGGGAGGGAGCAAGGGCTTATGTTCAGGAAGAGGTTTGAAGAGCCCCTTGGTATCCACAGAAGTCATTCGGGGTTATAAAATGCTATCTGCAATAAAAGGCTGTCTCTCCTGATCTATGCATGCCAATGAGCTCATGATCCACACACTCTGGGCTCAGAAGGGGCTACGGAAATGTCTTCCAAACCAAGCTGATTCTTCTCCATGGCTGCTGCCAAGTGTTTCAGCAGGAAGACCAGATTAAATAGTAATTGCTAAGGGATACCAAAAGCCTTTCTATGACTGCTAGACACAAACAAGAGAGTTGTGGTAATTATTTCTACCTGCCTAACAAGGTAGCCAACTCACCTGCACTGGACAAGCTGTGACCTCTGTCTCACAGGCGGACTCTGAGCACCGAGTGCCAGCTTTCAGCACTCTCCTTCCCATGGCTTGGGAGCAGGCTTCAGTGAGTGGAACTCTTTGGCACATACCTACCGGTGCACCAAGGCCCCTGAGAATATTAATCTCCTACATGCAGTTATCAGGACAAGCGTCTGTCAGTGTGTATGGGAACACCCCACCAAAGGAAGGGGAACAGCTATGAATAAACTAAGAGTGACAGAAGCTGGGGTCATCTTTTCTTCCTCTCACCAAGGGTATTTTTAGTAAAAATCACCAACTACCCACCCACAGTCAAACACATCAACCTTAAAATCTGTGGCAGGCGTCTGCTTTGTCTTTGAAAATAAAAGGAAACATTTTGGGAATGTGTCTGTGCCACCTTCGATATGCCTGTTTGTCCCCCCTTTCTTCCTCTTGGACAATATAGTCGCAGTGTAAGAGCACTAACTTTGAAGGGTTCTCAGGTCAGAGGTCAGTCACTTGCAGGGAACTAACATTACACATGAGGAGTAATCTGACTGAATCTATTGTTTTGGCTTAGTAAATAAGATGGGTGAAATGATTATAGATTTAAAGAAGCACTAAGATCAGCCTAGGAGATAAGCATATCCTGTCATCAGTATATATCTAACAAAGCTAAGCAATTTTCCCAAATTCTGCTCCTTCAAACCCAGGGATTTACTATATCTGCAAATGCAACTGTCACCTTCCCTGGTGTGTAAGTCGTATATCTGCTAGTTATTCTAGTTTTATCATTTCTCTCACATCCTCTTTGATAGGGTACACAGCAATTGTGATGCTTCTCTGTTACTCCCATGGTGACACTTACCTTGTGCTGTTGGTAACTCCATTCCACTTACGGAGCATTTATTACATGTTCAATCTTACATAGGAAACTACAAAAAAATCAGATAATGCCTTTATTTTGTCAAGACCTGTGCTAGTTTGCTAGGGTTGTCATAATATCACAGACTGCAAAACCTAAACAGAAATTTATTTGCTCACAGTGCTAAAAGATGAAGGCCTGAAATCAGGGGATCAGCAAGATTATTGTTTTGTAAGGTCTCTGTCCCTTCATCATGGTCTTCTTCTTGGATCTTCATATGGTCTTCTCTTTGGGTGAGTCTGTGTCCAAACTTCCTTCTCTTTCAAGGACAACATCATGCTGGATGATGGTGCACCATGATGACCTCATTTGAATTTAATTATCCCTTCAAAGACCATATATTAAATATAGTCACATTCTGCACTGAATGTTAGAACTTCAACAAACAAATTTGGTAGAAGGGAAGGAAGTGACACAATTTAGCATATTAAAAAGGTCTTTCATGGTTTTTTTATCTATTTTATTCTCAGAAATCTTCAAGTCATTTCCAAGGATGATGACAAGTATTCGTGCTGAACTCACATAAACACTGAAACTCAGAGACTGAGTGAGGCCCAAAGCCTCTGTGTTGCTGCCAGTGATGGCCTAGACTTGACTGTTCTCTTTCCCTACAATACCATCATTCTCCGCTATTTTTCCATAAATCTCTGTCACACGGTTGTCTGTATTTATCATATGTTTCATGCAGATGTCTTCTAAGCACTCCCTTGTCTTTCTTACTAACTTTCTTGTCTGGTTCTTAGTTTGATTAATTTTATTTATATTATCCAATATGCATGAAATCTTCCTATCTTTATTCCTATCAAATTTCAAGTAGGCCAATGAAATTGGCCCCACTTAGCTGTTGTTCTGTTCCTATGGGATGTTGTTGGGATTGCAGCTTATTATCACAGCAGCCAATGAGAAAGCTTGCATCCTACATCCTAAATTTGTCATGTAGGCTCCCAATAGTCCTCCCAGGTGTAGAAGGAGGAGGAAGAGATGGTATACATTATGATTTCCATACCCTCAATGGAGAAACAAATGAATTTTACCTAATTTATCCAAGACTGTTTCCCAACCTGTAAGTCAGTGATTGAAGCTATCATAATTTTATTCTAGATATTTAACAATATCCTGGGTTCCTTTATTCCATTTCCCATTTCATATGAGAGCATGGAAGTGACCCAATGCTAAAGGGGACTGGCTGCTATGCCCAGAGTTAGAGTGGACAGACAACCATAAAATCAAACACTCTACTAGTAACCATAAGAACATAGTAAACATCATTTATTACCATATAGTTACTTGAGTTCAACCTTATATTGGATGTTTTACTTTCTTCCCCACCAACCCTTGTAATGTTCCAATAAGATAATTCAATATAAAATTATCATACCAAAATATAAGCTCCCTGAAGGCAAAGACCATTTGACTCTCTTGATAGGTTTAGAAATTCTTCTATTGAATTTTACCATTGGTATCTCCTCCAAAGTATTATAGAAACTGGAAAACAGAATGAAGAGACCTAATCCATTGATGAATACCAAAAATAAAATAACCCCACCCCCAAACAGACTGACCGCTTGGCTAGAGAACGTAGTATGAGATGAAATACCTTGGATAAATCCCCTGTACTGAACAGTTCTTGATGCATCATAAATAGTTGATAAATATACGTCAATGTTCTGAAAATGAGTGAAATTTACTTCATGCATATACCAAAGCTGTAAGGCATTGTCCTTGCCAAGAAAGAATTCACTGTTACAGGAATAGAGACAAAAACTTCTAGGAGGAAGGACAAGACAAAATTTAACTTAGTATATCCTAATTTCTAGGCTAATTCTTTATTCTGTTTGAAGTACTCACATCTTAAAACTTATCATGTGATTAAGCAGGAAAATTACAATGAAATTCAAAAAAAAAATTCACGAGCCTGATTCTTAGAGAAAGGTGATTATGGCTGAATGTTACACTGGAAAGCCCAACTCATTAAATTCACTTTCTGTTCAGCTGAGAAATATCCTTTTCCAATGCAAGAACTAATCACTGATCCCTGCACAATTAGTTCTGCATCAGGAATCTGGGGACAGTTTGAAGGTCTGAAAAAACATTTGCAAAACTTTCCAGTTTAATCTATAACACCTCAGAAAGGAAAATATCATGGCAGAGACAAAATCTGCAGCAAGCAAAGTGTCCTTCTAGAACATGGTAACTAGAGGGTTATTACTCAGCAATTTAAAAGGAGAGAAAAAGAATTGAAAATTCCTGTGTATACTGGGAATAAGCATCTCAAGATGGAGTAACCATGCTGGGAGCAGAGTTAAATGCAAGCCAATGACTTTCCACTTAGCTTTTCCTTTCGTAAGTTCCTGTAACTAAGGGGTGATGCATAAAATATCTAATAATGTGTGCAGCATGGGCACCGAGCAAGGAGAACCGACTCTGGCTGAATATAAACCAAACAGAACAACAGCCTGGTCATTTAGGTGCACACTGACCGAAAACCAGATCTGCTTCTGGTCATTCTCCTTAATTCTATTTCTAGTCATCTTCTCCCTTCCCAGATGCTTTGGCGACTTCAGACTCTTCTACAATGATGAGGAAAAGCCTCTGCCTTAAGAGTCAGAGGGCCTGGTTTCAGATGCAGCTCTGTGAGTTCTATGACTTTAGGAAAAATGTTTCATTGTTCTGTGCTCCACTTGGTTCTTTGGTAGAACCAGAAGACTGGGCTGAAGTTTTTTTTTTTTTTCAGGAATTATCACTAAAGGCATTATCACTAACAGGGAAGGAACCAGTGTTCGTTGTGTAGGACTGTCTCGTGCATGTCAGAAATTAGTGTGTTTTCAGTTATCCAGACAATCCAAAATTCTCCACAAGCTTCCACTACTTAAGAACACCTGATTTGGATGGCCTGTAAGGCCCTTGCCAGTGTTGAACTTTCAACATTTCTTGCATATGCAGTAAAATACAACACACCAGTAAGGTCTGCTTTTCACTGAACTGTGATTTGTTTTCTTGTTCTTCACAATTACAAGTTTAGAAATGCATCAGTTCAATCATTTTAACAGCTCTGTGACTTTCATATCTTGGAGGCCCTGCTGTCCTAGTAATGAGTAAATGAATGAAAAAGGAATCAGCAACTCCATCAGACTAGCAGTCAAGCAAATCAGTGGTACTAAACTTTTCAGAGATGCATCAGCAGAGTTCAGTTGCAAAAAATAGACAACTGACTCAGTAACTTAGGTAGAATGGAATTCAATATGGGAAATCAAATGCTTTCACATTTATAAAAGATTTGGAATACAAGATTCTAAGTTAATTCTACATATTAATTCCTAGAAAAAAATGTTCAATAGTGATCCCTTTGGAGAGTCACTTTCTCTGCCTCTATCAGAAAGGTGGAGAATAAGAGGGCTACTTCTGGAACTGTGGTCTCCAGGAAAATATTATCATATTGTTGATCCAAGATCAAAAAGCCACTGCCCTCTCCATCACTACCAGTGTACTGCTTCTTACTGTCCATGAAGCTCTGGATGGATCCCTGGCAAGATAATGAAGAAAAACCCTCCATGATCTCCAATACTCTTGCCAGAAAAGCATGGCTCTTGTCTCACTTCTTCCTCCACGTCTCATGGTGTCATAAACTACAAAGAACTGAATTTATATCTAGTGTAATACCAAGTGACTTTGGCAAATGCAGGTCTTAAACATGCAGTCTGTACCAAGCAGTAATGCACAAGAAAATCTTGAATCTGAAGGAATCCATTAATCTTTCTAGAAACAAAAGTATGCTATGTACATTACATATAAATTTTACTTATACTGTGCCAATATATCTAATAAAACCAAAATGGACCCTAAGAATTTTTACACGATAGCAGAATTTCTGAACCTTGACATAATTAACACCTCCATCTACAGGGTTCTTTGTTGTTTTGGGAAGCTTCTTTGTGCATTGCAGGATGTTTAGCAGCATTCCTCACCTCTACCAACTAAATGTCAGAACTCCTCACAACTTCAGTTGTGACAGCAAAAAATGTTTTGCAGACTAGCCCAAGTGTCCCATTGAAAAAAACAAGAAGTAACACCATTGAGTTCTATTTAGTTTTAATCAATATGAACATAAAACACTGTGCAGCGAAGGGCTTGATTAACAGAGTCATGCAAAGAAGTTTCATGAAGAATACAAGGAAGAACTGTGGAAAGAATATAGACATAAACAAGAGCATAGAGGACAGCTTCAGAAACAGTTCTGAGAGGACTTAATATTGCAATTGAACAGGCAAAGCACGGAAATTAGACTTGGAGGGACTTTGTGATATTTAATTTTATGCATCAGCTTGGCTGGGCCACAAGCAAATAGCCAAATAGTGTTTGGGGTGTGTCTGTGATGTTTCTGGATGAGATTAACACTTGAGTCAGTATGCCGAGAAAAGCACACTATCCCAGCGAGAGAGAATTAACCTCATGCAGCCAGCTAGAGACCAGAAGAGGCTCAGTAAGAGCGAATTCCTCCTGTGCAGCCGTTGAGCTAGGACCCTGGTCTTTCCAAGTCTTCAGACTTGGACTAAAACATTGACTCTATTGGCTCTGGGACTTGAACTTGCCAGCTTTTGGACTACATAATCATCTCTCCGGGGTCTCAGATCTTCAGACTCGACCTGAAACTACACATTGGCTCTGCTGAGTTTCTAGCCTGCCAATTACAGATTGAACACTTAAGGTTTGTGAGTCAGTTCCTTACAGTAAGTCTCGCCATGTGCATCCAGTTGGTCCTGTTTCTCTGGGGAACCCTAACAATTTAATTTAAATGATAGTTCTATTGCCTCTCATGGCTTCAGTTTTCTTGCCTATAAAATGAATGTGATGCAAACAACTTTGTCATAAGATTACTGATTAAGGAAGCAAAAATTTGGCAGTAACTTTACATGCAAGATAAAGGAACAATGTTATGTTTTAAAGTATCCCCCTCTTTTTACCACATCCACAGTAAGCCAGCAGAAACAAACATTCACAGCTTCCCACCTGAAAGATCAGAAATCAGTGTGCGTGTAACCTGTGGTAAGAGGCCATCTTCCTTCTTATCCATTTGGAAACAATGTGAAGACAATTTCCCCTTGCCATCATTCATAAAGATGAACTTAGATGAGTTAAACACTCAAACTTTAGCAAATTTTCATACAAATTTGAATTGGAGACGTTAAAGAAAAGAATTATTGGGCATTAAAAAACGATAAACGTCCTTTTCCCACTAAACTACAAGCATCGAAACTGTTTCTGTCAATGGAAATAATCCAAGAATTTGAAAAACAATCATAATGAAAACCTACAAAGTAAGCTGGCAATTACTTCTCTTAGATTTTTTAACTGATACCATAAACTAGAAAATATAGAATGTTTTTTAAATGAAATTCTTGTCTTCTAGCAGGAGCCATGATTTTCACAAATCAATGCTTACTGCTAAAAAGAAAAAGCTTAATGGATGAACACAGTGGTAAAAAGGAGAGACCCTCCAAACAGATTTTAAAAAGAATTACAATTCAGTAAATTCTCTGTCCTTTCTTGTTCTGTTTGCATTTCTTTTCTTTGCTATTGCTAATTCCAAAACCCAGATTTTCCCTCCACTCCTCATTCTATTCATCTTTGCCACATGGATAAGACTTTATGACACAAAAGATTTTATGTTATGGGAAAAGAGGCTCTGGCCCCTGGATTTAAAGTTTAATTTGGAGCCCTCCTGTGCCAAATTCATTCACTTCTGCAAATACATAGTAATAAAATGGTGAAGGTGTTATTAAATCTCAGTATAGTCCACAGCTGCTCACATGTATCTGGAAAGACAAGGGCTTTTTCCTGAAGCTTAGTTTGGCATCAGGGTACAAACAGTGTCTTAAAACAACAACAAAAATCACTTTCTCTTAAAACAAGTCAGAAAAATAATTCCTGTGTCTCAAAGACAGTATCCCTCTAGGGGATATTAATTGAAAACTGTTTGTAGAATGGTACTAACTAGCATAATCAATTTCACCAATGTGAGATCATAAAATTTATGAAGATTATTTAAAACAGTGTTCCCTAGTCCGTGTTACACAATAAATGTTCAAACAATGTTAATAAATGTTCAAAGAAAATAGTAATAATAAATCTTGGTAATAATTACCTTTTAAGAAAACACTGGCCCTTTATATTTTGAAAGGTCTTATTTTACATAGCATATTAAGGGATGTGAGAGATCCTTCAGTAAAGAAATCTTTATTTCCCAAGTTTTACTAACCATACTTGATTGCAGACCACTTTTCCATAAAACATATCTTAATAGACGTCAGACTGATATATTTTGCAGAGTACAGTTGAAAAATGTAGATTTAGGATCTTAACCCCTCACCCCTGCATGTGTACACACACACACACACATGCACACACACACACACATGCACACACACACACGCACACACACACATAACCGCTTCTTTGTGGAGGAACCCACTACTCTCTTTCTAGGATTGTTCTCCCAAACCAGTTTCCTCTCACCAACAAAATTCATTAAACCTATACGTACAGTCTTAGAAAGCTGTTCTACACTAAGAAGTATATTACTCAATCAACCAGTTGTGAATTTGAAGGTAACAAAAAAGGGCTCTTAAATAAGAATAAACTAGATTAAAATCATGGCTTTATAATTCATCAGCAGTGTGATGTGGGGCATGGTAGTTGATCTCACTAAGCCTTAATTTTCTGCTGCAGAAACTGGGCATGATGATGATGAATGATGCCGATTTCATTAGGTTACCGCAGTGTTTATGTGAGCAGATGCCCGCAGCAACATGACTGGCACAAAGTAAATGTTCACAACATTATAGAAACAAGAAAATGCATATATAAATTATACTAATCAATCTCATTTACTGTGTTTATCCTCCTGCTTTACAAATATTTCCTTTAAAGTAAGACTGTTCCTGTATAAATCTTCAAGGGGAGAGATTCATGAGTGTTACTAACAAGATTATATCACACCAGACAGATTATCTAGTTCTTCTTAGCTTCCCAGCACCAGTCCTATCTCACCCTCTATCTCTCGTTTCTTACTGTCTATGCAAGTCTGTTTTTCCTGTGCTGGGAATTGAACCCATGACCTTGGACATTCTAAGCAAGTACTCTACACTGAGCTAGAGCCCCAATCTCCAGTGCGAGTCTTAACGCATCTTTTATAGTTTTAATGTGCTACATCCTGGCTTCTACACATACTGTTCCCTGAAACAGTCTTTCTTATTCCCAATTTACTTTGAAATAATCTGACTTTGATTAAACTAATCCTTCCCAACTGTCCTCTTTTATATCACCTCCCCATTAGTCTCGTTTAGTCACTTCCTGTTCTTCTCCTATACTACTATTCATCATGATTCCTCATCCTATTCTTTGTCTCCTCCACCTTTCTTTTCATTCTCTTCCTCACATTTATCACAGAATAGAATACACTAGTAGTTTTATGAATAAATAGCTAGTGTGAGAATCCTTGCCTCACCCTCCAATCCCACACTCCATGGGTAAGTTTCCCATACATTAGTCTTATACAATCTTAGCAGGGGAACCCCTATACTGACTGAGAAAAATTTTTCAAGAGCTGGGTATAGGGACTGTCAGAGTAAGATTTAAATTGATTTAAAAAAATAAGACTGACATTCATTAGCAAGTTAATCCTGTCACAATGGCAACAGAATTGGAGGTACAGCTTAGAGAAGAAAAGTAATTGGCAGTAGTCACACAACTATTAAATAGCAAGACTGGGATCCGAATCTTATGATTTTGTAGGTTTTAATCAACTTCCCTTTCAATTTCCACAACACTACTCTGCCTGCTTTAGGTATCATGCCAATCAAAAGTAGATACCCAGAAAAAAGTTCTAAACATCTCAAGATATATGGGGTGCATCAGTGCCAGCAAACTAATGCCAAGGAAGGTCTATAGATATGAGGGGTCAGTGACATATTATTCACAAGGATGAGCTCTTAGCAGCCATAAGAATGCTCTGTCCCCTGTACACCATCAGTAAAGCATTTTGGAGGAGTGGGAAAAACCTAGAGTTTGAGTCACTCAATCCTCAATTTTAATCACTGCACTGCCATTTTGTTGTTGCATGGTTCTGTCCTTCTCATCTATCCCTTCTGAGCCTCAATGTTCTTATCTATAAAATAGCAAATAAGACTCTCTGTTTATCAGGGATTGTGTGTGAGAGTGCTGTGACTCTACTGCCCTGGACCTCTTTAGACACTCCCTCTCTTCTTTTCCCTTTGATAATTAATTTCTTGGAAGAGAAAGTTGTCTTCTTGAGCAGCAACTAGCTTCCCCTGTGGGTAATCTCCCTGTTGACTGGTGCCAGCATAGTAATTAACTCTGCATATTAGTATCTTGGCCCTAGGAAGATGTGGGGAGCTGACAAAGATAATAGTAGATTCTTTCTCCAATTTGACTTTGGGTCTATCAACTAAAGTTAATGTGAAGCTCTGTGTAAAGAGAGAACTTTGTGATCTTCTGTTCTGATGTGGGCTAAAGCCAGACCATGGTGCCTGAAGAGGCTTCCAGAATATGAAACTCAACTCCATTCATCCTTTCCACAAAAATCCTGGTGACTGTGTGGTCCTAGACAGCTATCACTAGCATCCATTCATTTAGGCTCCAGATCTCCTGAGGTCAACCTAAAACCAAGCTCTTGGGCAAGACTCAAATTGAAAAGGCATTGAATTTGGGCCCAGGAATTGGTAATATGAAACTTGGTAGAGAATCAAAAAGAGAACAACTGGGGACCTCTCTTGCCTCACATTCTGAAAGATATCTTCAGCACTGTAGTTCCCTGGAGCAACCTAATAAAGTATCTGTAAAGAAATCTGGCTCTTTGCATCGGCTGCCTATTGATTTCATCAGTCATTCTTTAAAAGCTCCAATGAAGGAAAGTAAAGCAGAGCTGTGTTTAAATAGTGGGAAAACTCAGATCCAAAAAAAATGGAAAGCTGGAATTTTTAGTTCTCTAAACTGTGATAAGGATCAGGATGTAAGAGAGGCAATCAATTATGGTATTAAAGCTAAAGAGAAGTTCACCAAAAGGGGAAAGAGAAGAAAAGAAACAGGAAATCGTTGACAAAGGCAAGAAGACAGTGTCTAACAAAAGCAGCATTTTCTTAGTCCTTTAGAAAAATATCCTATATATTTCTCCTTCAATGTCCTTATCTACTCTGTATTTTTTTAAAAAAATTATAGATTTCTGACAGACATTCTAACCATGGGCTTTCATTATTTTTTATTTATTCATAAGGTATGCCTGCGTATTAGTTGTAGGCTCTGTTGTACAATTGCAAAAAAAAGTGTGATTAAAAAAATAGACAATTTCTTGATGTGAGGAAAATCTGACCTACCTTCATAGGAGCAAGCACCATTTAAGGTCTTACCTTGATGTGGTAGATTCTATGGTGCATCCCATTTACCACTCAAGAACAAAGTGCTCTTTCCCAGCTACAGAACTACTAGATGCTAACACATCAAAGTTAGATCTCTCTCTGAGAATAGCTCAAGGAAAGTACCAGAAGGAAGATATGCCCCTCCCTGAGGACAGGTGACACCAAATGACTGATGCGTACTGTTACAAACACTTCCATTTAAAGTGACTCAAAAGGACCATGTGAGCTTCAGTGATTTACAGTAGCAGCTGAACCCTCACTGCAAATATATACTTTTCTTTTCTCCTAATTCTATCACCCTCACCCTTGACAGATAACGACTCCAGCACACTTCCCAGAAGCCTTCCTACACCCAAATCTCCATCTCAACATTAGCTTCCTGGTAACTTCCACCAAAAGCAGCAGACGAGTCAGATGACTATGAGAGCTTTGCAATGGAAAGTGATGTCCTCCACCCTGGTAACAATGGATACTGGTGACAGAAGCATATTGACAGAAATTTTAAAGGCTCAAGAGCCTCAGAAGCTTGAGAGAACAAATCATTTGCAGAGTCATTCAAAGAAATTCACCCCTCCCCAGGTTGGGTGTGTTCAACTTTCCTGGGACTGAAATGGAAAAAAAAAAAGATGGTCAATACTTAGCACACAAACCCCAACAAGTCTTCAAATGTTATCTCTGTACTTATAGCCATTAATATGCCTGCTGCAAGGTGGCATCTGCCGCAGCCTGCACGTGCTGGGAGACAACTGCCCTTGCAACTCAGACTCTTAAGGCTGGAGCAGCTGTCTCAGCTCTGGCTCTCCTCTCTAATTCTTTGTAGCCATGTCACTAAATTTTCAACAATCGGTTCATTTTATAGTCTCCCCTCTGCACTTTCTCTCTCTCATTTTAAAGTTTCTGCTGCCCATTGCAGAGGACTGAAGAGGCTTTATTCCAACACAGGGCTTTTAAAAGGTGACAGATGAGATGATGTCATGGCATCTAAGACAAAAAACCTTCTTTCTCCACAGTGGTTTAACCAGTAAAGTTAATTTGCCTGTTTAAAATTTAAAACAAGACAAGATGGCCCAATTTTTCAATAAAGAAGTTTGGTAGGAGAGAAGGGAATTATTTTCATGCTGGTCGGGATGTTCAGGAGCCAAAAACGCAGACAGACCATCCTCAGCTACACTGAAGATCCTTGCTTCTTCCCTTCCCCCACTGGTTTCAAGATACCAAGATGCGGCTCTCTCCGGAGGAGACACAACCAAGCTGAAAGAGGCTGCAGACCAAGTTCACTGGCCAGGTAAGGTCATTAAAAGAAGTGACCAATTCCCTACCATTCTCAGAGGGAATCACATGGGCCAATCTCTGGCCATCCCTCAACAGTTTGCCTCTCCACAGCTAGCTCGCTTCATCATTCGTAGAAACCATCAGGCCGATGAAGGTTGCAAAGTATCATGAACTCCTGGCAGTTCCTCCCTTCTCTCTGTCTGTCTCTCTCTGTCTCTCTGTCTCTGTCTCTGTCTCTCTCTCTCTCCCCCCTCAACTGATTACAGATAAATTACCATTTCCTCCACAGCCAGGAGAGAAAATCTGAGTCTCAAATGAACAATTCTATATCCCATCCTCCTTTCACCTTTTAACCTTCTCCACGACTCACTGTTCAAAAGGTTGGCCGCAGCCTCCACTGGAAGATGACATTGACATTGAATTTGTATTCAAAGTCAGAGAAATTTACAAAAGCCCATAGATTTCTAATGATTTCCCATAGGATCCACTCTCTCCTAAAAGCCTATATTTTACCAGACTATAATTAGCTCTTGCAAAATCATAACAGATGCTGTCTTACAAAGTGCACTCATGTACATTATCATATTTGATACACCTATTTGTTTCCCATTTTATAGGTGAGAAAACTGATGTTCGTGGGGGGAAACTGATTATCATTAAAAGGATGAGAACATTTTTTGGAGGTCAACCTGCACATTAGAAACTAGGCAGAAGCATCTCTCCAAGTAGGAGATTATATCCCATTTACAGATGAAGAAAGGGAATGATGTACACAATCACACAAAATATAACTGACATTGTAACTGCATTTAGGCCAAGTTCCCTTTAAATTCTTTCTCTATACTGGCTAAAGATTTATTTTTCTTTCCTGGCAGATGGATAAAGCTATTTGGTCCATTCACTCTTCAACTGACCTTCCAAGCCAAAATGTCTTACAAACTCTTCCCAGTGCGTGTCTTTCTCTGTACACCTGTTAAAAACACAAAATTCTTTCCGTGCACCTTAAGACAAGTTACTCAGGCCACAGCTCTCATTTGCATTCAGCAACAAAACAGGAAACAGATCCAACATTGTCATCACCACAATTGCCATCTCCACTACCCCATTGTTATCATCATCATCATTACCTTCATTGAATCTTATCTTTGGAGCTCCCTCAAGCATTTCTCCTTCCTTAGAGGGCATTTTTTTTTTTACAACATGAGGCAGACACTGTCTTTGCTTTTGAGTTGCATCTCATGGTAATGTTCAATGAGAATATAGTCTCTAGAGCTGGTTGAAATTAATGAACATTTAGGATAAGAGACTTAGAGAAATTTAGTGACTGAACCAAAGTAATAGGAATCTGTTTACAAGACAACCCTCATAAATAGCATAAAATGAATATGCTGCTCAAAAAAGGAATTAATTAACATTTAACTACTGTGCATTTTCTATCCATTAACTAAACATCTCTACAAATGGCTTGTGGAATGGACAATTTATTCTCACCCTTTTGGTTTTCATCACTAATGGTGGAAATGAGAGGAGGAAAGTGCTGGATGCATCAGCAAAATAACCACACAGTCAAGGTTCAAAAGAGTTCTGTAAGAATGTAAACAACACAGGATCACTTGCAGCTCTTCACTGCCTCTTCCCTCTTCACTGGGAAGGACAGGAGCCCCTCCCGGCAAGGCTGCCAGGTGCCTGATGTTCCCCACAACTATATTCAGCTATATTCCCACCATCTACATCCTCACGTACATGTAATAAATACATAATGAGTTAATTTCTTAATGATCCAACTTTCTTCTTTTCAGCACTCTGATAGGAAGTCTTATTGACAACATTATTTCTCATTTCCTATTCCAACATCTACCTTTTCCTGCCCAAAATAAAAGCAACCCTCCTTGCAGTAACTGAGTACAAAACAGTGGAGTGTGATAGTCCAGCCAGCAGCACTAAAACTGAGGGTGGAGCACAGCACTTTGGAGTGTTATAATCCAACTAGCCACCACCGGGAACTTTGAGCTCTCTCTGCTGATTTCCCTATTCACCTAGGCTATCCAGCTGCCACTGGACCCTTTGAATGCCTTCTGGAAAATGTCCTGTCCAGCCCATCACCACTGGACTATCCTTTTTGGTTACTAAGCCTCAATTAACCCTACCCTTTTCTACTGATACCTTAATAAACTTTACCTCTTGTAAGCCATGTCCCCATATTTTCTTCAGACAAGCTTCAGTGTCCTACTCCAGTGTCCCAGCACACTCGGAACTGTTGATGAGACAACAAGCTATTCATTTTTAATGGAAACAAACATTTTTATTCTCTAAAAGCCCAAGGAAATTCTTTATTTGAAGCATTTGAGGTGGAGCCCTTCCTGGAGGCAGAGGAATGGCATTGATGAATACTAGCTAACCCTTATCACCAGCGGAACCCAAGATTCCACTAACCTCATTGATGGGGAGTCAGTTGGGGAGCTACCAACCATGCAATCATGTGTTTCAAGATTTAAGAAAATAAGCAATAACCCTGAGTGCAGAATTAAAGGAGCTGATGACTCCTTTAATGACTCACTGATGACTTATGTCTGCTATATGATCAACAGAAGAAAAAGAAAAAGAAAAAGAAAGAGAGAGAGAGAGAGAGAGAGAAAGATAGAAAGAAAGAAAGAAAGAAAGAAAGAAAGAAAGAAAGAAAGAAAGAAAGAAAGAAAGAGCAAGCCCCATCCAAGAAGCTCTGTGCTTTGGTGGGAAACAGAGATGTCTAGAGGGAAAGAAAGGGAACTGATAGGCATCATTCTCATTAAATGTACAGAAAACCATTAGTATCAATGTATGGACTCAAATATCTCTCTGGTTAAGTCCATTCTTCCCTCAGATTAGGCTTTTCCGAGTTTGACTAAGTACACATGTGCTAGTATATTGAGGAATCTTTACTTTTCCACTATACAATTAACATATGTATGTGTCTGGGATTCATTACATGACTGAAAATAGAAAGCAGCTGGAAATTCATGGGGGCCAAAAGGCAAAGCTTATTACTGGAAACACGAGAAAGATGGCCCATTGGGAAGCAAATCTTACAATGTGAAAGTCACAGAATTATTTGGTCTTTGACCTTGCTGACCATCTTCTCAGACTTAGCTCTATAGTTGGGGCTTTTCTTACCCTCACCGTCTCTTGTTCCTTTTCTTGTCATTCATCTCCCTCCAAATTCCAATGATAGATCTCAACTCCCCTGAAAAGAATAGGTATACCCCAAGATTCTCTACAGATGTTCCTGTCTACAGTTTCATTAGGCGAGACCATTTACTCCCATCCTTTCCTAAGCCATATCTCCATTCTAGCTCTTCTTCCTAACTGCAGAGTTGCTATGAAAACCACCAGCCTCTTCCTCCTGCTGTGTTCCAGTGTCTGCAACACACACTCAGCTTCTCAAGAAGGGGACTTAGATCTGTCTTCCCTTCTTCCTGCATTCTCATTCCCAGTCTGTGGTCAAACAAAACTGATTTTCTACTACAAATGATATTTTTGTCAACAAACTGCTGATCTTGTCTCAGGTGTTGCCTGGAGGGCTCTAAAACTCTATGAATAAGGCGCTACCACCATCCTCAGCTTAGAAAGAAGCAAAGTGAGTTGTTGAGAGGCGAAGCAACTTCCTCAAGCTCATGCAGTTCACAAATGGCAGAGCCAAGAAAGTGCAGGCGGCTTGGCATCAGCATCCTTGTTCTTGACTCCCACACTCTGCCATCCCTCTGCATCCAATTCCACCGCTGGTCAAGCCATTGTCTCTCAGTTAACTGCTATCTTTTTATCCTGTACTGCACAGCAAATTTGTCTCTCTAAATCATAGACTCCTGTTCTGATACAGTGTCTCTCATCTAATCTGGAAAGTAGATGTACTACTTAGTAACAAAAATGCAAACTTTTCAGAGCCAAAGACCTTCCGGGTCTATCATCCCCAGCTTAACTCTCAATTTCCTCCCTTGCCAGCCTTCTTTCTCAGACACCCTGCCTCTGCACCCCACAAACACACTCCTTTCCTTTCTTTAACCTAATAGCAATTGTTCCAGGATCCTTGTAAAAGTTGTAGTAAGAAATAAACTATGGTAAATTAAATTATTAAAGTAAACAAAACATTGTCATTAATCCCCCTCCAAGTATTCCCCTTTCTTTGAAAACACTTATCCCATCATCCTTTCTGCTTTCTGAAAGAGTTTTGGAATTCTTAAATTTATTTATGTTCTAATTTTACTCAAAATATTTACAGCAATTTCTAACAAGGAAAAACTTTGCAGTAGTTCTCATTCACCTTATGCACCAAACCTGGCACTATGTGACTCCTGGCTCGTCCTCAGAGTTGAAACAGCAACCAAAAGTAAGCATTTTTAAGTCAATTCAGGATCTCACAGCAGCTACAACAGTACAACTAAAGATACCCAGGAAAGAGAACTTGCAGAACTGCTTTAGAAGGGGGCATGGATGCTGGTATACCTGTGTTTGCAGCAAGGAGGAGGATTTTGAGATTGATTAATGGCCATGTGTCTTTTACTATAATTTTTTTCTTAGTTTAAATATTTCCTTTATTTTTTGAACACCTACGTATTGCATATTTAGGACATATCAGACTTTACAGTAGGTACTTTGTGTATCTGTTATTAGTCACTATACAATACTACAATGTATGCTTTCTTCTTCTTGCTAATGAGAAAAGTCGGGCTGTGGAAACTTACCTAAGGCCCCTTTGGAAGTGAGAAGTGAGTTAGGATTTTAACATAAGTTTTAAAACCCATTTTCTTTTTCCTCTTCAACCAATCAGTAAATTTATGTAGCAGAGTATATATGATTGCTGAAGGTATTCTGTGGCTTACAAACTTGCCATTTGACAGCATCACTGAATACCCTTGGAAATGTTCTTTGATTTTCTTTAAAAGGGGAAGGTGGAGATGGTGAAGGCATGGATGGGGGAGCAGATGAGCTACAACTGATCAAAGCAGGCAGGGCCGCTGTGCAGGGCAACTTGGTTGCATGCAAGGTCTCAAGTAATTGGGAGCTCCGATCTCCAAGAAGTCTTAGTTAATCGGAAAATAACTGAGTGGCTAATCTTATAGCCTGAGCTTTGTAGCTTGAATGAAGCAGGAAATGGTTATGAGACTTAGAAATCAGTGGCTGGAAGACAAATAAAGGTGCTTTACTGGAAGTCTGGAGTTCCCTCTGGCTCCGGCTTTAGGAAGGTAGAAACACATTTGGTTTCCAAATGTACATAACATCTTTGCATCACAAAAGGAAGAGAAGAAAGAGGAAACTTCAAAAAGCACAACCCTCATCCTTTTTCTCCCTCCTCCTTGTCCTCTTCCTCCCTGTTCTCCTCCTCCTCCTTCTCCTCCTCCTCCTCCTCCTCCTCCTCCTCCTCCTTTTACTCCTCTCCTGTCACTCCACACACAGCCAAGCTGCTACACTCTGCATTCTGGTGGATAAATGTGTGTTGATGTCCTTGAGCTTGGAAGCCACGAAGCCCTCACATGAGAGCTCCCTCAGTCCCAACATAGGTCACTCTGATTTTTGTTTTAAGACTGAATATCAAGAACAAGTATAGGAAAGAATAATAGCAAGGATTTGGAGCTAAACACAGCAAATACCTCTTTTCTCCTTCCACTACCATGCCATCTCCTTGCTTAACTCTTAACTCCATATAAAGAGTTCAACAGAAACAACTCCCATCGGGTCTCCAGTCTTATGCTGAAACACTGTGTTCCCTAGTTTCCAGTTTTGGAATCTGCCCTTAAATAAAATCTCTCCAACCTCTTACCGCTCTGACTATAACCCTGTAATTGGGTCTACTGTTTGAAAAAGTGAGTAGAGCCAAAGAAAAATGTCATTTCCTTTATGCAGCTAACACAAAATATCATAAAGTGGGCAGCTTATAAACAACAGAAATTTATTTGTCAAATGTCTAACAGCTGGAAAGATCTAGACAGATTTTGCATATAATGAAGGCCTGGCAGTGCCTCCTTGCTTTTTATTCACATATTGGAAAGGGTGCAGGGTCTCCTTTGAATGGTGCTAATCTCTTTCATGGAAACAGAGCCTTCATTTATCAAATACCATCACCTTGGGGGTTAAGATTTCCACATATAAATTGGGGGTACACACACATTCGTACCATAGCAGAAGAACTTTTACAGGGTGCTAGCAATAGCATAGGCTGATTATTTTCTGAGGTGTGAGCATTATACAAAGAATGCTTCAAATGTACAATAAATGTTTAAATTAAAAACTTTATTATAGTAAAATATATGTTGTTGTTAATCCCCCTTAAAATACTCCCCCTCACTTTGAGTGTACTGGTACTATCATTCTTGCTACTTTCTGAAGCTGTTCTGGAAATCCTCTTCCTGTAGTGGCTTTCTGAGGTACGATTAAAAAAAAAAAAACATGGTAAATGCTGCTGTCAAGTGTCATCCAGTGGAAGGATAGGCTGTAAAAATATTATAGTTACCTCTCAGATGAAGAGGTACAAACAGCAAGTAAATCTATGAAAAGATGTTCACCATCACTGGTCATTCAAGAGATGCAAATTAAAACAATGCTGAGGTTCCATTTCACCCCAGAAAGAATGGCTATCAAGAAAAAAATCAACCAACCCTGTGAAAATCAATGTGGAGAATGCTGAAAACCTAGGACTACAGGTTCCATTTGATCAACAACTTCTCTTCCTTGTGTCTTCCCTGAAAAAATTAAAAGCATCATACCAGAGCAATACATGTATGTGTATCCATGTTTATAGTGGCACAGCTTGTAATAGCCAAATCTTGGAAACAAATACCCATCAACTTGGAATGGATGAAGAAGATAATATATACTCCTCTGCCACAAGGAAGGATAAGCCCAAGATATTTCTAGATAAATGGATGCACCTTGAGACCATACTCTTAAGTGAAGTAAATCAGATACATATGTGTAAATACCACATGGTTTCTCTGGTGTGAGAAACAGAAAGCGTAAATAAGAGCAAAATGTATAATAGGTATTGTGAAATAGGAAGAAAATGTTTAAATGGTGTGGGGAAAAAAGGAAAGGGAAAAGAAAGAAGGAATAAAATTTTAATGAGAAAAGAAGGAAAAATGGAAACAAAGATTTTGTTAATGGGGAGGAGAGAGGAGTTGAAGGGAAGATGGGGAATGGGAACAAAAGAGACAAGTTAAGTCACAAAGATACGTTGTATCTACAAATTCCCTGTGATGAATATAATCTTTAGGTAGATCTAAATGCACCTGCGGCGCCCTTTTCTGTCCATGCCGCGTCCTAGTCCATCCAAGCCTTGTGACAATCGCTTCTCCAGGAAAAGGACGCCGCATGTGGGAATTGGGCACGGGGATCTTGAAATGTTTTGTACTGATAATTGTAATTTGTGTAGTTCACATATGTATGTTTTTATGTAATGCTCAATATGGAGTCGAGGGTGGAGACTCCAGGGGGGTTGCTGGAGGCCCTCTAGATAGCCCCTTTGTGAGGACTGGTTGTGGGGTTTTGCCTTCTGTGAATAATGTGAGAGAAGTGAAAGAGCTCATGGAGGAGGATTTACAAAATTCCTGTGAGACAACTACCCTGAGACACTGGACAGGCAGCCAGAGACGGGCAACTAGGACACATATGTTATGCCACCAGCCGCCTAAGACAGGCACAGGACCAATTGCTGTCCTGCAGGCCCATGACGGGTAAGGCCTGGTTGGGTACATGTGAAGAGTCCTTGACCTAAGACAGGCGCTGTCTTCGCTGTCCTCGCAGGGACTGCCACTCCCATAAATGATAAGAAAAGCAATGTAGGGAGCGGCCTAATAATCTCACACATCTCTTCCTCCTGTGGGCGTCCAGTATGTCGGATTGCATTTCCTGGGCTGACTAAATGTCAAGATTAAAATGTTAATTGATACCTATTGCCCTGAACCTGGGGCGCCTTCTGCTTGGAGTTGAGGCCAATTAACACCTATTGTTTGGGATTGTCCCTGCCTGGCCCTGGGCCTGGGGCGTTTCCTGCTTGGGGCTGGGGGTTGTTGCCAGGGTTGGCAAATATATATTCCAGCTTCTAAAAAATAAAGG